>JAREIK010000088.1:4408679-4972986 GCA_029783825.1 Sapria himalayana | reverse complement strand
TATCTAGTTTGATTGATCAACTTTAGTTAACATAACTATCTTTGAAAAAAGGTAGTTCTATATTTAGTAGTTTTGATAATAAAATCTTGTTTATTATAATTTGATTTATATTTCATATTTTGTGCTTAACTCGCTAAAAATGGTTTATTTTATTTCTATTTTCTATTCCTTTTTTTTAGCCACTATCATTGATGAGTAAAATTCATGGATTGAGCTAACACCTCTTGACCCAAAGAAATACGAGGACTAAGTATGTGACAAAATTTCAAGATGATTTAGCACAAATTTTCCCCCGTGGTGACTTTTATTTCTTGCCTCATGGTAATCAAAATTAGATTTATTATTAGAATTTTATAAGCTACGGAAATGTGAGATATGGGAGCCATGAAAAGATTTCACATGATAAGTAATATCTAACCAACAATTCATCATTGCAAGTTACCATGAAAACATCATTACGAAGTTATTATATGAGACTAGAAGTGCAAATAAAAGGGAAGAATGATTATGACAACTTGGCATGAAGTAGGAAGACACGAACTGCGTGTGGATGAACCAAGATTGCTACAATAGCATTATAGCACTGTTAAGGGATGACAATAGTTTAGTATGGAGATAACGTCAAGTGGAAAGATTAACTTGACCATGAAGAAGCAAATTGCTACATTCAGCAACCTCTAGTGATGATTGTGGATATAATAGTTGTCGTGATTGGGGATTCCAAATAGGCAAGAACAACTAACTTGAGTAGGTTGGAGAAAAGTATATATCAATAGGTTCAGCTATTATTTTGGACGCAAAAGGTAATGATGAAGGACGGTCAAGCGGAAGCTAAAACCTCATTATATTTCCTTAATGTTGTGTCCCATACAAACAAGATACGACAGTTGTGTCCAACGCATATTGTTGAGAACGTCTTGGAGACTACCATTCTAGTATTTTCGCTGATGTTGTGTCTTGGTATATACTGAACACACAAAGACGATAGAAAGTGAAATCTTACATATAGAAAACTAGCACTGACCATAGGTATTAATGGCTTAGAACATAAGTTGATGTATGTCCAGCCATTGGATGAAAAACATAATACTACTTGGGTTACAACCAAAGAAACTTTATATTGTTGATTATTTGTGACTATGTGAAGAAGTTTTGTGATATATAACCTCACATTTTGAGACTAATCCACCATAAAACTGTCCTCCTATATTTGTGATTAGTAGATTCAAACTTGCTTTTGATTTGATATTTTCAGTAAAATTCATGACCAAGCATCAACATTGTGATTTTTCATCAATTAAATCATTGTAGTCCATAAAAGCTAGTATTCTAATTTAATAAAGTCATGGAAATCCAGCAGTGTTGTAACTTATGACTAATAGTAGCCATGGTTCCCGTGCAGACTTTTCGCTTGAAGAAGAGTACAAATTAAATGATTATAATTCTAGCAAAAATGTTCTTTATTGAAGAGCATTGTTTTGGTGAATTTTTACTACCTCCACCAAATTCTTAAAAAAAAGATTCGTTCCAATTGTTAACGCATATAACAAACAAGAATGCCTCGGTTTTGAGAAAGTTCTTGACAATTTTGAGGATAGAGAAGATAAAATATATCACATATGAGGAAGTTGGGTATGTTTGGATAGGAAAATAATTAATGAATTGCTTGCAATGCTAGGAACAAGGGATAGCAAAATTTTTAAATCCCTAAAAGAGAGACCCAACTAAAATAGGAATTCAAAAAATATTGATGAATAGAAATTTCCAAGATTACCAATGGAAAAGTTGGGCAATGCTACAACTTTCTGAAAAGTATTAACATCATTGCCTATGGTAAGATTAAGCTTTTATTTATTCAATATCATGACACTTTCTCCTACCATAACTTTCTTCATTGATTCAACATGTATAGTCATTATTTTTTTCATTATAGCCACTCTCTCTGATATTCATTCACATATTATTTGATTGTTGTCTCTATCATGTCTTTCTCATCTAGCGTTTCAACACTCATCTATGGATATATCTTTGCTTGTATTTTTTTGCTATCTCAAAAATTCCTTTGATAATTTCTCTATGTTTTTTAATTCAAAACAAAAAAATTAATATAGATTTGAAACTCATATGTGCAAACCCTCACTGAGATATATAATGAGTGAATTTTGAATTTATTAAAAATGCATATTGATTATGAAATAATACATAATAAAGACATTGATAATGGTTTTTTTTTTGAATTATTTGTTTCATGCTCAAGGTGGAATAAATTTTTAATTTCTTTTTTTAATTGCGAATCCATTTTTTCATTGACAATGGAACTCTATATTTTTATAGGTAGTTTTATAATTCAAGAAAATTAAGTTAAAAGTTACTTAGAAATATTGTTCATTTAATCATATTTATGAAGCAACTTATGAAAATATTCTTCCTATAAATGCTTTTGATAAATCGAAGTCCATAGAACTTAATTAAATAAGCTAAAATTTTTTTCTTGTTTCAACTATGTATTATATAAGATAATTAGTTTAAACCATTATATTGAAATTTTAAATTATGTTTTAGACATTATGTTATTATACTATTGGATATTTTGATGTGGTGATCAAGGTATTATTTATTCTCTGTTTTGTTTGCATCATTGTGAAATTTATTGGATTTACAATAAATTAGGGTTGAATTACACTATGTTACTTATCAAATAAATAGATAGCCTTAGTAGCACTATAAGGAAAAATATATCCTATGATATTTTATTTTGTGATTCTTTCTGAATGTACAACACAATGATGCCTATAAAGATTTTGTCTATCCTATCTACTCAGAAATGAGTAAAATAACCTAAAACTTTAAAAGTAGCCATGTTCGTTATTACGGCTTTGTTATACTACCTTATTTAATTAGTTAGATAGTGTCTCGAACACTTATTGGTGATAGTACCTTATCAATAAAGATCCACAAGTATGTGAGATGTACAAGTACTAAAAAGGATTTTCATCTGAACATCGATTCCACATAGTTTATATCAGTAGTCTAGTCAACCAAAAGCGAATTACCACAATTCTAGTAGAGAAGATAATTAGGAATTTTGGTATGACGTTTAGATCATAGAGTTTGTCCACTTGATTAATATGATACATATTCAAATAATTTGATTTATGTTTGGCATGGATATAAAATAAATATTGAATAATTATTAGGATACTTCTTTCCCTAATGGATTACTAAGTAATTATCATCATTGAGTCTGTCCCAATGATGGTCTTGTTATAGTTATCCCCTCTATATTTTACCACCAAGATAACATATCATTTATGGTAGAAGTTCATTCACAAGTCCATCACTTTCTAGGAAACTCATAAACTACCTTTGATGATTAATCTATGTGTACATTCTTAGTATTTAAATTAATGTGTCATAAAGAATAGGAACTAATGTAGCTTTAGAGTATTTGTACTCTTAGCTTTTATGAGTACTATACTTGTATAATTAACATATATCTTTTCCAAATCTCACTGGTGGGAACCATATGAGTGAAAGGTATATCACTACCTTGTGAATCATCATAACTCGTGTTTGCCTAGTAAATCACTATCCTAAAAAGTAATGATGTGACTCTCATACTAAAATGTAATCCTTATGAGAATGTTCTATAAAACATTCACAATCAATCAAGGATCCATTCTTCTAGTGTATGCATAATATAGTGGCATTTAAAATTATTTGTACTTTTAGTTTCTTGAGCATCATATTTACAAAGATTAGCATACCTAAATTTTTGGGTTTAACATATAAGTTTATCTCATGCATCATGGTCGAAAGAGCTATCACTTCCTTTATACTATATGTATGAGCGAGCCTCATGGATTACCTATCACCATCCGCCATTATAGCAATCACAAACTCTCTAACCCTCTAATAGTTACAACTCTAATTCAAGTTCGATTTAATCACTATTTTTATCAATTTTTATTCCATGGCATAAATCAAACACGTATATTAATAACAAAAAGTTATACATCACACAAACAATAATTACACAAACCCTAAACACCAACTTGTTCTAATATTATGGAGAGATTTATATGTGATACAAGAAAATAAGTCTCATGAATCTCATGTTCCCAATGACATCCCTCGTAAGAATATAAAAGACAAACCCTAATTACATGTTATTTTGACTTAATTCTCGATTCTTCTCTTGAGAAGGGGGGTTGAGAATTGTCCCTCTCATCTTTAGTTATTAACTTTTCTTTTGCTTCCCTTGCTTGCTCATTGATCTCATAGAGATTAAAAAATTACCTCCTAAGATTGTTGTTGCACTTTTCTTTTGTCCATAAAAGGATAAGAAAAGTATAATTCAGAAATTTTCATTTTGCCTTCTCTCTTTGCTTTTATATCTTATAATTGTAGTATTTTTCCAAGTAGAAAGACATGACTTTAATAAGATATCATGACTTTGACCTTTGTCTCTTATGCTTGAGGTCACAAATTTAGAAAATGTTCATATCTTTGGATTCCTTTTGATCTTTTCACATTACAAAGTTGTGGTATTGGTAAGTATCCATAACTTGTGTATCTTTTCTTTATAACACAAAGTCACCGCTTTGTAAATGGGCTATGGCTTTAGTCTTTCTTTAGCATTAAATTTCTATGGCATTCAACTTTTCATAACTTTAGCTTTGGCCTTTCTCGTGTCTCAAATGGATACAATACCGAGAATAGCATTGGTTTCAGTCTTTACCTTGTTTGTGGATTAGATGGCCATAATGTTGGGAAGTGACTGCAACTTTGTCTTTGGTCTTTATTATGAAACAAATAGTCATGATGCTAGGAAGTGTACATGACTCTGGTCTTAATATTTTTTGGAATCACATGGTTGTGATGTTGAGAAGTGGCCATTTCTTTGAAACTTTACCCATACATCCAAGTGGTGGCTTTGCCTTTAGTTGAGGGCAAGATTCATGTCCTTGGAAGTGGTCATGCAAGGGTAATGACAACTATAATATTATATAACCAAAAATCATGTCTTTGGATAAATATGATAGCTTTTGCCTACTCTATAATTGTGTATATACCAAAAGTTATGACTTGGAGAAAATGTCATGAATTTGACTTGACAATATAAAGCCCTTGTAAAGAGAAAACTACAAAACTAGGAAATTGTGACACCCCATCCCCCAGGGGTCCCATTTCATCCTATCACACAATACAATGTTTAATAAAATAAAATATTTCAAAATATAGCGTACACATTTTTTTCTTTTATTTGCTCAGTGGAATTAAAAATACATAATACATTATTTAAGCCACAACCGGATTTTCATCACACGTGCGATCCTGCATGTGGATTTGTCATCTGCCATAGACCTATATTTGAAAGGAGTCCTACAATAGAGTGAGCAAAACTCAATAGAGGTAAACTTCTACAGAGTTATTCCATACCTAAGTGCACGTAAAATGTAATGCATATATATCAACACTCATTCAAGTATAATGTTTATATGAATGCAATTATTGGCAAAATGTTTATTTGCACATATTTCTAAGTCTCAACGATTCCCTCACACGCGCCAAAGCCAAGTGTGACATTATATATATATATATATATATATATTATGTGAGTGAGTGAGTGTGTGTGTGTATCTATATAAATATTTATTTTTTTCGGAATTATTCCGAAAAATATGGACCTCCTCCAAAAAATATACTGGACATTTCTCCAAACAAAATATGATTTTCTCGAATTTACTCCGAGAAATATGGACCTCCGAAAAACATATTGGACATTTCTACGACAAAATATTTTTTTCCTTTGATATTTTCCAAAAACCACCGCATAACTCAGCCTGGATGTTGTTCCAATTCGAGTTCGCAAATTTATATCAGTAATGCTCTAGAAAAAATACCGTGCAACTCAGTCTAGACAATGCCCCAATTCAAGTTCACCAAATGCAATACATATTCCTTTATATGTATGTATGTATATCATGCACTCACCAATGTATATGGATTGTTCTCGTGCATATGAAATATAATTATATCATTTACGATTAAATGATATTTCATACATAGCTATAACAATCCAAAACTATATCATCTGCACTAAATTTTACTAAATGAAATACAGAAAATTTTCGTCAATTAACCATTTCTAATGATATTGCTAACAATTTGAATTGAAATATAAAATATGATCATTTATAGCCTTTAAATAGAAAGAAATTCAAATTAGAGAAACCACGACCTTCCTAAAAATTTCATGGAAACTTTATAAATTCGATGTCATATTGAAGATGTTGTCGCATATAGTAACTTTAGTTCTTGGACTATACTATTCCAACTCCATAATAATCTGTTATGATCAAAAGAAAATCAATTGATCATTTACATTTTTTTCCTCTACATACTGACTCTCTCTCTCTCTATCCCGAAGTTAATTTTTTTTCCTTCCTCGTCATGTGTCATCCCGTTGTCTGGATTTACGTTGTTTTTTCTTAATTAAAAAACTATTATTATAATAATTTTTTTTGTCAGATGCATGGACTGCGGTTTTGCAACCATGTGCTTACATCGTGGCACAGTCTTTTCGTTTACGTGTGTTTTATTAATTAATTTATTTATTTATTTTAAAATTATTTAAATAAATAAAAAAATGACTTCCTCAAAATTGACAAAATTTGTCACTTTAGCTATATTTTCCAAGATGAATTCAATAACGAAATCTTTTTTATCATCAATGTTCTAAAACTTTTAGTTTTTTTTTTCTTATTACAAAATTACTATTTTACCAATTTTTTCCAGAAACAAATCATATTATTTATTTCTTTTTTTTCAGGATTTCACATTATCTCCTCCTTAAAGAATTTCTTCTCGAAATTCTCACAAATACAACTTTATAATTATAAATATATCTGAAAGTTAAAATAATTATTAAATTACTAAAACACATACCTTCATTTTCAAATAAAAAAGAATGAGCATCATGCATCGTGTCTTCATGTTCCCATGTTGCTTCTTCTATTCATTGATGCTGTCATATCACTTTTATTAGCCTCACAGTCTTCCGTCGTAGAACTTGGTCTCGACTATCAATGATACATACTGCATTTCTTTAAATGTTTCATCTCCATCAATAATGAGTTCGCTCCAATCCATTATATGAGTTGGATCAGAAATACATTTCCTAAGCATATAGACGTGAAATATCTCATGGATATCAGATAAATGTGGTAATAATGCCAATCGATAAGCAACCAAACCAACCTTCACGAGTATTTCAAAAGACCAAATATATCTCGGTGATAACTTTCCACGCTTGCCAAATTTGATAACTCTCATTCTTGGTATCACTTTCAAGAAAATATGATCTCCACCTCAAATTCTAGAGGTCGCATTGGTCTATCAGCATAACTTTTTTATCGACTTTGAGCTGTAAGAAGACATTGTCATATCAAATCTACTTTCTCTGAGGTATCTCTAATAATATCTGGATCCATGATGGATCTATCTCTCGCCTCAACCCAACAAATTGGAGATCGACATGGCTTTCCATACAATGCATCATATAGTATCATTTGGATAATTGCATGATAATTATTATTATAGGCAAACTCGACCAAAGGCAAATATTCTTCCCAGCCACCCTTGAAATCTAGACAACATGATCACAACATATCTTCCAAAACTTGTATTATTCTTTCTAACTAACCGTCTGTTTGTGGATAAAAAATAATGCTCATTATCAACTGTGTTCCCATTATTTTCTAGAAACTCTTCCAAAAAGAGCTGTAAATCTAGGATCTGTGTCCGATACAATAGATGATGGCACTCCTTGTAATCGGACAATTTATCATATGTATAACCAGCACAATTCCTCGCATGTAAAGGTCATTCGCATTGCTAGAAAATATGCTGACTTTGTAAGCCGGTCATCAATTACCCACACAGCATCATATTTTCTTGATGTTCGTGCCTAGTGAGTCACAAATTTCATCGTGATATGCTCCCATTACCAAACTTGGCATACAACTTACGTTCTCTCAAAGTTTGAAGAACTGTATTAAATGACTTTCATGCTCTTCTTTGGATTGAAAATAGATCAAAATGTTATCCACAAAAATCACAACAAAATGATCTAAATATGGCTGAAATATTCTATGCATGAGATACAAGAATGCTGCTGGCATATTTGTTAATCTAAAAGGCATTCATGTAAACTTAAAATGCTCATGCCATGTTCAAAATGCCATCTTAGGGATGTCAGCCTCACTAACTCACAACTGGTGATATCAAGTACGAAGATCTATTTTGGAAAAGAATTGAGCCCATTTTAACTGGTCATATAAATCATCAATCCTTGGTAATGGATATTAATTCTTTATTATAACCCTATTCAACTGTCGATAATTAATGCACAGTCAAAAAGTTTTAGCCTTCTATGCAAATAAAACTGGAGCACCCCAAAGTGAAAAACTGGATATAATGAAACCCTCGTCCAACAAATCTTGTATCTGTACCTTGATTTCTTGTAATTCAATCGTTCTCACCCTATATGGAGTCATAAAAATGGATGATGTACCAGGATGTAACTCAAAACAAAAATTCACATTTCTGTGTGGGGGTAATCCTAGTAATTCATCAAGAATACAAACCTAATATTCACAAACTATTTGAGAAAGATCTATTTCAATGTCCCCTCTTCTTCTAGGGTGAAACATGCTAACCAACATAAAAGTTGTCCATGCCATTTAGAAACATATATAGTCTAAAATAAAGCATCATGCTTATCCCCCTAAAATACAACACATATATCATCTGGTCGGTGGATAATTAATTTTTCTATGATCACAATCATTAACAACTCGATATGCTGTTAACTAGTCCGTGTCAAAAATTATATCAAAATATGAAATCTCCATGACTCTTAGGTCTGCCATGAGTAGATTTTCTGAGATTTCTAACTCATAATATTGACATCTCTGACTAATTTTCACCTTAGTCCCCAAAGGAAAAGTCACATACACTGTCTCATCTAAGTTTTTCTCAATTTTTCGTAACTAATGATCTAATGTTATTAGGTCCCCTCCTCTCTAAAAATCGAAGAATATGTGTCGTGAAACTTCATAGGTTACTTGGTCCTTCTTGACCTCTAGCTGTACTAGTTTGTGCAACTCTCACAATGGCAACACCCACATCTTCTATGAAAGCCTGTTGATCAAGCGAACTGGGGGTTGATCCTCATTCGTGGACATTCCACGTATCTTCATTTTCTACTTGTCATCTACATAAGACAAATAAAAATATAAGAATCATAGTCATTCCATATTATTAGTACACATGCCAACTAATAATAGACTTTTCATTTTTAAAATATCTTTTTATTTTCTAAACCATTAAGGTTATGTTTCTTTACCCTAGTGTTCCTTTTTTCCCGAGTATTAGATATTTATATATTTAAATATTCCAACCACCTTATGAAACTTGTACCAATTTCTGAGTTATAGGTAATCATATAACCTAATCTCTGATACCAATTTATGACACCTCATCCCCCAGGGGATCCCATTTCATCCCATCATACAATACAATGTGCAATAAAATAAAATATTTCCAAATGTAGCGTACAAATTTTTTTTCTTTTATTTGCTTTGTAGATTTAAATACAAATAATACATTATTTAAGTCACAATCGACTTGTCTTCACACATGTGATCCTGCATGTGGATTTATCATCTACCGTTGACTTGTACATGAAAGGGGTCTAACAACGGAGTGAGCAAAGCTCAGTAAAGCTAATTTTTTACAAAGTTACTCCATACCTAAGTGCACGTAAAATATCATGCATATATATCAACACTTATTCAAGTTCAATGTTTATATGAATGTAATTATGGCTAAGATATGTATATGCCAATATTCCTCAGTTTTTTCGACTCTATCACACAGGTTGAAGCCAAGTATGACATATTATATGTGTGTGTGTGTGTGTGTGTGTGTGTGTCTATAGAAATATTTATTTTTCGGAATTATTCCGAAAAATAAGAACCTATTTCAAAAAACATAATTAACATTTCTCCGAACAAAATATAATTTTTTTTAGATTTACTCCATGAAATATGGGCCTCTTCCGAAAAATATATTGGACATTTCTCCGACAAAATATTTTTTTACTTGGATATTTATCAAAAACCATATCATAACTCAGTATGGACGTTGTCCCAATTCGATTTAATAAAATGGATATTAGCCATGCTCTATAAAAAATACTACGCTACTTAGTCTAAGCGTTGTCCCAATTTGAGTTTGCCAAATATAATTCATATACCTTTATGTGTGTGTGTGTGTGCGCGTGCCTGTGTGTGTGTGTGTATATCATGTACTCACCCAAATATATGGAATGTTCTCATGCACATGAAATATAATTATGCCATTTATGATTAAATGACATTTCAAACACATCTATAACAATCCAAACTCAATTCTCCTCTACTAAATTTTACTAAACGAAACATAGAAACTTTTAACTAACCATTTCTAATGATATTTCTAACAATTTGAATTGAAATATAAAGCTTGATCATTTATGACATTTAAATAGAAAGAAATTCTGATAAGAGAAAATAACTACCTTCCAGAAAATTTAATGTTATAAAATTTATGTCAAACTGAAGATCTCATCGCGTAGAATAACTTTTGTTCTTAGACTATTCTATTCCGACTCCAGAATAATCCGTTATGATCAAAAGAAAATCAACAGATCGTTTATATTTTTTTTCCTATGCACAGTGACTCTCTCTCTCCCTCTCCCGATGTTTATTTTTTTCTATTCTCATCAGACATCATCTCGTTTTCCGGATTCACATTATTTTTTTAATTAAAAAATTATAATAATAATAATTTTTTATTATTTTTTTTTGAAATTCCTGGACTGCACATGCGCGGCCACGTGCTGACGTCGTGGCACCGTCTTTTCGTTTATGTGTGTTTTTTTAATTAATTAAATAATTAATTTTAAAAATTATTTAAATAAATAAAAACATAACTAAATTCTGACTTCCTCATAATTTTACTAAATTTGTCACCGTAGCAATATTTTCCAAGATGAATTCAATAACGAAATCTATTTTATCATCATGATTCTAAAATTTCCAGTTTATTTTTCTTATTGCAAAATTACTATCTTAATCATTTTTTTCTATAAACAAATCATGTTATTTATTTCTTCATGTTTTTTCAGGATTTCACAGGATGTGTTTGTGACTTTAAGATAATATCACAGCTTAAAAGAAAGTGTTGCACATTTAAAGGATTGTACAAAATATATGATAAAATAGTGACATATAAAATTTATCATGACTAAATATGTATAGTTTTAGACAATAATAGATACTAAAAACCATATTGATGATCCCAAATATCACTAATTCTCTCCAAAAAACATATAGTTTTATGGTTATTCATCAAAATCCACAAAAATAATATTAGTGTGATGAAATTGATTGAATTTTAGCCCATTTTTATAGATTACATATCAAATAAACTTTCATACTAAAACTATTACTTTTTACTAAGCAATAACTTTTCCCTCAAAAAAAAACTTTGCATCATCACAAACAATAAATTCTTTTCTACGACTTGGTTAATGTGTCATAATGTCTCTAGCTAGTGGGGCAACTCCTTTTCTTTTTTGGATATATGATAGTCACAGTAAGGTATAAGTTCCATGACTATACCTATGGTTAAATTAGATGTGTATAATGTTTCATGTGATGGGTAGATAATATTTATTACATCACACATGCATAAAAAAAATCATTGGATTACCAACTAAATAATGTTACATTAAATATTTGTACTTAGACAATGAGTACTTTCTCATATTTATCAATGATTTCTGCAGTCCATGATGCTAACTTTTAATTATGGGGTTTTAATTCTTTCTTTCTTGTTTCTTCTTTCAAGTTTACATTATTAGCACCTCTTTCTTTTGAGCCTTCCCTCTTTAGATTTCATGACTTTAAGGAATTCCACGATCTTTTCTTTAGTTCTATCCTAGCCCTTTTTTGTTGTATCCCAAAAGTTGTAGCGTTGAGCATGACCATGACTTTTTCTTGGAGCTTTTTGTTTAGTAATTTCACTTCATTTAGTGGTTTTATCTCAAGTGAATATAAAACAAACATAAATTTGTAGCACAATATATTTTATATATCAACAATCCAAACACCATAGCAGAAACACAGATATAACGTAGTTCACTAGTCATTTAGCATGACTAGCTACATACACCTGAAAAATACTTATGTATTTATTGATTATAACCAAAGTAATGTCTTACACAGTATGTGAGTTGTAATGGAAAAGAAATTGTGCAGAGAAGAGAAAAAGATGAAAAACTATTCCATAGAGAAAATAATAGCAGAGAGAGAGAATATAAATAAAAAAAAATTAATTATATTTGCAATTTCTCGGTATTAATAAACTGAGCGGGTAGAATCACTCATATGAGTCAGGTTCTACTCCAAAAATTTCTTCAGCCCACTAATTGGGCAACTAGACCCCATTATTATGATATTGTTGCATTCCAAACCTCTCAATATTTTATTTCCTGCACTAATATTAAAAATATTAAAACAGAAAATATTTTGGTTATACAAAATAGTTTATCAAAACAAACTATATGCAACACTTTTCTTGCCCTAATCCTTTCTATATCATCAAAGTCATGACATTGTGTTTGGCTATGACCTTGTCATTTATATCATGATGCATATTTTCTTCTTGTAGCACTAAAATCACAATATTATGCTTAGTTGTGGCTTTGTTATTGAGATTCTGATGGGCAGTTTTATCCTCGTAACACAATTGTTACAACATTGATCATGACTATGACTTTGACATTGATCTCCTAATGGGTTGTTTCTTTCTATAACACCAAAGTCATTACATTGAACATGGCTATGGCTTTGTCATTAATCTCCTAATTGGATAATTTCTTTCTGTAACAACAAAGTCACGTCATTGAGCACTACAATTTACTTGTCATTATTTTGATCCTCCAAAGTTTTTCTCTCAACCATTAATTACATCACCCTATATCCATTTACGTTATATTCTAATCTTTTTTTTACTTCACCATTATAGCCCCATAGAGAGTAATGGATATTATTTCAAAAATTTTATTTCATTGAGATTTCAATTTACCTAAGAACAATATCAACCAAAATTAAAATCTAATACTTTTTGCTCAACTTTGAAGTCTCTCCTTTGCATAGTTTCATCATGTCATTATTTTTTTTAGCTTTATAAACTTATGAGTTGTTATTCACTTCAATTATCAACTCTTCCAATTCACTTATTTGTGGATAATATGTTAGTCCTTTTTTATGCATATTTCCATGCTTTGCAAAATATACCTCAAATATTTATGTATAGAAATGACTTCCTCCATCACTTATGACACATCATGGTGCTTTGAATCAGAAGAAAATTTTTTCATAAGAACTCCAAAATTATCTTTGCATTATTTCTCTTCATTGCTTTATCTTCCACCAATTTTGATGCATAATCCATTGCCAATAAAATAAATTTTTTCTACAAGAACTTTGAAAAATACTAATGAACTCAATTGTGAAACATTAAAAATTTCAACTCCTAGGATAAATTTGAATGAAACCCTATGATATGTTTCCTAATCGTTGGTATAAATCACTTCATCTTGCCATGTTTTGGAAATCTCATAATAATGATGACAAAAAAATAAATTTTAATATTTTATGAGTAGTTTTGTTTCTCCCAAAATGACCTTCATGTGGGGAAGTGTGGAATTTGAGAGAAATAATTAGCTGCTCACTTACGAGAACACATCTCTTCATAATTTGATCAGTGTATCTTTTGAATAAAAGTCGATCAACCTAGAAATAATTCATCACATAACAAAGATATTATTTGTTGATGTGACATGCAACATGGGGATGAGGCACAACATGCTAAATAGTTAGCAAAATCAACATATCATAAAAGTTGACTCATTATGGTCATTATTTGCTCATCCAATAAGTTTTAAAAAATTTTAGCTTCTTCAATTTTTTTATCCATGGATTCCATATGCAATAAATGACCAATAATCATATTATCACTTTCATTCTTATCTCTGATTTTAAGATCAAATTCTTAGAGAAAAAATATCCATCTTATTAGTCTTGGTTTGCCTTCTTTTTTTTATTATCAAAATTTGCACAACTATGTGATACAAATAAATTACCATATTTGCTCCAAAGATGTATGACTAGAATTTATCATATGAGAAAATAATAGCTAATATTTTCTTTCTCATTATTTTATAATTTACTTGGACTTCATTCAAAGGATGATTATCACCTAAAATTGCTCTATAGATTTTATGTCACTTCAATCCCAATACATCTCCAATGGGATAGACACGTGTATCCAACATAATAAGAAATAGTTATTCTCATCATTGTATGATTAAAATTAGACTTTTGACTAATTTTATTTTCAATTCTTCAAAAGCTTTGATGTATTTTTGATAAAGATAAACATCACCTCTTTCTTGTATAAGTTGCACATTTCGAAATATTATGGATGAATTGCTAATAAAACACTACGTGCCCAAGGAACTCTTCACTTCATTGAATTTCATTAGGTACCATAGGGTTTTAATGATGGACACGTTGGTATCAATAACCTACAATCCTCTGGTTGAAACTGAATGTTCCAAAACTATTCCCTTTTTAACCTTGAAGTGATATTTTTATTAGTTTAAAATGGAACTCCTCTCTTTGTATCTTTTTAATACAACATCTAAGTAATACAACAATTCTCCAAAGAATATATATAAATTGAAAAATCATCCAAGAATATTACCATGATCTCTTCATTAAGATTGGCAAAGATGATATTTATAAATCTCAATTACATGGTTGATGCATTACAAAGACCAAATGATATTCTCCTATATATAAATATTCTTTATGGGCAGGTGAACATTGTCTTTTTGTGAACTACCAAATCAATCAGAATAATTATAATCTAAATATCCATCTAGAAAATAATAGAAAGAATGTGAAGAGATTTTATTTAATATTTGATCTATGAAGCAGGGGAGGGAGTAGTAATCTTTCCATTTTTATTTGTTCATTTTCTTATGATCAAGGAAAAGTCTCCATCTAGTTATTGTGCACGTTTAAATATCTTCATCATTTGTCATGTTCACCATCCCTAACTATCTATTATTACTCACAAGATGTATTGGGCTCATACATAGACTATTAGATATAAATAAATAATAACTACATTGAGCCATTTCACAATCTCTTTTTTTATAATATCTTTCATGATTGGGCTCAACTATATTTAGTGTTTAATTATTAGTTTCACATCTTTCTCCAAAAGGATCTTATGTACACATGCCGATGAGCTAATCCCTTTGATATCATGCGGCGAGCATGCAACAGTATTGTCATTGTTTTTTATTAAATTCACCACTATTGTTCCCATATCTTTTATTAGCACTAGTGAGATTATAACTGGTTTCAACCTACCTTCCCATATAAAAGCATAACAAAGATGATTGGGTATGCTTTCAATATCAATCCATCTCAATTTTCTCATTCTACTAGTATTTGACCTTCCTCAACCACAAATTTCTTCACCTATTCATCAAAAATTGCTCCCTTAGGTCCCTAGGTCTCTGCTTTTTTCATAACCATGGGTAAAATCAAGGATCTCCCTAGTATTATTTTTTCAATATCCCCACATGAGATGTTCATAGATTCTACTTGATGCTTCCAAGTTCTTCTAAAATGATGATCATCATCATCACTCTTTTACTTTAACTCCATCAAAAATATATCAATATTTTTTTTTGAATGATTGGATACACATGATCTTTTGGTTTATTATTTTGTGTAGCAAGATGTTAGCTCAGTCCCAAAATTTTGTTTTGTTAAATATGTGTTGGAAACAAAAAAACATATAAGATAATGCAAAACACATAAATTCCACAATCCAAATAAGATAACAAGATAAGCTATTGGATTTTGGAAAATTATAAAAATAGCACAACAAAACAACTAAAAAAAACCTATCTCACGGATAATTATGTCAATTCACATTGACTAACCAAATGAAATAATTTCTATCAATGATGTCAAAAACTTGTTATAAACTTTTATACTACCCAATTTTATTACTAAACATTGTTCATATCTCTTATTGGTGAAGATATCTCATCAACAAAGTTCTATAAGTATATGAGTCATACAAATAATAATAAAAAAATTCAGCTAGATAATAATCCTACACTGATTATACAAGCAATTTGATCAACTAATAGCGAGACAAGACAATTCTAGATGAGAAAAAAAATTAGGGATTTTATTCTAACTCTTAAAACATATGATTTTGTCCATTTGATTTGAATGATGCTTGTTCAAATAATTCAATTCATGTTAGATGGATACAAACAAATGTTCTATAATTGTTATAGAAAGCATCTTTACCATAATGACAAATAAGATAGTTATCACCATTGAGTCCATTCCAATGATAGTCTTCTCCAAGCTATCCTCATACTACTTTATCTCTAAGATAACAAATCATACCTAGATAAGAGTCATTCATAATTCCATCACCTTTAGGTAACATATCAATTGCTCTTGATAGTTTCTTTGTAAGTATATTTTCATTCTTTGGTGTCATGTTTCATAAAGAGGGAGTAATGTGGTTTTAGTGTATCTTTCCGTTTGACTTTATGAGTGTCATACTCATATAATTAACATATGCTTCCATCAAATCTCACCAGAGGGAACCATATAAGTAAAAGCAACTCAAAAGATTATCAGCACCTTATGAGTCACAACCACTCATGCATGTCATATGAATTATCTATTATTTTTCTCCACAATAATGATGTGGCTCTTATAATAAAGGTGAAACCCATAAAATAAAATTTTATAAAATATTCACAATGAATATATATAGAAACAATTCTTCTATGACATATATAATGAAGTGGTATTTAAAATCATTCATGCTTTTATCTTTGTGAGCATCATACTCATATCAATTAACATACCTATATTTCAAATTTTAATAAGATTTATTTCATGCATCATTGTCAAAAGGACTATCAATTTCTTCATATTAAATGAGTGAGTGATCTCATGGATAGCTTGTAACTATCCATCATCATAAAATATCCACAAGCCCACCAATAGTTATAAGCCTAATTCAAGTTCTTTCTAATCATTATTTATATTAATTTCTATTCTAGAGCATAAATCAAACACATCCATTAATAACAAAGAGTTCATATGTTACATAAATTATAATTACTTAAACCCTACATCTTAATTCAAAATAACATTACAAAGAGATTCATATGAGGTACAAGAGATAAAGTCTTGTGAATCTCAAGTTCCTAATTATAACTCTCACGAGAATCTAGGATACAAATCCGAATACCTTACTATTTTTACTTATTTTCCAAATCTACCCTAAAGAGGGGTTTGAGAATTGCTTCCCCAACTATAGGGATTAGCATTTGTCTTGCATCCTTTACTTGCTTGAGAATCTTCTATGGACTGCAAAACTACCCACTAAGATTGTCGTTGCACTTTTTTTTGGTCCATAAGGGTGGAGTTGAAGAGTCAAATTCAATATTTTTTGTTTGTCTCCCCTTTTTTCTTTTTACCTTGTAATTCATACACGTGTCCAAGTAGGAATTCATAGTTTTGAGAAGACATGACTTACATTTTGTCTCTTAACCTCAAGATTATGGCTATGAGAAGTGTTCATGGCTTTGGATAATATTATTATAAGAAAACGTTGTGGCATTGATGAGTACCCACAATTTGTACATTTTGTCTCTAAAACACAAAATCAAGGCTTTGTGAATGGTTTGTAGCCTTGGCCTTTCTTTAGCATGAAATAGTTGTGCTGTAAAGAATTGGCATTAATTTAGCCTTGGTCTTTCTTGTTCATCAAGTGATCATGACACTAAGAATAGCCACAACTTTGGCCTTCATTTTTTTTATGGATCGGATAGCCACTATGGTGGGAAGTGGCCATGGCCTTGTCTTTGGTCTTTTTTTGTGGATCGGATAGTTGTAGTGCCAGGTAGTGGCCATGGCTTTTTCCTTTGGTTTTTTTTATGGATTAGATAGTTGTAGTGCTAGGTAGTGTCCATGGCTCTAGCCTTAGTATTTCTTTGGAATCACATGGTTGTGGTGTTGAGAAGTGGTATGACCTTCGCTATTAACTCATACATCCAAGCCATGTCTTTGCCATCCCTCGATGGAAATAGTCATGTCTTTGGATAAATATTATAACTTTGACCCGAGTAGTTTTGGCTATATAAATTTATGTTTCCCAAAAGTCATAGCTTTGGGGAAAAGCCATGTCTTTGACTTGGATATACAAAGCATTGGTAAAGAGAAAGTAGTGATGCTGAGAAATAATCATGACTTTTAGCATAGGTATCATAATCAGTTACTATGATGTGAAATTATTATTGTAGTCATTAAATTAATATGAGATAAATATAGTTATAATTCCAAGATAATATCCTAACCGAAAAGAAGTGTTGTAAATTGAAAGATTATTCTAATGATGTGATATAGTGATAATATATAATAATTATCATCAATTAGCCCACATATCAAAACTATATAGTTATAAAATTGATTGGATTTTAGCTCATTCTTATACTTACACATAATCTAATATCACTTCAAATATAGAATATTCAAAATTTTACACACGGAACATTCATCTCTCACCAAACCTATCTACTCAAAAAACTAAATGAAACCCTTTGCTCCATGATGCAAAACATACCATAATATCCTTTAAATCTCTTGGATCAGTTTACTACATGAAGGTTTGTTAATTCACTTTAATCTAATCAAACTTGCAAAATTATGGACATTAAATTTTACGTATATAAATTATTAAGCATCTTGATCAAATTTGAAATAATTAATAATAAATGGGATAGATCAGATTTTTATACTCACAACTTAGATTCAAAATATTGCAGCATGAAAGAAGTTTATTGCATTGTAATCATACTTATACATGTTTGATTGATAAACCCAATATATCATTATATAGACATATGGCTTGAAATCAATGTTGGTATATGGGTATGAATTGATTTGTATGACACAATGAAAGATAAATTAAAGGTGATGACCTTGATTTTAATAGAAATTATGTTAATCTAGAATTCAACACATAATGACATGCTCATTGTCAATGTGAGATGGACCAAAATGATTCATCAACACAAGGGTGATTTATAGAAATAATCATAAGATAATAAGGATATATTTCTAGAAACATAAATCTTAAGTTTTAGAAGTTTGACATAATTTTGAGAGTAATTTTTTTTAAATCGAAGATATATAGGAACTATTCATCAAATAAAAATTTATTTATCATTACAAAATTTGTTAAGTATGTGCTACATGTATAACTACAGCTAGGTTCATGTAGACATTATAGTTTACATATGTAAAAAAAATTAATAAAATAAATCTTTTTCAAAGTAGCATGAAATTTATGAGTTGGCTTCTATGGAATGTGTAGTTTAGGAAAAGTTCTAAGAACCAAGGTTTTAAGAACAAACATTTCCAGTCATGTGTAAATCTCACGTGTTAATAATTTTTTTCACAAAAATGAAATTTATATTTCTTTGAAGATCTAATCCTTCATTTAACAAATGTGCTGTATTCTTCTACTTTATTAATTTAATTGGAGAATAATGGAGAAAAAGATATAGAGAAAGACAATGAAATATAGAGAATTTGTGTTTATACACAATAAGATTTGTAATACTCTAATTCTCAATCGCAAAAAATGCAAACATTTTAATTTTATTGTGTCTATGTCCAAAGTTTCATTAGTATCATACATATATCCATGTGTAGTAAATATCACAAAAGATGCAAACTTTTTTCTACATATTGGAACTATGTTTATATCATAGCAATAAAATTATTATTTGGACTTTGCCTCTGTGACACCCCATCCCCCAGGGGGTCCCATTCATTTCATCACACAATACAATGAAAATAAAATAAAAATTTCTCAAATGTACAATACATTTTTTTTTTCGTTTTACATTTTATTTGCTCAGCAGAAGAAAGAAAACACATAACATACTATTTAAGCCACAACCAGCTTTCCGTCACATGTGCAATCCCGTATGTAGATCTGTCATCTGTCCTAGACCTGTACTTGAAAAGGGATCCCACAACGGAGTGAGCAAAGCTCAGTAGGGTAAACTTTTTTAGAGTTACTCTCTACTTAAGTGCACGTAAAACATCATGAATATATATCAACACCCATTCAAGTATAATATTTATATGAATACAATTATGGATGAAATATTTATATGCCTATATTCCTGAGTCCCATTGACTCCTTTACACATGCAAAAGCCAAGTGTAACATATTATATATATGAATATATATATGTATATATATCTATAGAAATATTTATATTTTCAGAATTATTCCGAAAAATATGAACCTCTGAAAAACATATTGGATATTTTTCCGAATAAAATATGATTTTTTTGAATTTACTCCGAGAAATAAGCACCACCGTAACTCTACATGGATGCTGTCCCAATTCTAGTTCGCAATCTATAATAACCATGTACCAAATAAATTCCTGCACAACTCAGTCTGGACATTGATGTTGTCCCATTTCAAGTTCGTTAAATACCATTTATATATCTATATATATATCATGCACCCACCCATGTATAGGCAATGTTACCGTGCATATGAAATGCAATTATGTCATTTCCAATTTAACCCATGTTTCAGACATAATTTTAACAATCCAAATCCAATTCGTCCCATTCTAATCTTTACTAAACAAAATACCGAAACTTTTCACCAATTAATTATTTCCAATAAAATTTTTAAATTTTCGAATTGAAATATAAAAAATGATAACTTATGTCAATTAAATAGAAAGAAATTCTGATAAGAGAAAACTGCTACCTGTTCAGAAAATTTCACAGAAACTTTAAAAATTTGATATTAGTGTGAAGATCTCGTCATATAAAGTAACTTTTATTCTTGGACTATTTCATTCCGAATCCAGAATAATCTGTTATGATTAAAATAAAATTCACGGATATTTTTTTTCTGTACTGTCTCTCCCTCTAGTGCCGAACATTTTTTTTTCAGGCTTTCTCCCGTTTTCAGGATTCCTGACGTTTTTCTTTTTTTTTAAATAATAATAATTATTAATTAATAATAATTTTTTTTTACTTTTTTTAGGTTGACACCTGGAATGCCGATGGAACGCTCGCACAAGCACAACCACATGTTGATGATGTGGCACAGTCTTTCGGTTGAGCAAAATTTTTTTTAAACATTCTAATAATTATTTAATTAAATAAAAATATAACAAATTCTAATTTTATCATTATCTAATGAAATTTGACACCGTAGCCTAATTTTCCAAGATGAATTCAATAACAACATCAATTTTATCATTATGGCTCGAAAATTGTCAGGTTATTTTCTATTATTGCAAAATTATCATTTTACCATTTTTCTTCTTGTAATTAAATTATGTTAGTCATTTATTCATTTTTTTTTGGGATTTTACATTCTCTCCTCCTTAAAGAATTTCATCCTGAAATTCTCACAATTACACCTTTGCACTTATAAATATTTTCTGAAGTTAAATAATTATTAAATTACTAAAATGCATACCTTAATTTTCAAATAAAAAAGGATAAGCAACACGCATCGTGTCTTCACATTCCCATGTTGCTTCTTCTCTTCCTTGATGCTGCCATATCAATTTTACTAGTCTCAAAGTTTTGCGTTGCAAAACTTGATCTTGACTATCAATGATTCGTACTGCATTTCTTTAAATGTTCTATCTGCGTCAATAACTAGTTCACCCCAATCCATTACATGAGTTGGATCAGAAATATATTTTCTAAGCATTGAGATGTGGAATATCTCGTGGACACCAGATAAATGTGACGGTAATGCCAATCGATAAGCAACCAAACCTACCTTCTCGAGTATTTTGAAAGGCCCGATATATCTTGGTGAAAACTTTTCACTCTTGCCAAATCTGATTACTCCCCTTTTGGCATCAATTTCCAGAAAACATGATCTCATGCTTCAAATTCTAGAGAGTCGTATTCGTTTATCAGCATAACTATAATTTTTCTATCAACTTTATGCGGTAAGAAGACGTCGTCGTATCAAATCTACTTTCTTTGAGGTATCTCTAATCACATATGGACCGGTGATGGATCAGTCTCCCACCTTAGCACAACAAACTGGAGATCGACACAGCCTTCCATACAATGCTTCATATGGTGCCATTTGGTTACCTACCTGATAACTATTATTATAGGCAAATTCTATTAAAGGCAGATCTTCCCAACTAAACTTGAAATCTAGACAACATGATCACAATATATTTTGCAAAACTTATATGGTTCTTTCTGACTCACCTTCTGTTTGTGGATGGAAAGTAGTGCTCATTATCAACTGTATTCTCTTTTCTTTCTTAAAACTCTTCCAAAAATGAGTCGTAAATCAGGGATCTCTGTTCGATACAATAGATTTTGTCACTCCATGTAATCAGATAATTTCTTGAATGTATAACCCACACAATTCCTCGCATGTGAAGGCCATTCGCATTGCTAGAAAATGTGCGGACATTATAAGCCGGTCCACAATTACCCACACAGCATCATGTTTTCGTGATGTCCGTGGTAAGTGAGTCACAAAATCCATTGTGATATGTTCCCATTTTCACTGTGCTACCTCCAAAGGCTAGAGTAATCATGCTGGCCTCTGATGGTCAGCCTTTATCTACAAACACGTGAGGCATCTGCGAACAAAATCCCCAAGATTGTATATTCATCCCATTCTAATAATACTAGTGATGATGATTATTATACATCTTTGTGCCACCTAGATGTACTGTAAAACAAGAATAGTGAAATTCCTTAAGAATCTCCTCTCGCAATTCCACCATCCGGGGAACCACAATCCATCCCCTAAACCGAAGACTACCATCCATATGAATCGCCCATACTTCATCACACATACCAGCCTCTACTTAGTTGTTTATGGATAATATTTCTGCATCTTGTTTCTACATCTCAGTCACCTTATTTAATAGAAAAGGTATAGCTACCTTTTTACCGATAACACCCTGACTTTGACTGATATATTGTAAGCTGAATCATCCCACAGTTTCAAGCATATCCCATTCCCACGAAGTTATACTAGCTAGTGCATCTCATGACTTTTGACAAAGTGCATCATCCACCACTTTTGCCTTACCTGGATGGTAATAGAAAGTAATATCATAATCTTCTAGATACACCATCCATCGACATTGTCTCATTTTAAGATCTCATTGTGTAAAGATATATTTCAGACTTTTATGATCTGAATATACATCAAATTGGTCCCCTTACAAATAGTGGTGTCATATTTTTAAAGCAAAGACGATAGCCGCCAATTCTATATCATGTGTGTGGTAATTTCTATCATGATTTTTTAACTGTCTTGAACCATAAGCTACAACTTTCCCAGATTATATTAGAACACATTCCATTCCATCTTTCGAGGCATCACAATACAGTATATATTTTGCCCCCTATCCGAAATTATCAGAATAGGTGCTAAAGTAAGACTCCTTTTCAATTCCTAGAATTCTTTTTCACATGAATCACTCCACTCATACTTGATGTCCTTCCTGGTCAATCTAGTCTTTGGAGTAGCTAACCGGGAAAAATTCTCAATAAATCTTCTGTAATACCCAGTCAATCCCAAAAAACTACATATTTCAAAAACTGACATTGGCATCTCCGAACTCATGACTGCCCTGACTTTTTCAGGGTCCAATGAGATACCTGTAGCTGATACTACATGTCCCAAAAATTTTACTTCTATCAACCAAAAGTCACATTTACCAGACTTGGCATTATGTTCTCTCAAAGTTGGAGAACAATATGTAAATGATCCTCGTGCTCTCCTTCGGACTGAGAATAAATCAAAATATCATCCACAAAAATAACTACAAAATAATCTAAGTGTGGCTGAAATATTCTATGCATAAGATCCATGAATGCTGCTGACCCATTCGTTAATCCGAAAGGCATTACTATAAACTCAAAATGCCCATACAGTGTTCTAAATACTATCTTAGGGATGTCAGCCTTTCTAACTCGCAACTGGTGATATCCAGTACGAAGATTTATTTTGGCAAAGACCTGTGCCCCTTTTAATTGGTCAAATAAATCATCAATCCTTGGTAATGGATATCGATTCTTTATCGTAACTCTATTCAACTGTCGATAATCAATACACAGTCGAAGAGTTTTATCCTTCTTCTTTGCAGATAAAACCGGAGTACCCCAAGGTGAAGTGCTGGATCTAATAAAACCCTTGTCCAATGAATCTTGTATATGGACATTGAGTTCTTGTAATTCAATCGGTGCCATCCTATGTGGAGTCATAGAAATGGGTGATGCACCAGGATGTAACTCGATACAAAAATCCACATTCCTGTGCGGAGGTAATCCTAGTAATTCATCAGGAAAAACATCCTCGTATCCATAAACTATCCGAGGAAGATTCATATTCAATGTCCCTTCATCTAGGGTGATACATGCCAGCCAGCCCATAAGTTTTCCATGCTATTTAGAATCATACATAGTATGGGATAAAGCATCAAGCTTATCCCCATGAAATACAACACATATATCGTCTGGTGTGGATAATAATTCTTCTACGATCATAATCAAAAATGACCCGATGTGCTGTTAACTAGTCCATGCCAAGAATTACATTAAAATCCAACATGTCCATGACTCTAAGATCTGCCATGGATATAATTCCTGAGATTTCTAACTTACAATCTAGACATATCTGGCTAATTTTCACCTTAGACCCCAAAGGAGAAGTAACATGCAATAACTTGTTCAAGTTTTTAACTCTTAATCCCAATTCTTTCACACATGATGTAGAAATAAATGAATGTGATGCACCAGAATCAAATAGAACTCTTGCCCATAAATGAAAAAGAAAGAAAGTATCTTGTACTACTGACCGATCTATCCTCTCCATCTGTGGTGTAATTGAATAGACATGCCCTTGGGTCCTTAAAGTCTCAGTCAGTGAGCTCTCGCCTCAACCTCGACTGATGCCTTTGCCTCTCTAATATGCTTGTGAAGTATAAAATATGTGTTGAATACTCCGAGATTGCACCCAATTACTTGGACCCGTACTAGAGAAAGGAGGAATAAACCATATTTGTGTATTTCCCATGAATGTCTGAAACTGTGATGTCTCATAATCCTGGAATTCCTGCTTCTGTGGACACTTCCGTTTCCAATGTCCAAGATGATGACATAAAAAACAATTTTTTTGTCCAATTAGGCTAAAATTCCCAGTCTGGCTTAGGCCTTGATAATCACGACTTTGTCCATAAAATCTTTGTGGGATAAATAGTCTCTCCCACTTTCCAGAAAAATGTTAAATCTCTTTTCTCTTTCCACTAACATTTCCACTCATTTCTTACATATTTCATGCATCATCAACCTCCCGCTCGATGGCTAAAGCTGTATTAACAATCGAATCCATATCTTGAATAAGAAATCCCACAATCTTGCATCGGATGGACAATTTTAAACCATCTTCTAATTTTCGAATCTTAGCCACTTCAGTTGCCACATAATCATTGCCAAAATGTAGCAAATCGGTGAATTTAGCCACGTAGTCCAACACCGACATATTTCCTTGTCTAAGTTCAAGGAAATCTCGAGCTTTGGCATGTCTAGCTGAAGTCGGAAAATATTTTTTCATAAATAGTTCTTTGAATTCTTCCCATGTCATTGCCTCTATATTTTTCGAGGCCTTGATCCAATCCCACCAAATTTGCGACTCACCCTCTAGCTAAAACGTTGCTAGCCGGATCTTGGTAGCATTGGAAGTGATTTCCATTGCATCCAAGATTTTATCAACTTGCCAAAACTAATGATATGCCACCATTGGGTCTCCTCCCCCCATAAATGTTGGAGGATGATCTGCCTTGAACTTTTGGAAGTTACTTGATCCTTCTTGACCTCCAGTTGCACTAGTTTATGCAACTCTTACAACAGCAACACCCACAGCCTCTATTAGAGCCTGCTGATCAAAAAAGTGTGGGGATTGATCGTAATTTTGTGGATGTTTTGGTGTCCTCGTTCTCTACTTGCCATCTACATAAGTCAAATAAAAATATACGAATCACATTCATTCCCTATTATTAGTGCACATGACAACTAATAATAGTCATTTCATTTTGAGAATATCATTTCATTTTCTAAACCGCTAAGGTTATGTTTCTTTATCTTAGTGTTTTTATCTTTTCCTGAGTATTAGATATTTATATATCTAAACTTTCCTATCGTATTATGAAACTTGTACCAATTTATGAGTTATAGGTAATCGTATACCAAACATCTGATACCAAGCTGTGACACCTCATTCCCCAGAGGTTCCCATTCATTCCATCACACGATAGAATGTGCAATAAAATAAATATTTTTCAAATGTACAATATATATTTTTTTCGTTTTACATTTTATTTGCTCAGCGGAAGAAAGAAAACACACAACATATTATTTAAGCCACAACCAGCTTTCCTTCACATGTGCGATCTCGTATGTGGATCTGTCATCTGTCCTGGACCTGCACCTGAAAAGGGGTCCCACAATAGACAGAGCAAAGCTCGGTATGGTAAACTCCTTCAGAGTTACTCCCGACCTAAGTACACGTAAATTATCATGAATATATATCAACACCCATTCAAGTACAATGTTTATATGAATGCAATTATGGATGAAATATTTATATGCCCATATTCCCGAGTCTCATCGACTCCCTCACACATACCGAAGCCAAGTGTGACATATTATATATTTCGATATGTATATATGTATATATGTATATATATACATATATACATATATACATATATACATATATGTTAGTCATTTATTTATTTATTTTTTTTGGGATTTCACACCTCGATGTCTCTCTATGGCATTGGATGCCATATCCTATTAGAGTTTAGTGACTAGATTTATAATATAAAATCACTCAAATTTTATGATCTTACGATCTCATTTTTTGGTGTAAATCCTTTTCTTTTACCATCTATTATATATTTCATATGATAGATTTAAATCCCAAGGTACCATTTCTTATAGATTTCTAATGCATGATGACTTATTAAAAACTCAGATAAATTCATATTTGCATACAAGTTAATTGTTATAGAGAAATTGCTTTGGTATTTTTATGATACAAGTTTTATGCCTTGTTTCTAAGGTGAAGCTTTAATTGCTAGATATTTTTCTTTGATGAATAGTTCTCTACTTCATAAAGTTTTTTTATTGTTTCTTTTTTACTTAATAATGATTATTTGTGGCTCAAGTTACCCTAAACATTGATACTGTAACTATTAGAACTGTGTTATACTAAAATCTATTTGATTGATCTTTTTTTTTTTCATTAGTTGGTTGAATGCATTTTTTTGTTTTTAATAATAAGTGAATTTACATCGTACTAAATTTCCATTTAGAATTTATGTGCGTGTATCCTTTATTCTACATAGTAGATGATTTGGTACACATGATTTGACTTACGTAAAGAAGTTCAAACCATTAATTCTTATAAAAAAAAACCTATTATTTATAACGTAGAATAATTTGGACATACTCTTAAAAAGATTGTAGCAGTTGATTTTAGTAGGTCTATATTGATTGGTGGGAATAATAAAATACTAACTTCTTGTGCTAGTACACTTATATGTATTGAATGAGTCAACCATGATATGAATATTTTATATTGACACAATAAAAACATATCATTGTTATAGTAAAAACTATCTATTACTCTTGAATTAATTAATGGATACGTAAACCTGCTAATAGCTATTTTGATTCATAAAGAGTGAGATCTATAAATAGATTAATAAACTTAATGAATTGGATAAGTTGATCGGTTGTATGGTGAATATGAATTGTTGATGTAATCCATGTCATGTCAAATGAATTGGTGATATCTACCTTAATGATACTTATAAGTTTTGATATTGTTAAACCTGATAGGTAAATTTTAACCTGACGTATCATTTATGATGAGTGGAAAGTCTTCAGAAAATAATAAGAGATTAATTAAATTAAATTATCACTAATTTAATTTAATGGATTGGTATATATAATTTTAACATGACATGTTTTATAAGAATTAAATAATAAGACATTAAATTTATTTGAATAAGTGAAAGAATATAATTATAATTTATTGAAGATTGAATTATAATTAATATAAATAGTAACACATAATTTATATCAGGAGCCCAAGATAATATTTTAGCTAGAGCCCATTTCACAACCTTATCAAGTACAATAAAAAATATTTTAAATTATAATGAATGATTTGATTTATTTGTTTATAGTATATATGTATATAAAATAAGAATGAATAATTTAATTAAAATCATGTTAATTATTTGAATATATATATATATATATATATATATATATATATATATATATATATATATATATATATATAATAAACATAATTTTTAAATAATAATTTGAATATAAAAGAAAAAAAATATCACACAACTTTTTTAAAAAGTGATGTGATACATTTCTTTTGCATTGTTTTGGATTTTATGGTTGAAGAAGAATGATCCCCCACTATTCTTCTTCATCATATGAGTCAGAACAAGATATACAGAATAAGATTTTGGGTACATACAAAGCTTGTGATTAAGGTATATTTTCAATGTCATTATATTAATATTCATTTCAAAAAAAAAAAAATGGTCCTGATCTATATGTATTGACACGAGAAAAAATATAAATCCCTAACAATTTAATTTAATCCTTTACAAGCTTTATGCTTTGTTATAAGGTGAAGCTTTATTTGTTAGCGATTTTTCTTTGATTAATAGTTGTCCACTTCATATAGTTTTGTTATTGTTTCTTTTTTCACTTAATCATGATTCTTTGCGATCCATGTTACCATGGCCTTTGATAGTGCAGCCTCTATAACACCTTATTTTGCTCACTCTTAACATAAGAATTTAGTCATTATTGAGATTTTTTTTATTTTGTCGGGGAACATAGAATAGGAAAAAAATTTGTTATCAAGGAAAAATAAACTAAAAAACAAATTATCTCACATAAAAAATTTTGGTTGTTTTCTCTCTTGTTGTATGGCCAGCCATGATTAGATTTTATGTTTTTTTAATGCATTTGAAGAACCATATGGAATCAATGTCTAATTTTAGATTTTGGGAATCTTAAAGTACATTAAATATTACTTGTCATTCAAAATGAAAGAGGTACCATTAAAATCCCATTATACATTGAAAGCAAAATACGTCGATGCTACAATGATATTCTCATTATAGCCCTTCTAGTAATGATAATTCAATGAACCTTATTAAATATTTATAACCTCAAAAATGATGGTAGCACTCATTTGAGGGATTGTAAAAATATTGGTGCATAAATTGGAGATAAAATTGGTAATTCTTTCCATATTCATTACAAAATAATAAAAAAATTCCATAATCAGAATGACAAGCTCCCTATTTCTAGTATTATGAATACATTTAAATTTCTTATCTTATAAGAATTGTGAGATGTTATGATAATAAAATAAATAGAATAAAAATCCTAAAATTTTGATATAAAGATGAATTTCACAAGGATTTGTGAACAATTAAAGAGACGTTCATTAGCCTTCAACTTTTATCCTGATTCCAAAATACACTAATATGTTTTTGTATGTATTATAAAAATACACGGTTAGATTCAATTTCATTTCCTTGGATGCCATTATTTATTATAGTTTTATATTATAAAATACTGCAAGAAGTTTTTTAATTTTGAAAAAAAAAAGAATTTTTTTGTAAATACATCCCATCAAAAACATAAATTTTGTATTATTTTATATGATCGTCCATTTTAATAAAGTGATTGAGATCCCATCAAGACTGGGTGTGGTGTAATAATTTTTTTTTTTATAAGAGAGCAACAAGAAGAGATCTGGGATACCATTTTATAAATTTTATTTTTTGTGCATAATGGCGGTATCAATCTATCACTTTCATACCTTTCACTTGTCTCAAATCTATGAGAAATTAAATAAATCAATTATTTTACCCCCCCTTTCAGCCAGCTTCATATCAAGTTAAATCTTTTGACAGTCTCTCGCATCTTTAATTAATGGCTATTCGCAGATCTATATTTTTCGCATTTTAATTTTTATTCCAATATAATACTAGGGATTATTTTTCCCATCACTTGTATTTTTATTTTTTATTAGATTTCATTTTTGTTGTTAATTTCCTCCATTTTATTCTTTTGAATATACAGTCTCCAATTTTAACAAGAGATTTCTCCTCATTGCAATGGCTATGAAACTGGTTATTCATTAGTTACCTTTTTTAATTTTTGCTGGGCCTAATACCAAATTCAGTATCTTCCTTTTTTTAAAATTGGAATGTGGTTTTATTAAGTCATGTGCCAGTTATGTAGAAACTTCTATTAACGTGTGATTCTTTTGTCAACGGCAAATCCTCAACCACGGCAATTCTGACATTGTTCCTATTGTCTACGAATTTAGCTCATTTTAATTAACATCCATTATGTGAATGTCGTCCTACATTTCTCGATATTAAATTATTAAATAATTCCAGTTTAGAATTGAATTCTAGGTATTGTTTAATCCCATAATTGACTTATAATTTTACTCGGTTGCTACAGTAAATATGCTTTTATTAATGCAGCTTCTCTTGTTAATTATATAGTATTATACATGACTTGTACCTTTCATTTAGTTTTTTATTCAATTTATCCTTTTCAACATCCAATAAAGCTATGCCTTTTCCAGGCAACCATTCTCTCCAACAGTCCATTACTTGCCCGCCCAACTACAATTTTAACGAAAAACTTCGTGATATATTCAGTATTTTCAACAAATACAAGTCGACTTATATTTCTTTCACGTGTTTTAACTCATACCACAGGCTGGCTTGGACAAGCCATCATCTTTTTACCATTCTGGGGCGTCACACCCGGTTCACTTGTCTTCATTGTAAATTGAACTGTCCATGAAAATACATTTAAACTCTTGGCATTACTTATGACGTCGAAATTTAATCACAAACTAACCCAGCCATTTGTATTTATTTGTTGCTTTGAACTGTATAGTCAGGCTTCATCTAACACTAATTACCACTGTATTTCCCTTTAATTTTGCTTCTTAGCATCTTTAACCTACAATTAATAAAATAGCTACATAATATATTTGAATATTGAATATATTAATTTAGCTTCCAAGTTTGGAATGCTTTCTAGCCACTCTTGTCACACCGCTTCTTGTAATTTTATAAAAGGCAACATGGAGTGAGACAGAAAGGGGAGAGAATTTAGAGATCTCGGAAGACTTTTTGAATTTAGTCATTTGAGTAGACTAGGAAATAGATAGCAATAGAGTGGGTTGGAGAAGATTTTTTCTATGTCATAGATAAAATAGTTAGTGAATAACTAGCACTTGCCCATTAGAGATTATTGCTACGTTATTTTAACTTTACAAAAACCATGAAATTGCTTTTTGTACTAAATAACAAACAAAAATGGTTATTACTTTTGATGAGTAGACTTGAGGCAAAGAAACACCGAAGATAGCTTGACTAACAAGATATAATTCAGGATTCCATATATTTAAGGCAATTCCCAATTTAAACTAATTATATTTAATATATACTAAACTTCCCCGCCTTTAAGTAACCAAAACAAAATCATAATGTTAATTTGGTTGAAATATTTCTACTAATTGATGTAATAATAATTCATAGTGGGGGGTATTATGTTTTGAGGTGCTCCAAATAATTCTCCCTTGTTTAACTAAACATTTTTTTAAGTTGACAATATCATTACTTTGAGAATTATATCAGCGTTTTAATGTAAATAAATAAGTAATATCTTGCATTATTACATTCAGCCAACTCTAGATTTACCAGCGGGTAAAATGACGATCTCAAGTGTCATTAGAGTGTAGAGCAGTCATTTCTTCCACCATTGCCCGTTGTCACTCCTAGACAGGACAATCTTTCAGCCAAAGTCATGAGGTGTCTCTTCTTGGCATATTCCAGACTTCAGAAGTGTTATCTCTTGAGACTCGTTACTTTATCTTCGCTGATATTATTTTTTTTGAGGACTTGCCATTCTTTTTTACCATTTCTGAGTCTCTTTCTATTTTTGCAGTCTTGCCCATTTTCATTGTCTCTTTACTTGATGTTGTGCCTCCTCGACCACTTCATGTTTATTATCGTCGCCCTCGTGTCGATGCTCATCTATCGTTTGCTAAGGCACCTGCTGAATCACTTCCTATCCCTTCAGCTTCTCCTACCCCGGCTCCACCCTTTCCTAATGACTTACCCATTGCTATTCGGAAAAGTAATCGCTCTACTCGTAATCCTTATCCTATTTATAATTTTTTGAGTTATCATTGATTATCTTCACCCTATTCTGTTTTTGTCTCTACTATATCCACTGTTTCTCTACTAAAGAGCATCCATGAAGCTCTTTCCCATCCAGGCTAGCGACAGGCAATGGTGGATGAAATGGCTGCACTACACTCTAATGGTATTTGGGATCTTGTTGTTTTACCCATTGGTAAATCTACAGTTGGTTCTCGTTGGGTCTATGCAATTAAGGTTTGTCCTGATGGTCAGGTTGATCGCCTTAAGGCCCGCTTAGTTGCAAAAGGTTATACTCAGATTTATGATTCTGATTATGTTGTCACATTCTCCCCTGTTGTCAAGATTGTTTCTGTTCGTCTGCTTCTCTCCATAGCTGCTATGTGTTCTTGGCATCTTTATCAGTTGGATATTAAAAATACCTTCCTTAATGGTGATCTTGCCGAGGAAGTTTATATGGAGCAACCTTCTGGTTTTGTTGCTCAGGGCGAGTCTGGTTTAGTGTGCAAGTTACGTTGTTCTCTATATGGCTTGAAACAATCTCCTCGAGCATGGTTTGGTCGTTTTAGTTTTGTTGTTCAAGAGTTTGGAATGCTTCGCAGTACAGCAGACCATTCAGTTTTTTATCATCATAACTCCTTGGGGCAGTGTATTTATCTGATTGTTTATGTGGATGACATTGTCATTACAGGCAGTGATCAGGATGGTATTCAGAAACTAAAGCAACATCTTTTTACCCACTTTCAGACCAAAGATTTGGGGAAACTCAAGTATTTCTTGGGAATTGAGATAGCTCAATCCAGTTCCGGTGTGTTCCTTTCCCAAAGGAAGTATGCTTTAGACATTCTGGAAGACACTGGTATGTTAGATTGTAAACTGGTAGACACACCTATGGATCCAAATGTCAAACTTGTACCAGGACAGGGGGAGCCTATAGGAGACCCAGAGAGATATCGACGACTCGTAGGTAAATTGAACTATCTCACCATTACTCGTCCAGACATTTCTTTTTCTGTGAGTGATGTTAGTCAATTCCTACTGTCACCATGTAATAGCCATTGGGATGTCGTAATCCGCATTCTTTGATATATCAAAAGTACACCAGGCCAAGGTGTGTTGTACGAGAACAGAGGTCATACTCAGGTTGTTGGTTACACAGATGCAGATTGGGCTGGCTCACCCACAGATAGACGTTCCACTTCAGGGTACTGTGTTTTTATTGGAGGTAATCTAATATCTTGGAAGAGTAAGAAACAAGATGTAGTAGCGAGATCTAGCACTGAAGCCGATTATCGAGCTATGACTTTGGCAACATGTGAACTCATATGGTTGAAACATCTTCTTCGAAAGTTGAGATTTGGAAAGGATAAAGAGATGAAACTCATATGTGATAACCAGGCCACATTACATATTGCATCCAATCCAGTCTTTCATGAAAGGACCAAGCATATTGAAGTTGATTGTCACTTCATTAGAGAGAAGATCACATCAGGATGTGTTGTTACAAGTTTTGTTAATTCAGATGATCAACTAGCAGATATCTTCACTAAATCTCTCAGTCATCCTAGGATTAAATACATTTGTAACAAGCTTTGTGCATATGACGTATATGCTCCAGCTTGAGGGGGAGTGTGGAATATATAAGGGAAAGCGCTACAAGCCAGAGATAAGCGAAAAATACTAAGGTTTTCTCTCTCTCTCTCTCTCTCTCTCTCTCTCTCTCTCTCTTTCTTCGTCAATACATGTTATAAAAATGTCATGGTTCAACATCACCCTGTACTACTGAGTATTTTTAATGGTTAAAGTTCATTTCTTTCTTATTAATAATAGACATCATGGAATATTTCACACTTGTATAGTCTAATCTTTAATTTCTTGATTTTAAGTGTTAGATTGTCTGACTAAAATTTCTCACTTCAACTCATGTGAGCAGCCTATGCATACTTAGTCTCATTATACCACGTGGCCAAGAAATCTCTCTTTTTATCCAGCTGGGATAAATTTTATAATGATCACACTTTCTTCCCCATTGATTGTGACATACACAATCACAACCAAGGATCTTGTACGAGATTTTTATACTTGGATTCTATAAAAACTCATTTCATGTTCTCCAACATGTACTAATACATTTGACTTAATATCTTACATCCATGAAAATATCATTGTTGGTCCAAACACAGTTGTTTCAAGGTTACCCCTAATTCACAATAATACTCAATTATATGCAATTATAGAATAACAAGATAATTAAATTGTCATTCTAAGGATTTTATTATGATTATTTATATTACACCGATATGAAAAGAATCATTACAATATTATTTTCTTTAATAAAATATGATATATATTTTTTCTATAATCATTTTATGATTAGTATGATGGTTATACACCAAGGTGATAGATGCAAACTTTTTGGGGTTTGTATTGTGCAATTAGTTTGTTTCCAATTTCAAATGATAAGGATTATGGCACTTGCAAAGCTATACATGAACATTTATTTTAAAACTTTAGTTAATTTATGAAATGCCTCGATTGCATTAGGGACGTTTATCTACTTTTAGAAAACAATCATGCATAATGTTGAAATTTATTAAAATTGATAATGGAACCATTAAGATTTCATTAAAGATTGAAAGGTAAACAAGTTGCTTCTACAATAAGGATCTTATTTTGACCTTTGTAGTAATGGCAATTTAGTGAACCTGAATAAATATTTACAATATGAAAAATGATGGTAACACTATCCAAACTCCTAAGGGAATGCAAAATGTAGTCACTTTACATTGACATATGACTGAATTGAAAAGTCTTTTCTTATTCATTATAAAATTTGACAAATGGGTACATAATGGTGAATATAGTTCGTTAATTGGTCTCTTTCATGCCTGTAAATGTATAGAATATAAGCGCGAGGTGCGTGCATTTTGAACGTATTCATGTTTTTTGTTTCTCCAATCATTTCACATATTCATATCTAAGGTGCACCCTTTCCATTTAAAACACATCTGCATTCCACAGTTGAAAGCACCAAGGCTCCTAGACACAAATTTTCCAACTTAACTTTTAGTTGCTCATATACATATATAAAAAATAATATTATATTGCACCCAACATGAAAACACCTTTACTTCTATGGTTAATTTGAAAACACAAGAAGAATTTTCTAAAAACTACCAGAAATTATGTTGTACATTTTCATTTTTCTTTAAATCAATGACATCTAATCAGACATAAATTAATTATCAATAGAAATATTAAAACTATTTTAAGGTTGTCAAGATTCAAAATTATTTATTAGTGATAAATTAATATGCATTTTAACTTCTTTGTTTCAATATCTATTTTAGATGAAAAGCTAAAATTTCTCGATATTAATTGTTAAGGTAAATAGTGATCAATCAAATATGTTTCAATGATAGAATTTGTTTGGATCACTTGTGAGATCTAGGTTTTTTATTTGATGTAATTTCTCCATCATCACAAATGAGTTGTACTTGATGCACAATATTGAAAGCTATGCCAAGTATTGATATGATTATATTGATGGGAACTATCTCTTTTGTTGATTGACTAGGTATAATATACATGGTTTATATCATGGCACTATTTATTGTTTTGAAATATTATAGCTTTCAACACTATCATTCAAAAAAAACACATAACTAGGCTAATAACGAGAATCATACTTTTCAATATGGAAGCCAAAATGTAGACAACCTTTTAAAGATAATTCTTCCTCACCTCCATATTTCACGATTGTCCCCATACTTAATTTCAAGTATTTAAGAATATTCTTGTTAGAAAATAATGACTCATCTTGAGATATACCTGATATAATCTCATCATGCACAATATATATGAGATGTCAATGCAAGTACATAACATGGATTATAATATAAATCCAAAACATAAATACAGTGAACTCTACTCGTGTGCAACCTCTCTTCTTTTGTCAATGGATACTCATGCTTTATAAAAGTTATTTAATGAGACAAATGTATTAATCATTTCTTGGATTCTTCTGTGCTAAACCTTTTTAACATTATATCTATGTATGTACTTGACTTTGGCCAATTAATCTTGACTTAGGCCAAGTAATTTCCTTGAGCTATCTATGTTGCTCTCAATACCAAAACCATGAGTGATTTCTCCTAAGTCTTTCATATAAAAATATCTACCCAACCAAATTATGATAGGTTCTAAGGTGGTGATGTCATTGCTAATGAGAAGTTTGTCATCCACATTTAAAACTATGAAGGTAATAATACACTCATCTACCTTGTCATAGACATATAGTTTATCTTCATTTTTAATGAATTAGAACTCATTGACTTTGTCATTAAATTATATGATTTCAACTACTGGAAGCTAAGAAGATATGTGCATGACATGTTGATAAATTGATATGTGTAGCTTACATTTCTTTTTGTAATTTTTTAAATAGATGAAACCTTTTTATGTTGTTTCGTATAAATATCTTCTTTTGATGTCCACCAAGGAGAGTGGGCTCCACATATATTTGCCTATTTTTATATTAATAAAACATGACTTCTGCAATAAAGATCTTGATGGATGCTAACACTAAAACACACAAAAATATTATATCATAGTCAATACTATCAAGCTATTGGAACTTATGCGTGACTAATTACTCTTTAAATAATTATGCACTCCTATCCAATGTTAGTTTGTTTCATAAAAAACCAATCCCTCCCAATTGGCTTCATCATTTTTGTTGGGTCAATCAAAGTCCATACTTGGTTAACATACATATATTTTTTCTAATATCATGGCTACAAGATATTCTCATATCACATGCCTTCCACTACTTTTCTTTTAGTTGTAGGCTCATCTTGATTCATTCTTAAATCATCACTTTGCTGTGTCAAGAAAATTTTATATCTCACAATGATATGCATTGGACGAGGCCTATGTAGTTAAATGGCCACCACTGGCTCAACCAAGTTCAACAAAGGTTTTATCTCAAACCAACATGGCTCAATGTCATTTCTCACACTATAGGCTTTCTATTTTTTCTTTGTAGTTGGTAGTGTGATCTTGATCTATAAGTTGAATGACATCATCTATATGTAATGAAAAATTAATCTCTCAAAAGTAGGATGATCTCTATTTAAACTACATGGTTTTATTATATCTCGAGTAATTTGTTTCCCCAATAGTTTGTGAATGGTGCTGATGCACCCTATAGAGTCTAACATTCTATTGTTGTTCTTAGACTTTATTAAGCTCGATATTTTTCTCATGTCTTTCTAGAGATAATTTATTTTCTTGGAAATGCTGATGTACAAGCATTAAATAATTTGTTCTCTATTGATTGAAATAAAAAATATCACTTAGATTTCTGGGATTTCACACATTAATATTTATTAGATTTAGGGCTAAGTTTGTCTGAGTTTTTGCATCTCACATAAATATAATAATCCCAAATTCTCACGAAAGATATCTAATGCTCCCCCAATAGTTATCCCATATCATATTTTTTGAATAGAGTGAGATGAAATATTGTTCTGTGTGTAAGCAACTGTTAGTAATGCATGTTCTCATTAGAATATAATAATATTTGAATGATTCATCACCATTGAAATATTTATTCAGTGGTGATTCCATTGTCGTGTTACCAGAGGTGTACATCACGACACTATCTCATTCTCTTTCAGAAGGTTATCAAACTTATGGCTTAAGTACTAAACACCTGCATATGATCTAAGTGTTTTGATATTTTTGTCTAATTGTTTTTAAAGTTATTCTTTAAATTCTTGAACTTTCAAGGACCTTAAATTTTTGATTCATAAGATGCACATATCCATATCTATAGAAATCATGAGTAAACATAATATACTCATGGCTTCCCCTTGCTTGAATATTTAGAGGCCCACATACTTTAGTATTTATAAGACCCAATGGATCTCTAGCCTCTCTCCTTATCCAATAAGGTGGATTTTTGTCATGTTGTCGAATAAAATGCATCACACCTCCTATATTTCTCAGAATTGAATAATTCCAAGAATCCTTTTTTTAAAGTCTAGAAATGTGATAGTGATTTACACAACCTAAGTAACATTATCATGAGTAAGTAGAAATTATATCAATCAATTGTCTGATGTCCTTTAGTTTGTGCACATTTGCACAAATATGATAATCACATCAAATATCTAATATTTATAATCAAGTAGTTAGATTAGCCTCTATAACAAACTAAAGGATATAAATATTAGAGACATGCAATCTATCTGGTTTTTTTTACCATTCCATTTATTCTTCTTAAGGATTGATCACAATGATAATATGTTCAATATATTTAATGCAAAAAAGATCGTAAAAAAAATATCTAAAATTATTATTATAATTATTTTCATTTAAAAGGACTCTATGAAAAGGTTATCATAATGGTTTTCATAAAAGTAATGACCATATGTTTTAGCGACATGACCTAGAACCATGCAAAATTCTTGACCATGACTTGCTGGGCTAGACATGGCTGAATTGGGCAATGCCGTGGGCTGTGCTTGGGCTGCCCAACCCAATTGACACCTCTACTTTGAGTATTAAGTTCTATTCTCTAATAACAAATATTTTTATGATATAGAATATTATGATAATAAGTATATTTACATATTTAACTTTGTAAATATCATACTCTTATCAAATAACACGTCTTCCTATAAATATTACTTATGAAAATCATACAAGACGAAATGACTCATTTGATTATAACCACCAAATGGGTCACATCTACTTGCATGTGTCTTATTACATACCTATTATTATCAATCACAAATGAAACATGGTTCTCACACTATAGTCAAACTCATAGGTTAGATATTCTAATTAACCCTCATATTATTTGAAAATTAGTTTTTCTATAATATCTACAATGAATTCATTATGAATATATTTGTTCTTTTAAATTTGTAAGTATCATACTTACAATAATTAAACTTACCGTAATATTGGGTATTTACATATAGACTTATCTCAAGTATTATGATTAGAAGGTTTGTCATTTCTTTCTTATAGCACCTAGTGTTTGAGTGTCTTATGACATATCTATCACCATCGTCCATTTCTAACATGCATAAACCTATAATATATTGAAACCTTTAAATATCAATTATATTTATCATCAGTATACATCAATATTCAAACCATAATATTACTACAAATATTAATATTATATATTCATATCATCAAAAACATAAGTACATCTAACCAGCCTTTAATCAAAATTTGGCATAACATTGAGAAAGAATTCTCACGAGATATTAGGAGTCATATAATTTAAGTGAGGTTCCAAATGACAATCCTAATGATGATGTAAGTCTCAAAACCTAACCTTAAAAACTTCTTTCTTGCATTCACCTTTAATTTACCTCCAATAGGTGCTTGCAAGTCATTTTGCAAAGGATTTTATAACTTTTGGCTCGAAATCTGATCCCCCTCTCATTTTTTGAAATCTGTTAGTTTTCCTTTTATACTTTGAGGCTGCATGCAATTCTTTAAGTTGGAAGTCACGGTGCTAACTTTAAGTCACAATATTATTGTCTCATCAAATCTTCTTTAGAGTACAAAATACATAGCGTCAAGAAATGAAAAGATTGAACAAACTCTCTTCTAGAGCACAAAGTCATAATGGTGGGAATATCATTTTTGAGACAAATTCTTTATGGAATGCAAAGTCATGACACTATGAATGACCATGACTAATGAATTTACTCTATGAAATGCATATTTGCGACACTAAGAATAGTCAAAGCTTTTGTGTATTCTCTTTGAAGTACAATGTCATAATGGTAGAAAAGATGTGAATGGATTAAATATTCTCTAGAACACAAAGTCATTGGAAAGTTATTATTGTGAAAAATATCATGATTTATTATACTAGTGGGGTGCATGGCTACCATAACATAAATATATGGTCATGATCATCATTGTGTTTTATAGATTGTTCATCATTGACTCCAAGAAAATATCATGGTCATGAAAATATTATTGCACAATAAAAATTTTATGATAACTCAAAGGTATAGTTGTAATGGAAAAATATTACCATGACTTGTTTTGTAGAATCATGGCCAAGAAAGTATATTGAAACTACACAATAGGCAAGCAAAAAGTTTAATCATTTTCAACTTTATAATACTACCTAATTTTATTAGTTAGATAATATGGCAAAAGCTCATCGGCAAGGTGACCTCAATAACATAGATTTGTATGTATATGAGTCATATAATTAGTAATGATAACTTTTATATTTAGATATCAATCTCATTGAAATTATATTAGTAGTTTTATCAAAAAAATAATGAGACAACACAATTCTTGTAATATATATAATTATGAATCATGATGCCATTCTTACATCCTAGGGTTTGTCTATTTTATTTATGTTATGCAAGTTTCAATAATATTTCAAGTTATATTGAATTTAGATATAAAATAAAGGTTGAGTTATTATCTAATGATATTTTCTATAATGGCATATAAGGTAATTATTATCATTGAGTTTGTCCTAATGATAGTCCTGTCATAGCTATCCTCTCAGTATTTTACCACTGAAATAATAATTCATTTATGCTTGCGGGTCATTCACAAGCCCATACCTTTTAGGCAGCTCATTAATTACACTTAATAATTACTTCACGTGTATATTTTTATTTTTTAGCCTTTGGTATCTTAATGACATTAAACTGATGTGGTCTTAAAAGTATTTGTACTTTCAATTTCGTAAGCACCAAACTCACATAATTAACATATGTCTTCTTTCAAATCTCACTGGTGAAAATCATGTGTATGAAAGAAACTCATATAGGATTGTAGCAACCTTGTGAGTCACAACATGCTCATGAATATATTATGGATTACATTTCACTTTTCTCCACTATAATGATGCAACTCTTACACCAAAGGAAAAACCATACGGGAATATTCTATATAATTTTCACCCCAATCAAGAATCAATTCTTCTAAGACATGTATAATGAATTGGCATGTAAAACCATTCATGCTTTTGGCTTTCTGAGTCTTATACTTACAATTATTAACAATCCTAAATTTTAAGTTATAACATATGTATTTGTCTTGTTTATCATAGTCTTTAAGGTTGTTACTTCTTTCCTACCATATGCACGAGTGAGCCTCATGGTTTACTTATCATGGTCCAACAATATAACTCAAGCAAAATTAATCAATAGTTAAATCTTTAATTCTAGTTAAAGGTGTCAAATGGCTCGGGCCCGCCCAGCCCGACCATTTTGGTGGCCTAATCAGGTCACCTTACCATGCCCATCTTTGCATGGTTTTAGAATCACTGACCCGGCTCATACCTAGTTTGGGTTGGATCATGTCTGGGCTTGCTAGGTCATGTCATGTCGTACCTGATTTTTCTAGTTATATTTAAAAAAATCCAGCTTGGTCCCCATGCTAGTTTACCATGCTATCGAGCTAGGTACACTGGGCATGACACCATGCCTAGCCTAGCACGAGGCACGACTCATGCTAGCCTGTCACAGCACAAACCATGCCAAGGATCAGCCTGGCCTACCTTGTGGCATGGTTCCAAACCATGCCATGCTAGGCCAGGCATGGATGAATTGGGTTATACTCGGGTATCCCAGCCCATTTGACACCTCTAATTCAACTTTTATTTAATCACTACTTCTATTAATTTCTATCCTACAACATAATTCACATGGATTTATTAACATTCAAAACCATTAATATGGCACATAGTCAAAATTATACAAACCCTAAACCTCAATTTAACATAAAAATATAGAAAGATTTATTAGAAACATGAGAGGAGGTCTGATGAACTTAGATCCCTAATGATATCCCTACTAAAAATCTAGGCCACAAACTCTAATCTCATGCTAATTAATTTGATTGAATTTCTCAATTCTACCCTAGAAAGGGGGGTTGAGAGTCATACCCCCAACATTAGGGTCTAGCCTATGTCTTGCATCTCTTGCATGCTTGTGGATCCCTTATAAAGTGTGAAAATCACCTTTAAGATTGGTTGATGTGTTTTGACTTTTGCTTGGTACATGGAGAAGAATAAGTAGCTTTACCTCTTCTATTTTTCCTTTTAAACTTCATTAATTCAATATTACTTTAAGTAAAAAGTCACGACTCTATGAAAATGCCATGCCCATGACATTCATCTCTTGAGCTAAAGGTTATGACTCTATAACGTGGTCATAATATTGGAATGCACCTAATTCTTTCTATAACACTAAGTCATAGCTCTGGAATGTATTTGTGACTATGGAAAGTATCCATGATTTATGTCTAATGTCTATATAATATAATATGGTCAATGTTTTGAGAATGGCTAAAACACTAACATTTAGACTCTCTTGTGCATAAAATAGTAGCCATGCTTAGAATGTCCCCAACACTAGCATTGGTCTCTTTTGTGCATAAAATAGTCATGATGATGGGAATAACCATGGCCCCTGCCTTAACCTTTCTTATAAATATATGGTCATGGCTCTACAAGAGGGCTATAATAGTAGACATTAGCTCAAATATAAAAATTATAGCTTTGGCTTCTCTTAAGGATAAAGAGTCATGGTCTTTTGGAATTACCATGTTTGAGTAAATATTATCTATAATATTTTGTATACAAAATTTATGACACTAGAATATTATTGTAGCTTTGGCCTGAGTAATGTGATGGTGTAATGTTTTGTAGGTCAGAAGTTGTGACTTTGTGAAAAAGTCATAGATGTGACTTAAGATAGAAAAAATTATTAAAGATAAAACTATGATACTAGAAAGTGACCATGAATTTATGTAATAGTGGGATAAATAGTTATAATGATGTCAAATTAATATCATAATTATCTAAATTTCATGAGATAAATATACCTATGACTCATTGATTATATTGTAACCACAAAAAATATATTATATTGTTAAAAGATTATACTAATGATGTGGTAGAGTCATGATATATAATATCATAACCAAAACTAATTAATTAGAATTTCAACTAAGAATACATACAAAAAGAACTTGATAATCAATAAATCACCAAATAGTGAAAAACATCCAAAAACTTATCGATTTCATATCTATTCATCAAAAGTATCAAAACTCCTAAGTCATGAATTTGATCCAATAATTTTAAACTTGCATACTTCCACAACATCTAATGCCACCAACATATTTTAAGAATACTTAGTAATTTGAATACCAAATAGTACCCATGTCATGACATGAGCAATTTTATGACTTTTCAGTGCTTCTCTCCTATCTAGTTCATCATTCTACCAAATCCACCAATGTCACCAAAAATATATTTGATTTCACTAATATCCAATAAATTACATCAAAATAACCATTTAGTGAAATATATCCATTTAAAGCTCAAATTAATATAAACACATCAATAATTCCATGCTAAATAATCCAATAAAGTTGGTACATGGATAATCAAACAAACTCACACATTAAATGTATTACTCATCCTAAAGCAATGAATTTATCTTTTTTAGAACTCATCAATAATAACAAGAAAAACAAAGTACAATATCACAGAGAATAATAAATATACCTTGTATTGACGTGGAGAAAAATGTGGGTGATAAGATCAACCATAAGGATCAAAATATTTCAATTTGAAACTTTGATCTGGAGGTATCAAATAGGAGATATCCATGCAGAGAGTCTTTTTCAATCTCCCTTATTCCTTGTTACTTATTCTATCATCTTCAAAGTCACATTGCATAATACATTTCATTATCTTCTATTGAAGTACAATGAATCTTCAAAAGAACCTAAAGCAAAATCTAGTGGAAAGTACATGTACTTTTGATTCTTATTGCACTTCTCCAATTCGTTTATCTACTATTTATGTCTACAATGCATATTAGACTCAATTTCTTAATCTTGCCCATTTATCAAGTTCTACCACTTGCTTGTAATAGATTCATATAGCTTTCCAAATGATTAGTCACTTCCAATCACCTTGCTTATCGACAAAAAAAAGTGCCACTCTCTTTTTGAGACATTCTTTCGTGCCGCGGGATCTCTACTCATTTTATTGCTTCTTCCAAGTGCCTCATAATATGATCTTGAAAATTTTCTTGGATAGACATAAAAAGGTATTATGTCTTGTTGAGGACTTTATAGAATGCATCCCATTATTTCTTGTTACATTTTTTTCTTCTTTCATTCTTCTCATGTATTCTTCCTAATTGAGTTGAGGACATCTCATAAGTCTTCTTCTTGTCTAGTTAAAGAAAAATCAAATTGAAGTGATAATTCTTCATTAAGGTTATCTCTGTTTCTTTCCATCACTCCTATGCTAGCTTTAGGAAATGGTGAAGCTTCATATCTAATATGAGCTGATTCTTTTTCTTCAAGCACTATCATTTTATTCTTATCTTTTTAAATTTATCTTTTCACACCCACCAATATTAGGGAGGACATCCTTGGGCACTATTGTGTTTTTGTTATGCTATTTAATATTATCAATTAGATAGTATCCTAAAATCTTATTGGCAAGTATCTATTATTAACGAATATATGCAAGTATATGAGTCTTATAAGTAGTAAAGATGACTTTCATTCATTAATCAATCCCTTATGGATAGTATCAGTAGTTTAGTCAACTAATAGTGAGATAATAATACTCTAGTTGAAGAGAAAATTTGAGATTTTGGTAAGAATCTTAGATTATAGTATTTGTTCATTTTAATTCATATGATGCATGCTTAAATTGTTTGGTTTATATTGAGTTTGAATATAAAATGCTAATTGGATTATTTTCAGGATGCCACTTTGTCGTAATAACATATAAGGTGGTTATCATTATTGAGTCCATCCTAATGATTATTTCTAATCACAATTCCCTCAGCACTTAAGTATTGAAATTATAATTAATCTCCACTTGAGGGTCACTCATAAGTCCATACCTTTTAGACAACTCATAAGCTACCTTTGATGGTTACTTCATATAAAAGTTCTTATTATTTGGTCTATGGTATCTTAATGATATCGAACTAATGTAGTCTTAAAAGTATTTGTACATTCAGATTCATAAGCAACATACTCACGCAATTAACATATGCCTTCCCTAAAATCTTTCCAAAGAGAATTGTATGAGTGAAAGCAATTGAAATGATTGTCAGTATCTTGTGAGTCATAACCACTCATACTTGTCCTATGGATTACCTGTCACCATCCTCTATAGTGACTATGTGACCCCCAATATTAAAAATGAAACTCTTGCGAGAATATTCTATAAAATATTTATATCAATTGATAGTTTGTTCTTTTAAGACATTTACAATGGATTGACATGTAAAAATATTCACATTTTTAGTTTCGTGAGTACCATACTCATAATGATTAATATATCTAAGTTACCATACATGATGGTCAGAAGGACTATCACTTTTTTTCAATCATATGCAAGTGTGAGCCTCTTTATTTACTTATTACTATCCACCATAATAACGCACACAAATCCACCAATAGTAAAATTAAAATTTCAATATTATATACTCACAAATAAAGCGTACAATCAATAAAAAACAAAACATCGAAATCAAAAAGCAGTGTATCATCATCAATCATCAATCGGCATATCATGAGCATCATCAGCCGCAACATCAGCCACAACATCAGCCACAACATCAAGATCACTATCATATGGATCATCATCATATTCAATCAACTCCTCCGCTTTCACATTGGATGCGGATGCATTACCTTTCCCAGCTCCAGCACGATCATGGATACTTAACCTCGAATCATTCTAATCCTTCAAACAGAGCAAGGCCTCAACAATATCTCAACATAATCTCGATTTCCTATCTGAAATCACGTTCACTACAACAAAAAGTAGACTTCGATGCTATACTCGACATCGGAAGAGTCAATTGATCCCGTGCCAACCTAAATAGCACAGGAAAGGTGGACTCATATGATTTCTACCACTATAATATATCAAAATTCTTAGTATCAGAATGTGATATGATTGAGCAGTAATCAGTATCTAAGTACCGAGAAAGCTCGCTCTTATGTGATGGTCCACCCCTACGTTTCCCCCTCGCTAGTTGAATGGAAAAATCATCCTCTCCAAACAAGGTATCCATGTCCGTAATCACAGTCTCACTACTCCCACTACCACCACTATACCTAGTATCGTAGTATGCGAATAGATCAGTCAACTTCTTGTGAATGAACCCTTCAGGTGGGTCTTCCAGGTTTATGCACGAGGAAATGTAAATCGTGGTGTTTTTTACCCCTTCCACCTTAACCCTAGGGTCCATGCATGCAGCGACGCAATAAATAGTTGGAACGGTGGACCAATAATTTAAGTACTTGGTTTCTATCTCTACAACCATATGGCTAAGTGTTGGGTCAGTTTGATACTTCCTAAACATGCTACTAATGTTGCATATGCACCTGAGTGCAATGCAAATCGTCGGCGTATAAACCGACGAACACATGTTCGTCGTGTCATAAAAAATTTTCAGAAATTTCATAAATGAAATTTCTGAAGCTCAGTCAGTGTCGTAAATAAAAATTCATCACTCTTACTATTGACATAGTCAGAGATCATATGTTCGTATCCAACATAATTTGTTGCATTACGTACGTGCATTACTCTAACATTAGGTACATGTAATTCTAACGATATCTCACATCCGATTGGAATATCTTTTTCTTAAGATTCGCTGACAAACAGAGACTACCAAACTCTTGTTGTCTGTGAGGACTACGAATATATTTTAGTACATTACGTATATTATCCAATGCGGAGGAATACACCTTCATACACGCTTGAACAATCAGGTTAATCACGTGATACATGCATCTGACATGAAAAATTATTCCTAATGGTGTGTCTCTAATATTCCTAACAAACATGTTAATCGCTACTCCATTATTAGATGTTTTATTGAATGTAATAAAAATTTTATTTTGAATTTTGTATTCCCTAAAGATTTTCATCATACACTCAAAAATGGCCGGACCATCATGAGGTTGAAGAATCTCAGATAATCCTAAAATTTTTTTATTCATTGTCCAGTTAGAATCTACATAGTGGCTGGTGACACATGCATAAGATGATTCATCGTGACTTGTCCAGATATCGGACGTCACGGATATCACTCCACTATATGCCATAGATTCATTAATTATTTTTTGTTTTTCTAACTTATACAATTTTAGTATGTCATTCCTAGATGTGGACCAAGGAATCATACGATAAGCAATCTAAAAATATGTCTGCATGATGCGCACAACTCTTTGATCTTCCGAAAATCTGATCGGAAGACCCATCAATGTGATAAGTCTGGCCATGCCATCCCTACCCAACTCGCTGGAGTATATGAAGGAAGTAAACTTTGATATTAAACTAGATCCAGTCTTAAAAAATGCAGTGCCAAGTAGGGTTTGCCTAGGATTTTTGGTGCATAATTCGGCATGCCTCTTAGGTACCTAGTCCCAAACGAACTATTACCAGTTAAAATTCTCATACAATATTTGTACAGTGACTTTTCTTCTTCCTCACCTCTAACAATTTTTTTTATTTTATTATATTAAAATGAATCCAAACTATAGAAATCCTCCTAGTTTTTTGTTTTTTAGAAGTTTGGGTTGAGACGACTGGAGAAACCAAAGTTTCAGCAGCCTCAGACCTCTGTGTAAAATTTTCATTTTCTAAATTTAAATATATTTCATTAGTATGTCATTTTTAGGATTTTTGTTAAACAGAACACTTATGTAGAGACTAGAAGATATATTTTAGATTTAACTATTTTAGGACTAGAGAGAGACCAAGAAAGAGAAAAAAAAACTTAAAATAAATTACCCGGTAAAGCTATGAAGTTGGTCACGTGCACGGTGCACCACAGTCTAGCTCAAATTTCGAAACCCGAGTTGAGATTCCTGAAAAGCCAAGCCAAATGACGAAATCCTGAGTCACAAGATAGAGGACCAATAGTTTTGAGAGAGTAAAAATGTGAGATTTGAGAGAATAAATGTTTATGAAAAACATAAATGTTATAGAGATATGGGAAGGATTTTATATATTAAAAAAAATAATTTTTTTTAAAAAAAGTAATTTTTTTTATTTTTTTAAATTTGTTTTAATATTTTAGGGGGTAGAATTATGAGGGCCGTCGGATTTGCCCCCTAGCCGTTGGAGGCGAGATCAAATGGCTAAAATTTAAATTTTTTTTGCCCATTGGTGGGGGAATCGGGTCGGGTCGGGAGGGATCGCGGGTCGGGTCCAATCAGACCCGACCCGCGCTCTTTGTGTAAGGAAAGCTAGGCCTGACTCACCGAGTCACAAGAGGGTGAGCCATGACCCGTGACTCGTGATGGTGCGAAAAGCCGAGAGTCTAGGTTTATGGGTGCACCGGTGCGGGTGCAATACTAGGTGTGACCCCAACCCGTGTCAACGGGCCATGCCATAGGCCACCGAACTGTGCTGGGTCAGGCACGACATGAGGCTCGGTTGGCCTCGACACGACACAATACGGGTTATGCCTTACCTGGGCACGACACGGGCCTGGGCATGGCTAAACCATGCCGTTCCTCGTGCTGGGCCGGGCTGGCTCGTCCCAGTTGACACCTCTAGTTTCACTTTTTCTATTGTTTATTGGATAAATATTACTAAATTCCTATTCTTAGAGAATTTGATAAATAGTAATTAGGTCATAGTCATTTTGGGTAAAATTGGTAGACTTAATAGAACAAAGGCTTAGAAGAAAAATAAGTTATGGAAAGTCATGATGATTCCATTATCATGATTTGGATATACCTTTCATACTTATTCTTGAGTAGTTGTGGTAATCCTTCTTAGTCATAACTCTATAAAAAATAGTCAAGATATTCTTTGTAAATCATGACTATACAACCGAATTGATAGAAATATTTCACTATGTAATGCAATCATCATGGTCATGACATTTTGTTAGAGTCACAACAACACTATCTCTAAAATATTTAATGACCATGACATTATTTTTACAACATGAAAGTCAAGTACCTCATTGTTTCAAATATTCACAACTATTTCTAAAGTAATGATTTATTCAATGCAGAGCCAAACTATAAAGTGTTTTGAGTCACGACATTATTTTATGCTATAACTCTTCATTCTAGAGAATAGTTACCCTGGTCATGGTATTTCCAACACCATGACTTTGTACCACCAATAGTAAATACCAAAGTTGTGGCCTTGTTTAATACCACGACTTTATGTTATAGAGAGTAATTGTCTAAATTATGATAATCCTAGCATCACAACAATTTGCTCAGAAAGTCAAGACCAAGGTCATATCTAATTACAATATCACAACTTTTTGTTATAGAAAGTAATTCTCTTAGACATGGTAATCCCAATTCCCAACACCACAAAACTTTTCTAACAAAGTCAAAAATAATGTAATGGTTAATTCCAATTTAATTATTTTGTGTTATACAAAGTTAATATATTAGTTTTGATCATTCGTATTGTTATGACACTAGAGTTTTAGAAAATATCTGATGAAATAATAAAGTTGTAATTCATGTCTATAATATGACTTCAGACTTAAAATATTAAATAGATCTCTTATAAAATCAACACTTAGAATAAGAGATGAGGGGAAGGAGAAAAAAGAGAAAATATGAACCATGCATGCCAAGATCCTTAGGCAATGGAATTTCAATTGTTAATTAAAAAAAATACAAGGCGAACTCAAGCAATTCTTGATTGAATATTAAATTAAACACAGATTTTCACTTATGATTTTCATAAATATATAGGTTTATGAGTGTCAATTGTGATTAATGGTGACTATAAGTCAATAGACTCATTCATGTGGTATGATAAGAAGGAAGTAATAATCCTTCTAATCTTAATGTGTGAGATAAACTATTATATAACAATCATAAGTTGAGGTAAGTTTAATCAATATAAAGATGATACATATGAAGTCAAAAGAATGAATATATTTAAGACCAAACAATGATGTACTATCTAGAAGAACTAACCTTCTAGGAATGTGGGGATTAAATAGAACATCTAACATAGAAGTTTCATTATAATGTACTATATGTGAAATTCATTAGAAGATATATATTAATCATTATAAGTATTATACTTAGAAAGCTGAAATGATAAATATATTTAGTACTATATTATCTTGTGTCTTTAAGATAATATGAGCTTAGAGAATATAAATACATATTCAGAGCATTTGATTTCAAATCTAAGAGCCATAAGAGATGAGGCTAAGTTGAGCAACATGATAAAAGACAAGTGACAGAGGCAATTTACCACTCAGGCTTTTCTCAAAGTCACTTGCCTTGGAGCTAATTTCCTTTATAGAAATGGAAAAAAAATGAACGACCTTAGTCTTGGGAAAGAAAACCTTTATAAAAGAGTACATATTAAAAGAATTTAATCCATCTTTCAAAGAATTGATAAAGAGGAAAAAGTCAAAATTATTTTGCATGCACATGAAATAGTAAATGCTATTATTGTCAAAAAATTTTATTCATATTTGGAAGATATGGATGATAACAAATGCTATGTATGAAGAGCTTGCAAGTTCTTTGGAAAAAAATCTATCAATGAGATATTTGGTTTTCAATGAATTGTGGATGATAAGAACTTCAAATTCCTAAAGATGCAAACAAACTACAAAATAATTGCCACAATATTGATGGGTAGAAAATAAGAATAAAAAGTTTAGTCAAAAAGTACTTATGGATACTTGGTCCAAGGAGAACTCATGAAGGAGAGTAATATTTTAATATATTTTCTATGGTTTATTTTATAGTTGAGTCTCTATGTCTCCACTATCATGTATGATAGGGTAATATTACTTTTTTCCCAAGTAAAAGAATTTAAGATTCATATGGGAAAGATTTTAGAGAAGTCTACTCTCTACTTTTTAGAAGGTGAATTATCCAAACAACTATTTCACTCTTCTTTGAAAATAATATTGTGTCGAGCCAAGGGAGTCCCAATATATGAAGATATGAATGAAATGTGTCCTTGAATTATTACCACTAACATTGGTAGGTGTTAAAAGAGGGTTTGAAAGAAATAATAAGAAAAAAGAGTTTCTTGATGTTGAAGAGTCGACTGAAGTTAGAAAAGATATGCTACCCATCTCGAAGCTGGCAAAAAAGTAATATAAATAAGTTGAAAAAAGCATGATGAAGAACAACTCAACCCAATTGAATATTACATACCTTGGAAAAAAAAATTTGGATAAGTCATGTGCATGCTAGAAAAGATGAAATTTTATTCAAATTATAGGGATGAGTAGCTGAAAGTAAAAATAAAGAATTTATATAACTCCTTAAAGAAGAAATTGGAAAAAATAAATAACAAGTGGGAATGATGCATAAGAAGAATTGAACATAAATATAAAACTAAGGTAGAAAAGAGATGCAATATTAAAAATACTTATATAAAAGATTGAGCTTCTTTTTATTTCCACACAAGAAAATTTTGAAGCACACATTATGAAAATATTCAAGGAGCTAATGAAATGAATAGAGATCGAAGTAATGAGAAATCAAAATTAATTTGGGAAATTTTATGAGACTATTGTAGGTGAGTTGGAAAAAATGATCATGGACTGAGATATAAAAATAAAGGAAAATGTTCATCATAGAGAGAAGCAATTGATCAAAGATGTGTAGAAAATTTTAGTGAGAACCAAAAGTAATTTATATTTTACTCTTGGTCCATTTGAAGATGCTATGAACTCCATTGAAAAATGATAGGATGCACTATGCGATATAATTGTGCAAATGATTGAATGGATAGTAAAGAATAAAGATTCAGAGAAACCTTCCAAAACTATACCCTAATTTGAAGACCACCATAGCAAAGTTCGCATTTCGGAATTTTGTTTTTAGCAATCAATCATATTATTCTTCTTCTTTTCCACATTAAGATGTGTATATGTGTTATTCTTGATGATTTTATAATATATTTCTTCTTGTGATCTGATGTTGTAAAATTTTTTATGAAAAGAGATTCAATACTTGAGGATAAGCAATACCTTTAGTATGAGAGTTTGTTCGGCATTCTATGTTCTAGCTTTTTTTGGGTCATTAGGTAAATATATATTGTTGTGTTTATACTTATTCTAGTTTTTTTTTGGATAGATTTCATTAATTATTCTTTTAAAATAATTTGATAAATATTAATGAAATCATATTTATTTTGGGTGAAATTGGTTGAATCAGTAATCGCTTAAAGGAGAAAGAAATGATTAAGAGTCATGAAAATTTTATATCATGACTTGTTATACCTTCCACACTTATTTTTGAGTAATTGTGGGATCCTTTCTTGACCATATCTCTACAAAAATAGTCATTGTATTCTTTGTATGTCACAACTTTTTTACTAAGTCGACACAAATATTTCACTTTACAATACAATTATCATGGCTGAGATATTTTCTTTGAGTCATGACTATACTATCTTTAAAACACTTAGTGGTCATGACATTTTTTTTGATATGGTAGTCAAGTATTTCATTGGTACAAATAGTCAAGGAAATTTCCAAAACTATGACTTATTTGATATTGAGTTAAAACACAAAGTATTTTGAGTATAATAATATTATTCTACTATGACATTTCATTCTAGATAGCATTTACTCTAGTCATAATATTTTTAATACTTTGACTTTGTATTCTAAAGAGAAAATATTAAAGTTGTCGCCTTACCTAGCACCACAATTTTATGTTATTGAGAATAATTGTCATTGCCATGGTAATCCCAATGCTATGACAATTTTCTCATAAAAAAAAGACCAAAGCTATGTCTAATTACAATTGTATGACTTTGTATAATAAAAAGTAATTTTCTCATTAATGATAATTCTAGCATTATGACACTTTGTTTAGAAAGCCGAGATCAAAGTCGGGACTAATTCTAATGTTGTGACTTTGTTTTATAAGGAGTGTAGCTTTTAACAATGCCCATTCACAATGCCACAAATCAGTACTTCAAAGATCCAAAAAGATAATAAAGTTGGAACATAAAGTATAATGCAATGAATTCCAACTTAAAATATCACATAGATCTCTAGAGTATACAAGTGAGACTTAAAAAAAGAGATGAGGGAGATGAGAAAAAAGTGAAAATATGAACAATGTATACCAAGAACCATAAGAAATATGATTTCAATCCTCATTCAATGATAATCCAAGGTTAATGCATGTAATGCTTGATTGGAATTAGGATTATGCGCTTAGATTTTTTATTTTTTCATTTATTGGGAACCCTTGAATCCATGAGATATCTCTCAACACTTCTCATTACAATTTCCTCTCCAATATCTACCTAAATTAATATCTCAGGTAAGTGAATATACTTCTTTTATGATAGATTAATGATTGTATCAATTTATGTTTGTATTTATTTTGTTGTTTGGTTGTTTTTGATATCGATACAAGTTAGAACTAAAACATAGGATTTTTACAAATACATAGGTTTATGCATGTTAGCTCTGGTGGATAGTGACAAGTAAGTCATGTGACACACTCATGTGATACTATAACAATGATTGATAACCATTCTAATCATCATGCATGAAAAACCTATGTGTGAAGACCCAAAGTTGAGATAAGTTTAATCATTGTGAGTATGATGCTTTTGAAACCGAAAGCATGAACATATTTAAAACCAATGTATTATGTAATATCTAGAAGAACTAACCTTTGAATAATAATATAATTAAGTAAAACATCCAACCTAGGAGTTTTACTATGGCATGGGAGTCATGTGTTAGTTGTGATAGATGATGAAAGATATGTCATCAGATATATGCAAGTGGGGAAGAATAGTTTGAAGGTGATTGCCCTACATATTATCTCATCTTGTATAAATTTCATAGGCAAGATTCATTAAAAGATATATATTAATTATTGTGAGTATGATGCTTACTAAGTTGAAAGCAAAAATATATTTCGTATCAGATTATGTTGTGGCTTTAAGACAATTCGAGGTTGGAGAATTAAAGTATATATTAAAAGTAATTATCAAGGAAAGTTGTTGTAATGCATAAAATGAGTAGATGTATGAATGATTCTTGCATGAAATGACACATGACTTTGATGGTAAAATCACGAGGAGATAATTATGAGAAGTTCATCCTTACTAGTGATAGTCTAAAGATGATGCACACCTTTGTGCAACTACCAAATATGAAATTGACCAAATAAAAGAGAAATATCTTCATGCATAAGGATGTGAGCTAACCCTAGAGTCTATCTTTTTGAAAACTAAGAATATCTATTCAACTTAAGTAGTTATTAATTCAATGTTAGACAATCAAATTACCTACACAATTCTTATATGATTGATATCTAGATTCATGTCTATTTTATTATTTGTATAACTTATATGCTTATAGATCTACATTAAGAGAAAGTTCATCACAAAATGAGGTTTGAGATCATATCAATTAAAGATAATTTTGATACCCTCACAAAGCCACAATATATATATTTAATTGATCATATCTTGCATTAAAATATTATAGACTTATAAAACTAATATTACATACTCACCTCATGATCAATATTCAAAGAAACAAGAATAGTATTACACACATCTCCTAATAGAAAATATAACAAGTATCAAATCAAATCTAGTAAACCATGCCCTAATAAACTATTTTAGGCCATTAAAATTGTGTTACATAATATAAACACCATACTTATGCATTCAAGAGTAATGAATCCCTATGGCTGGTGCATAAATATTTTTTCTCATGATCACCATGAAAATATATTCTTTACATCTAACTGACAGACAATTATTTTATGTGATATCAAAATAAAAAGTAACAACCTAATAATATTTATTTTGGCCTCTTGAAAAAAGTGGCAAAAATATGTTTGGATAAAACTTCTCATCACTAACTATGCCATAGAATAATTAGCCTATCCCTCTAGTCGATATTGTAATTTTGTTATAATGTCAAAACTTATAATTTATGACCAGAGGTGTCAAGTGGGCCAGGCAGCTCAAGCACGACATGAGGCATGGGGTGACTGAGTCGTGTCTGGCAAGCACGACATGATCTAGAATTTTGCCTAGACATGGGTCATGCTCTCTCAAGGCACAACTCATGCTTAACTAGGCCAGAGGTAATCACCACATTTATCATTTAATTCTACAACATAATTTAAATATATTTATTAACATTCAAAACTATATATGCATCTCATACATAAAATTATACAAATCCTAGATCTCAATTTAGAATTTCAATATGGTAAGATTCACTAGAAACATGAGAAAATGTCAGATGAACTTGGATCTCTAATGATATTTCTCATGAGAATCTAGGCAACAAATCATAATCTCATATTAAATTTATTGATTTTCTCGAATCTACCTTAAATGGGGATTTGAGAGTCGCACCTCCCAACTCTATATATATTTTAATTTATGTCTCACTTCCTTGATTGCTTGTGGATCCCATTTGGAGTGTAAAAATCATGCCTAAGGTTGGTTGACGTGCTTTAAATTTTACTTGGTACATGGAGAAGAATAAGAAGTAGCTTTGATTCTTTTTTTATTCTTTTTTTATACTTCAATAATTCAATATTTTTTTAATTAGAAAGTTTTTCTCTAAATAGATGTCATGATTATGACATTCATTTCATGAGCTCAGGGTCATGAAATGGAAAGTATCATGACTTTGGAACATGTCTAATTCTTTCTATAACTCTAAGTTGTAGCTCTAAAAAGTAGCTATGACTTGGGTCTAATATCTCTGTAACACAAAGTCATGGTGCTGGAAATATTCATGGTTTTGGCATTGATCGACATCATTAATCATATGGTCCTAGCACTAGGAATGATTATAACATTAGAAATAACCATGATATTAAGAATGACCTCTCTTAGATATAAGATGGTGATAGTGCTTGAATGGTCAATGGTCATGGTGCAAGTATTAGACTATCTTGTGCATAAAATGATAGTAGTGATGAGAATGGCCACAACACTGGCATTATTGGTCTTTCTTGTGCATATAATGGCTATGATGATGGAAACATACATGAATTTTGCTTTGACCTTACATTTAAAAGTCATAACTTTGCATTCTCTAAAGGACAAAGAACCATGACCATTAGGGATGACCATATTCAAGTAAATTCCTTTATAATATTTTGTAACTAAAAGTCATGACACTAGATAATTACTATAGCATTGACCTATGTAGTATGGCTTTATAATATTCTATATCTCAAAAGTTATGAAATTATGAAAAGGTAATGACTCTGATTTGAGACTACAAAACTTTGTTAAAGATAAGGTCATGATGCTAGAGAGTGACATTGATATTAAGCATCGATGAGATACTTGCTTACTATGATATGAAATTAATATCATGATCATCTAATTATTATGAGATAATTATGACTATGAATCTATGATAATATCATAACAAAAAAGAATAAATTACATAATTAAAGGATTATGCTAATGAAATGGTAAAGTTGTGATATATAAATATTTTAATGACTAATTAATTTAAGTTTTAATTAAGAATTAATATTGGAAATACTCGATAATCCATAAATCACCAAGTAACCAAAAACCTCCAAAAATATATCGATTTCATGATTATGCATCAAAATCTATCAAAACTCAAAAAGCATGAATTTGATCAAATCATGTCAAATTTTCATGCTTCCACAATATCTAATAGTACCAAAATATTTCAAGAATGTTAGGAAATTTAAATATTGAATTTTCATGATGTTTCATTGCTTCTCTCCCCTCCAACTCATCATTCCACAAAATTCACCATTGTCATCCAAAATACTTATAATTTCATTAGTATTCATTAAATTCCATCAAAATAACCATTTAAAGCTCAAATCAGTATAAACATATAAATAGTTTCATGCTAAACAAACTCACACGCTAAATATGTTGCTCATCCTCAAGTAATTAATATATATTTCTATCTTTTTAAAACTCATCAATAATAACAATAACAAGAATAAAGTATAATATCATAGAAAAATAAATATACAATGTATCAATATGGATAAAAAGGTCAGTGGTATGATCGACCATAAATATCAAAATATTTTAATAAGAAGTTTATTTTAGAGGGATCAAATAGGGGTATGCACTTAGAAGATCCCTTTGAATCTTCACAGTCACACTTCATAATACATCTTGTTATGTTCCATTAAAATTCAATGAATCTTCAAAAGAACCCAGTGCAAAACCTAGTGCAAAAAATATATGCTTTTGGATCTTTTTGCACTCCCCAAATTTCTTGATCTACTATTTTTGCCTATTTTTGTCTATAATGCACTTTCGACTCAATTTCTTGATCTTGCCTATTTATCATTTTCTACTAGTTGATTGTGATAGACTTAAATATTTCCAAAAAATTTGCTGCTTTCCATCACCTTGGTCTCTATTTATTTTTATTGCCTCTTCCAAGATCTTAATAATATGATCTTCAAATTTTTTTTGGGCAGACACAAAAAGATATTCCTTCTTGTTGAGAAGAATCTCATAGAATGTATCCCATTATTCCATGTTAGATTTGTCTACTTTTTCCCTTCTTCTCATGTACTCTTCACACTATGATTGAGGACATCTTCTAAGTCTCCTTTTTTCTATTCAAAAAAAATCAAACCAAATTGGCAATTATTCATTATGGCTATCATAGCTTCTTTCTATTGCTTCTATGTCGACTTCAAAAAAGGCTAAAACTTCTTGCCTAAAATTAGTTGATTTTTTTTCTTCAATAACCATTTTCTTATTCTTATCTTTTTAATGTCCCTTTTTCACACCCACCAATATTAGCAAGGACATTCATGGGCTTTGTTACCTAATATTATTAGTTAAATAATGTCACAAATGCTTGTTGGTAGTGATCTCTAATCAACAAAGATCCACATGTATATGAGTCATATAAGTAGTGAAGATGACTTTTATCTAGATATCAATCCCATAGGCAAAGTATCAGTAATTCAATTCACCAATAGTGTTATAATACTTCTTTAGTGGAGAAGATAATTTGTGATTTTGGTAAGATTCTTAGATCCTATTATTTGTTCATTTTAATTCATATGACGTATATTTAAATAGTTTGGTTCATGTTGAATTTTGATATAGAACATTGCTTGGATCATTGTAAGGATATCACTTTGTCCCAATGACATATTAAGGTGGTTTTCATCATTGAGTCAATCCTAATGATGGTCACCTCATAGCTATCTCCTTAGTACTTTAGTAGTTAAATAACAATTAATCTTTACTTGCGAGTCATTCACAAGTTCATATATTTTAGGAAACTTATCACCTGCTCTTGATGGTTAGTTCATATAAAAGTTTTCATTATATAGTCTCAAGTATCTAATGACATTAAACTAATGTAGTCTTTAAAGTATATGTACATTCAGATTCGTAGGCACTTTACTCACATAATTAACATATGCTTTCCCTCAAATCTCACCAAAGAGAACCATATGAGTGAAAGCAACTAAAAAGATTATCAGTACCTTGTGAGTCACAACCACCCATGCAAATCATATAAATTACCTTTACCATACTTCATAGTTATGTGACTTTCACACTAACGGTGAAACTCTTATAAAAATATTTTATAAAATATCCATATCAATTGAGAGAGTTCTTTTATGATTTTTATAATGGATTGAGATGTAAAAGTAGTCATATTTTTAGATTCATAAGTACCATACTCATAATGATTAATATACCTAAATTACCATACATCATGGTTGGACGGACTATCACTTCCTTCCTACTATATATATATATATATATATATATATGAGTGAGCCTCAAAATTTATTTATTATTATCAGCAACAATAATAAACACAAACCTAGTAATAGTAAAATCCTAATTTAAATTCTATATAATCACTAATTCTACCAATATCCATTCTATAAAATAAATCAAACATCATAATTAAATATCAAATTATGCAAACACCACACAAATTAAAATAAACAAATCCCAGATCACATTTAGTATGATATTGGGGAGAAATTCATATGAGAATATAGGATTCAAAGCCATAATGTCATAATATTTTCATTGAATTTTCAAACACTACTCCAAGGATGGCTGTTTGAAAGTTGTTCCTCTTAACTCTAAAGTTTACCATTTGTCTTGCATCCCTTGCTTGCTCTTGGATCCCTTGGAAAATATAAAAATTACCACCATCGTTATTGTGGTGCTTGGAGAGGAGTAGGATGAATTTCTTTTCTTTTTTGAAGTTTCACCCTTTTTATTTTATACATCATGAATTCTAAGTATTTTCTATGTAGAAAGTAATAGCTTTAGAATGATATCATAATTTTGGCCTTTGTTCTTCAGAGTTAAAGTTATGACACTAGGAAGCGACCAAGGCTTTGGAATGCACCTAATCTCTTTGTACCTCAAAAGTAAAAGTGTTAGGACGTGACTATGACTCATGCATTTCATCTTTGTAACTCCAAGTAGCAATGTTGGGTTATGGACATGGTTAGTGTAATTAACCTATATATCAAAGTCACGACATTGAGATATGATCGTGGTTTGCCTACTCTTGAGAGCAAAAAGATATGGCTTTGGAAATGAATATAGCTCAAGTATTTTTCTTTGTAATTCTTTATAGCCAAAAGGCACTATACTGAAAAGTTTCCAAGACTATGGAGTTAGAAATATTAAGGTTTAATACAGATAAAGCTCTAGCACTAAGAAATGACCATGACTTTCAGCACCAATTAAGTGCTTGGTTATTATGATATAAAATTAGTATTACAGTCATTTTAATATTATGAAATAAGAGTTACCACGACTATAAGATAATATCACAGCCAAAAAAAATATATTGTACATTAAAAAAATTTTGCTCATGAGAAAGTAGATTAATGGTGTACAAATATTATCATGATAAATTATTTAGTGTTTTGGCTAACAACTAATGCTGAACTAACTCAATAAAACTAACTATTACCAAGTCGCTAAATATCTTCAAAAATATAATGATTTTACTACTATTCATTACAATCCATCAAAACTCCAATTTGGTGATATATTTCCAATATTTTCATTTTTGTATCCTTTCACTTCATCAAAAACCATATCATCACAAACAACATATATTTTTTTATATGACCAGCTTTTAATGTCATAGAATGTCAAGATAATTGAGCATCTTCTCATTGTGGACATATTAAGAGTCACAATAGGGTTTGAGTTTGATAACTATATATATAGGTGAGTAAGTATTTACAATGATTCATGTGATGAGTACATTGTATTCATGGCATCACGCCATGCAAAAAAATATTTGGGTTGCCTCTCAAATAGTACTCCATTTAAAGTCCATAGCTAGACCAAGAGAAACTTCTCATCTCCATTAAGGATTTTTCCATTTATGCTAGTTTTTTAGTATCTATCTTTATTTCCTTTTTTCTTGTATCTTCTTTTAATGTCACACCATTTGAACATTCTTCTTTTGGACTTTCCTCTATAAATGTCATAGCTTCTTCTTTGATTCTAGTCTGAACATTTTCTTTCTACAACACCAAAGTTGTGGTTGCAAGCATGTCTACTGCTTTATCATTAAGCTTCTTTTAAGTCCTTTCTTTTTGTAATACCAAATTCAAAGTACTAGGAACAACCACAACTTTGTCATTGATCTTTTTTTGAGACTTTTGTTTCTATAACACTGAAGGTATGGCAATGAGCAAGGATGTTACCTTGTCATTGAGCATTTATTGAGGCTTTTCTTTTTGTAACATCAAATTCATGGTACTAGGAATAGCCAATGCTTTGTTATTAGATTTTTGTTTCCCCAAAGTTGTGTCATGGCATTGATAAAAGTCATGAATTTTGACTCTACCACCATTTGTGTCCCCAAAGTTGTTATTCCCTCAAATCCTTAAGAATTTCTATCTCCATCATATAATGCTTCACCCTTTGTCCATATACTTTAATGTTTACTCCTTTTTTTGACTTCACCATGACTATTCCATAGGGCGTCACAGTTATAATTTTAAAAGAGTCGTACCATTGACATTTCAACTTCTCTTTGTATAACTTTAGCAAATAATTAAAAATTGATATCTTTCTCCAACTTTGAATTGTCACCTTTATAGATTCATATCATACCATTGTTTTGCTTTATTTTTATAAATACATGAGTTTTTATGCACATTATTTCTACTCTTCCAATTCAATCATTTATAGAACTATCATTTTCTTTACATCATTTGAATCATAGTATATTTTTTTGATATCCCAATCCCACCATGATTTATGCTCATGTTCAACCAATAAGTGACAAGCATTTCCAAAGACAAGTCAATATGGGGGCATTCATAGTGATATCTTTAAAGCAGTTCAATAGGCTCATAGTGCCTTTTCCAAACTTTGAGGCCAATATTTCCTAGGATGATTAATAGGCTTCTCCAATTTTTTTTGATCAATCTATTTGATATGTCTACTTGTTAATTCATTTTAGGATTATATGAAAGTTCATTTTTATGCTTAATTTCATATTTTTCCAAGTATGCCCCAAATATGCAGTTATAGAAGTGATTCCCTCTATCATTTATGATATAAAATGTTGCTCTGAATTGGGTAAAAATTTTTTTCTCTAAAACCCCATAATTTTCTTCATGTCATTTTTCTATGATGGTATTACTTCTGCCCATTTTGATATATAATCCACTACTAATAGAATATTCTTTTTCCCACAAGATACCAAATAAGACTCATGAAGTCAATTCCTTATACATCAAAAATTTTCATTTCTAGGATAAAGTTTAATGGTATTTCATATTGCCTAGATATATTTTCTAATCTTTGGCATATATCACACCGATCATGCTATATTTTGGCAATCTCAAAACAATTATGGCAAAAAAATGTTGCAATACATGCTAGCTTCTCTATGTAATATTTGACTTCCTTTATCTTTGTGTTCGGTACCTACCAAAGACATAATATAAAAAATTACTAGAATGGTATTCTTCACATATATTCTTGACATTGAGGTGCCACACATCACTTTTTTTGGGCCATAACATTAAGAAATATAGTGAGTTTTTCGCATCCTTGACTTCCTCCTCACTAACTCGTGGCCATAATTATGACTTAAACTTCTAATTATGTATTTTTCTCCAACCTACTCAAGTAATTATTTCTACATTTTACTTCCCCTTAACTAACTATCATATCCACAATTACCATTGGAGTTTCTAATGTATCACTTAATTCTTCAAGATCAGGTTAATATCTTCCCAATTGACTTTCTCCTCACAAACAATTATATCCATAATCACTGCTAGAAATTCTATTGTAGCACTTTCTTCATTCATACCCAAGTTAGTGTCTTCCTACTTTATGTCAAGTTGTCACAACCATTAATCCTTTCTTTAATTTGCCATACTAGTCTCATATAATAACTTTATAATGATGTCTACAAATGATGACTTTTTGGTCAGATAAAAGCAATCAGGCGAGATCTCCTCATGAATCATATATCTTAGATCTCCATAGCTCATTAAATTCTAATAATAAATCTGATAGTGGTCACCATGAGTCATAAAATATAAGTCACCAAAAGAAAATATGTGCTCCATTATCTAGAAAATTTGACACATACATGGTTCTCCTCTTTCTCTGGGTCAAGAGGTTGTAGTCGAATCCATGAATTTCACTCATCAATGGCATTGGCTAAAAAAAGAAAAAACAACTAAAATAGAAATAAAATATACCATTATAACAATTTTAACACAAGACATGCAATATAAATCAAATTACAATGAACAAGATATTATTATTGAAACTACTAAATATAGAACTACCTCTTTTAATAGAAATTACATTAATAAAGATGACCAACCAAACTAGACAATCAATCCTTTATTATGGTGCCAAAAACTTGGTATGTAGTGGGGATTGACCATTCTAAAAAAAAATATTTTTCTAGCAATGGCACTAAATAATTTGTGACATTTATAATGCCAAATTTTTAGGTTTGACATGTCCCAAAAGCTAGTTGGGTGAAAGCCTCTTGTCTAACATCATTATACAAGTATATGGTCATAGAAGTTATAAAATAGACCTTTAGTCCATATATCAATCTCAAAAATACTACATATATTGTATGATCTATTTTACCACTAAGACAATAAATCATCTCTACTTAAATATCGTTTACATGTTCTCACATTTTATGGAACTCATTAACTACCCTTAATGGTTGCTTTGAATATAAAGTAATATTTCATAATATCTTATATCTTTTTGATGAGAATTAATATAGTAATAAAAGCATTTATACTTTATACTTCATCATAACTATACTCACATAATTAACATATACTTTCCAATGTGTTTCACTTGTGCCAACCTTATGATTGAAAGTAACTTATAGGACTATCATCATAATATGAGTTACGGCATTTATGTCTATGGATTAACTATCACCATCCTCCACTACAACAAGTGACCCATACAATAAAAGTGAAGCCTTTAGAAAAATATTCTATTTATTATCCAATATTAATTTAGGATCATTTCCTCTATGGCATGAAAAATAGATAAGCTTATAAAAGCATTCATGCTTTTTGCTTCGTAAACATTATACTCATAATAATTAAAATTATCTCAATTTTGGATTTTGATTTGTCCCTCTACGGTGACTATCAATATGCCTAAAAAAGAAAAGAAGTTGCTCAACTATTTAGAGACACTATGACACTCAAACCTAGTCATATAAAAAGTTTATTATTTGTGATGATGAAATTTCTTTTAATGAGAGAGAAGTTATTGCTCGGAGAGAAGAAATAGTTTACGTGTGAGAGGTTATTTGATATGTAAAATACCAAATAATTTAGTATATTTATAGAGATATTAGATAATGTGTAAATATAAAAATGGGCTATAACTTAATCAATTTCACCACCTTAGAGTTTTTATGGGTTTTGATTAAAAATCATAACAATATATATTTTTGGATAGAATTGGCAACTTAGTAATTTGTGGGCTTATTTATATGGCTTTGGCATCTATTCTTAACACAAACTCTATGTATTTATTGATGATAATCTTTCTATATCATGACTCTATTATCTTGTCAGCATAATCATTTATCCATGAAATACTTTCTTTTAGGTTGCAATATTATCTTGGAATCATAATCATATTTATCTCATAATAAATTATTAAGTATGATACTAATGTCATATCATAGTAACTAAGTACACCACTTATGCTAAAAGTCACTTTCATTTCCTAGTTTTGTAGTTTTCTCTTTACCATGGCTTTATATTTGTATGTCAAAGTCATGATTTTTTTACAAAGCCAAGACTTTTAAGAAATACTAAATTACAAAGTTGGTCAAAGCAATGATATTTATCTAATGGCATGATTTTTGACATATAAATTAAAGATCACATTACTTTAGTGCGACCACTTCTAAGGCCATGAATCTTGCCCTCAAGTGAAGGCAAAGCCATGACTGGGATATATGGGCTAATTGCCAAAGCCATAGCTACTTTCTAGCAAAGAAAGTCCAAAGCTAAAGTCATGGAAATTACAAGTTCCTTGACTATTTCATGCCAAAGAATGACCAAAGTCGCAACTTATTCACAAAGAAATGACTTTGTGTTACTTATATAAAATACACAAGTTATGGACACTTCCTAGCATCGCAACTTTGAGTTATGGAAAAATTAAAAGGCATCCAACGATATGAGCACTTCCTAGAACTGTGACCTTGAGCTTAAAAGATAAATGTCAAAGTCATGACCTCTTTTTAAAGATACAACTTTCAACTAGGACAAATGCTAGAATTATTAGGTACAAAACAAAAGAGAAGACGATACAAAAAATTATGAATTGGACTTTTCTTCTCCACTCTTATGGATGAAAGAAAAGTCCAACAACATTCTTAGGATTTATATTTGTACTTCCTAAGAGATCCATGAGCAAGAACAGTAAGCAAAAAAAAAAAGCTAATCCATAAAGTTGAGGGATGAGATTCTAAACCCCCCTCATCTAGGGAGGGATCGAGAAATAAGTTAAAATATGAGAATAGAGTTCATGTCCTAGATTTTCATGAGGAATATCATTAGGAACTTGTAATTCATGAGATTTCTTTTCTTGTATTTCATATGAATTTCTCTCCAATACAAGGCTGAAGAATTGGGGTTTATGGGTTGTGTAATATTTTTTTATGTGATATATGAACACTTTGTTATTAATGTATATGTTAGATTAATGTTGTGGAATGAAAAATAATGAATATGGTGATTAAATAGAGCTTGAATTAGAATTAAAGATATTAGTGGGTTTGTGGGTGTTTTCATGGTGGAAGTTGATAGACAAACTATGGGGCTCACTAATATATATAGTATAAAGGAAATGATAAGTCTTTGTACCATGATGCATGAAAGAAACCTATATGTTAAAATTCAAAATTTAGGTATGTTAATTATTGTGAATATGATGCTCACGAGAGTAAAAACATGAAGGTCTTTATAGGTAACTCTATTGCACATATCTTAGAAGAATAGATCCTAGATTGATTATAGACATTTTATAGAAAATTATTCTAAGGATTATACTTTTAGTGTGCGAGTCACTTCATCACTTTATAAGATATTGATAGGTAATCTACAAGACATACATGAGTTATGGTGACTCACAATGTGGCGACAATCCTTTGAATTGCTTTCACTCATATGGTTCCCACCAATGAGATTTTTGGGAAGCATATGTTAATTATGCCAGTATAGCACTCGCAAAGCTAAAAGTGCAACTATTCTAACAGCCATTAGTCCTTATTCTTTATGACACCTAAAGCTAAATAATAAGAATATACATATGAAGCAACCATCAAGGATAGTTTATGGGTTGCATAAAAGGTGATAGACTTGTATGACCATTGAATAGAAATGATATGTTGTCTTGGTGGTAAATTATAGATGGGACAACTACAAGAAGATTATCACAGAAAAATTCAATGGTGAAAACCACCTTGTATGCCATTAGGGAAAAAGTGCATCCTAACAATTATCCATGATTCATTCTACATTCATCCCAAGCATAAATCAAATTATTTGAATATGTATCATATGAATTAAGTTGAAAAATCCTAGGATCTAAAAGTCATATCAAAATCCCTAATTATCTTTTCTACTAGAATTATATTGTCTCACTTTTGTTTGACTAAACTACTAAAACTATATAAGATTAATATCTTGATGAAAGTTTTTTGTACTACTTGTATAACTTATATATTTGTGGATGTTTATTGATAAGATATCTTCACCAACAAGAGTTTGGGACACCATCTAACTAATTAAATTTGGTAGTATAATAAAGTTGCAACAATGAACATGGCTACAATTAATATTTTAGGTCGTATTACTCATTTTTGATTAGATCGGGTCAACAAAATATTTATTGAATCATTGTATTACACATTCTGAAAGCATCACGAAATAAAATATTTTCTAATATTTTTTTCTTGTGGTGCTGATATGGCTATCTAATTATTTGTTAAGCAACATAATGAAATTCCAACCTAATTAATTTCAAATCCAATAAATTTAACATTGATGCAAATAAAACAAAAAAAAATACCTAGACCACCACATCATAATATCCAACAATATAATAACATAATGTATAAAATATAATTTAAAATTCTACTATATTGGTTTAAACTAATTGTCTTAGAGAATATGTAGTTGAAACAAGAAATCTTTTTTTAGCTTATTTAATTAAGTTCTATGCACTTCACCTTATCAAAAGCATTCAAAGAAAGATTATTTTCATAAGTTGCTTCATAAATTTTAAAAATCAACAATATTTCTATGTAACTTAAACTTAATAATCAAGAATTATAAAACCAACTATAAAAACAAATTATTTTGATCAACAATACAAAAAATGGATTCAAAATTAAAAAAAAAAAGAATAAAAAATTTATTCCACCTTGAGCATCAAACAAAAAATTACCAAAAAAATCATCAACAATGTCTTTATTATGTATTATTTCATTCTCAATATGTATTTTTAATACATTCAAATTCATTCATTATCTATCTCCAATGATGGCTTCACATATGTGTTTTGAACCTATTTTGATTTTTTTGTTTTGAATTCAAAAACATAGAGAAATTATCGAGAAAATTTTTGAGACTGCAAAAAAGTATAAGCAAAGAAAAGTTAATAACTAATAGTTGATGTTGTGTAAAAGAAAGATATGACAAAAATAATAATCAAAAGAAATATGAAGGAATATCTATAGATAGTAGCTATAATATAAAAAACCATGACTTATGAAGAAGTCATGACTATACTTGTTGAATCAATGAAGAAAGTTGTGGTACGAGAGAAAGCCATGATATTGATAAATAGAAGCTTAAAGGAGAAACAATATCTTTTTCCAAAGTTGAGCCATATAAGATCTAGAAAGCAATGTTGATGCCATAACCTCACAATAAGTTGCAACCTTAACAAATGTGATCACAAGCAATGTTATCATGACTTTTCACAATATTGCGGCATTACCAAACTTTTCCTTTCAACTAGAAAATTTCTATCCATCGATATTTTTGCAATTTCTATGTAGTTGGGTAGCACTTTTATGGATTTAAAAAATTTACTATTTCTTACCCATGGTATTCCAAGTAGTTCATTAATCATTTTCATTTCAAAATGTACCCAATATCTTCATATGTAACATCTCTTTTATTTTCTATCCTTCAAATATCTATACAACTCTCTCACAATTAAGACATTCCCATTTGTTCCATGCGTGAAAAATAGGAACCAATTTTTCTTCTCAAGAATTCGGTACAAATGTTGCAAAAACTCATTGAAACTAAGCTCTCCAATAAATTTGTTTTTGCTAGAATTGAAATCAACAATCTCTATCCTTCTCCGAGCGAAAAGTCAGAATTGGCATCACGACATTTATTAATCAGAAGTTACAACATTGCTGGATTTCCATGATTTTATTAAATTAGAAGTCATGGCTTTTAAAGACTTCCATGATTTTATTAATCAAAAGTCACGATGTTGATGGGTGTCATGACTTTTAGAGAAAATACAAATCAACAACTAGTTTGAACCTAATAATCATAAATATAGGAGGAGAGTCTTGTGGTGGATCGATCTCAAAATATGTGGCATATATCACAAAACTTTTTCACACAGTCACAAATAACAAACGAACATAAGGTTTTGTTGATTATCTTTCAAGTAGTGTTATTATTTCTTCGCAGCTATACATTGATCAACTCATTTTCTCAACCCTTATTCTCTATGTTCAATGCTAGCTTCTCTATGTAATATTTCACTTTTGTTCTCCATTGTGTTCAACATCTACCAAAGACACAACATAGAAAATCATAAGAATGGTGTTCTCCACATACATTCTTGACATCGAGGTGAACACACTTCCCGTTTTTTTTGGGCCACCACATTAAGAAATTTGGTGAGTTTCTTCGCTTCCTTAACTTCCTCCTCACTAACTTTTGTGTCCACAATTACGACTGAAACTTCTAAGGTGGTATTTTCTCCAACATACTCAAGTTAGTGTATCTCAAATTGACTTTGACCCTCTCTAACTATCATATCCACAATCACCACTAGAGTTTCTAATTGCTCCTTTATGATCAAGTTAATATCTTCTCTCTTGATTTTATTTTCACTAACTATTGTTTCATAATCACTATTAAAAATTATATGGTAGAACTTTCTTTGTTCATACCCAAGTTAGTGTCTTCTTGCTTCATGTCAAGTTGTCATTATCATTATTCTTCCCTTTCATTTGCACTGCTAGTCTCATATAATAACTCTGTAATAATGTTTTATAATGATGAAATGTTGATTAGATAAGAACTATAAAGCAAGACCTTTTCATGGCTTTCTTATATTAGATCACCATAGCTCATAAAATTCTAATAATAAATCTGATTATGGTCACCATGAGACATAAAATACAAGTCACAATGGGAAAAAAAATATGTGCTCCAACTTCTTGAAATTTGACCCATACATGGTATTCCTGTTTCTCAGGATCAAGATGTGTCAGCTCAATCCATGAATTTCACTCTTTAATGACGATAGCTAAAAAAAGAAAAAACAAACAAAATAGAAATAAAAAACTCCATGATAACAAGTTAAACACAAGACATGTAATATAAATCAAATTAATTTGAACAAGATATTATTATTAAAACTACTAAGCACATAATGATTCCTTTTCAAGGATAGTTACATCAGCCAAAGTTAACTAACAAAACTAGATAATCAATCCTTTACAATGGTGCCAAAACCTTGGCGTGTAGTTGGGTCGACCATTCTTACAAAAATATTTATTAGCAACAATACTAAAAACTTATTATGATTTTGTTATAATGCCTAATTTTTATATTTGTCATATCCCAAAAGTAAGTTTGGTGAGAATCTCTTGTCTAATATCATTCCACAAGTATATGGGTCATACAAGTTTTAGTTCATACATCAATATCACAAAGATTGCATATGTTGCATGATCAATCAATAATATTTAAAAAATGCGCTATTAGGTAAGATACATAGAATTCATTATATAAATCTTAGATCCTAGCATTTTTTATATCTTATTAAATGTAATGCATTCATAAATAGTCTGGTTATGTTTGTGCCTAGTCATAAAATGAATGTTGGATTATTTGTAGAATGACCCATTGCCATACCATCATACAAGATGGTATTCAACTATTGAGCATTCTCTAATGATAGTATCCTCATAGTTGTTGCCACATTATTTTACTACTAAGACAACAAATTATTTTTTTTGAGAGTCATTCACAGGTTCTCACCATTTATACAACTCATTAATTAGCCATTAAAGTACTTCAAATCTATAGTCTTATTCTTCGATAGCTTTTGTCTTTTCAATGAGAATTTAATTCTGTAGTAATATAAATATTTGTACTTTTAGCTTCATTACCACTACACTCACATAATTAATATATGTTTTTCTATATATTTTATTGGTGCCAACTATATGATTATAAGTAACTCATAGGGTTGTCATCACTATATGAGTTATCTTCAAGTATGCTTATTATATAAAATACCTATAACTATCCTCCACTATAGCAAGTGACTCATACAATAAAAGTGAAACCCTTTGAAAAATATTCTAATTAATGCCCAATATTAATTGAGGGCTAGTTCTTATAAGGCATGTAAAATATATTGGTCAATAAATGTATTCATGTTTTTTTTGTAAGCATCATACTTATAATAATTAAAATTATTATCATTATATTGGGTATTGATATATGGGTTTGTCTCATATATCTTGGTGGAGATAGCTATCACTTCTTACGCACCATCATGCATGGGTATGTTTTGTTATTTACCTATCATCATCAACCACTCTAATCATGTATGAACATACCAATCGTTAGCATCATAATCTTAGTTCTATTTAACAATCAATTCATCCATTACTAAAAAAAACACAACAAATAAAAAATATCAATTCATAAATAAATTTGACATAATATAAAAGAACATTACATCATTCCTATATTCTCTATTTTGCCTATAATCTAGAAAATTAATATACAAGACAAAAAGAAATTCTTCTCACATGGATCCATGTGCCTAATTGTAGCCCTCATAAAAATCTAGGTTCTAAACCCTTAATTCTTCAAAATTATGTCAATTTCTTTTTAATTTTCCGTGAAGAGGGGGTCAGAATGTGTGCCCTCCTTCTATGATTAATGCTTATGCATTGTAATACCCCTTGTTGCTCATGTATTTCCTTGAAAATAAGTTTGAAGCTATAAGTTTTCATTTTTTTTGCATATCTCTTGTGTGTTTTGGAATTTATTCAATTCCTTTTTTATACTTGTTCAATTGGTGTGGGGTTTTTTAATGGGAAGTTGTGACACTAGATGAAAATCATAGCTTTGGTATTTTATTTTTATAATACAAAGTCATGGTACTTGACGAATCAAGTTATGAAAGTCATAGCTTTGGTCTTCTCCCTCTAGTTGATTATTGTGCTGTTAGAAAAGTCACAATGATACATTTAACCTATAACATAAAATTGTGACACTAGATATGGCCGCATCTTATGTATTTAGCCTTTGTAACACAAAGTCTCGATGATAAAGAATGACCAAAACTTATACATTTAGCCTCTATAATACAAAGTCATAGTAATGAAAACTATTTGTAGATTCGTTTTCTCTCTTGAGCCAAGAATTATGATACTTTTATTGGCCATAACTTGAGTTTGACTCTCTTTAACATTATGTGACCAAAAGTTGTGATACCATATTAGTGTTGTAACTTTGGCCTAAGTATTTGTAGCTTCTATATAAAAAAATCACAATGCTAGAGACTTGCTATAGCTTATAAAACTAATTAAGTACTTGATTTACCACTGATGCGACATCAAATAATGTCATAGCCATGGATTTATTCTGAACTAGTTGAATTGTGACTTTGTGAAAGCTTCACAAGTAAAATAATATGTTGCAAAGAGATATGAATGTGTCAAAATCACATTAGAGTTATGTCGAATAAAGATTATCATGATTGTTGATATATAGTTTTGGTCAATAATAGATATCAAAACTAAGCTATAAACACTCAAAGGTATAATCAAGTTGTAGCACATTACATGTTATGACTTACACAACTAATATTTCTCCTTCTTGTCACCAACTCCATCAAGTCATATATTTCATTCTAAAAATACTCAATTTTCCAAATATTCATCAAAATCCATCAAAACTTTATTTTAATGAAATCATTCTAAATAATACTTTTTTAGGAAAGACATCATTGTTTCGAGTTTACCAGAATATAGCATGACTGGTATGATAGAATCCAAAGATTAGGGAATATATCTAGGCAAAATGAAATTCCATTAAACTTTATATCCTATAAGTACAAATCTTTGATGGATAAGAAAGTAATTTTATGGTTCTTATTTGGTATCTTATGAGAAAGAGAATATTCTATTCGCAATGGATTGTATATCAAAATTGATAGAAGCAATATCATCATAGAAAAATGATTTCAAGGCAATTGTGGGGTTCTTAATTTAAAATATCTTCACCTGATCTAAAGCAACATGTTATATCATAAGTGATGAATCGAGTCACTTCAATAACTGGATGTTTAGGACATACTTGGAAAAACATGGAACTAAACATATAAATGAACTTGCATATCATCCTCAAATGAATGAGCAAGTGGTAATCATAAAAAGTGAGATCAAAAATACTTTGGAGATTCTAGTTAATCATTCTAGTAAAGATTGGTCGCAATGTTTGGAAGAGACATTTGGTCATATATAAAACTACTTTTAAGATACCATTTGAGAATGTCTCTCTATCAAATTGTCATTGGAAAGGCTTGTAACTTGTTGGTTGAACATGAGCAAAAATCTTGATGGGTTATCAAAAAACTTAACTATGATTTGAATGTTGCAAAGGAAATGGTAGTTCTACAAATGATTAAATTGGTAGAGTTAAGAAATAACATCTATAAAAACTCATGTATTTATAAAGATGAAACAAAACAATGACATGATAAAAATCTATAAAGGAGAGAATTCAAAGTTGGGGCAAAATATTTATTTTTAATTCTCAGGTGAAGTTATTCTCAGGAAAGTGAATCTCAATGTTATGACCCTTTTAGAATTATAACTGACTCCCTATGTAGTAGTGATGGTGAAGTCAAAAAAGGGAGTAGAATTTAAAATATATAGATAAAGGGTGGAGCATTATATGGTCGAGATAGATATTATGAGGATCTAAGGGAAGGATAAGTTGAAATGGTGGTAAAGGCAAAAGTCATGATTTAACTATGCCATGACATAACTTTGGGGATACAAAAGTCTAATGACAAATTACTTGTCCATTCCTAGTGGCATGAATTTGGTATTATAGAAAGAAAGGTTTTAATAGATGCTCAATGAAAAAGCCACATTTATGCTCATTGCCATAACTTTAGTGTTATGGAAAAAAAAGCATCAAAAGATGCTTGGAGACAAAGTCATGTTTGTGCCTAGTACTTAAACTTTGGTATTACAAAAATAAGAGGTCAAAATAATAGAAACGAAAAAGTCATAGACATATTTGGTGCTACAATTTTGGTGTTTCAAAAAGAAAATATCCAGACTAGAATTGAAAAAGAAGCCATGACATTTATATAGGAAAGTCTCAATGGAGAAAGTTCAAATGGTGTGACATTAAAAAAAATGCAAAAAGAAAGGAAGTAAAGATGGATACTAAAAAACTAGCCTGGATGACAAGATCACTAATAGAGATGAGAATATTATTATGGTCTAGCTACGGACTTTAATCGTAGCACAACTTGGGAGGCAACCGATACATTTTTTTGCATGATATGATGTAATAAATACAATGTACCTCTCACATGAATCATTGTACACACTGAACTCATCAATAGATATAGTCATAAAACTTAAACCCCACTATGACTTTTAATATGTCCATAATGAGAAGATGCTTAATTATCTTGAAATTCTATGACATTTAATTCTAGTCATATAAAAATATGTTGATTGTGATTATGTAATTTTTTATGATGTGTAAGTATACAAACATGAAATAATTGGAATGATTTTATAAAATTAGAGTTTTGATGGATTCTCTAACAAATAATAGTTAAATTATTTTATTTTAAAAGTAATTGGCAACTAGGTAATAATTATTTTTTTGAGTTGTTTTGATATTAATTCTTAGTCAAAACACTACATAATTATTCATGATAATATTTGTATACAATGACTCTACTTTCTCAGCACATTTCTTTTAATATACATCATATTTTTTTTGGCTATGATATTATCTTGTAGTTGTATCCACACTTATCTCAATTTAAATGAATATCATATTAATTTCATATCATAATAACTAAATACCCAATTGGTGCTAAAAGTCATGAACATCTTCAAGTGCTATGGGGTTATCTTTATTAAAGCTGTATATTTCTAAGTTCATAGTCATTGCACTTCCCAGCAAAATGATTTTTAGCTACAAAGAATTATAGATGGTAATACTCAAGTTGTGACCATTTCTAAATTCATAAATTTTTTCCCTTTAGAATAGGTAAATCCATGGTCATGTCTTAGTGTTGTTACTCTGATATATAGATTAATTACACAAGCCATACCCAAAACCTAATATCATGACTTGGGATTATAGAGATGAAATGCATAAGCTATAACTACTTTCTAGCACCATGACTCTATGATATAAAAGATATGCAAAAGATGCAACCACTTTTCAATATTTGACTATGTGTAGAAAATATGAGATTTTATGTGTAGAAAATACTAGAGCCATAAAGAGATTAGGAAGCATTCTAAAGCCAGGTCCGCTTCCTAGAGCCATGAGTTCAACTCCAAAGCCATGATATCATTCCAAAGTTGTGACTTTATGTGTAGAAAATACCTATAATTCATGAAGCATAAAAGAAAAAAAGGAGGAAATGAAAAAAAATTAAATTCATCCTCCTATTCAAGCACCACAAAAAGACTATGGGTAATTCTTTCATTTGCTAGGGGGTCCAAGAGCAAGCAAGGGATGCAAAACAAAGGCTAAATTCTAGAGTTGGGAGGAATGACATCCAAACAACCCTTTCTAGGGTAGTATTCAAGAATTCAATGAAAATGTAGTAAGATTAGTGTTTTGAATCCTATATTCTTATAAGTTCTATCATTGAGAACCCAAAATTCATGAGATTTCTTTTCTTATACCTCATATGAATCTCTCTCGAATGTCATACTAAATTGAGGTCTAGGATTTGTTCATTTTGATTTATATGGTGTAAGCATTCTTTGATGTTTAATTATAATGTTTAATTTATATTATGGAATGGATATTGATAGAATTGATGATTATATAGAACTAAAATTAGAATATTATTAGTGAGTTTGTGCATATTGTTGTGGTGGCGAATGATAGCATGAGACTCACTCATGCTTATAGTAGGAATGAGATGATAGCTCTTCCAATCATAATGTATGGTAATTTAGGTATATTAATCATTATGAGTATGGTGGTGCTCACGAAGCAAAAAAACGCAAATACTTGTACATATCAATCTATTGTATATGTTTTAAAAGAACTAACTTTCAATTAATATGAGTATTTTATAGAATATTCTTTTAGACTCTCATCTTTAATGTGGGTTTTTTATAGAATAATCTTTTAGAATTTCATCTTTAATGAGGGAGTCACATATTCATTATAGAGGATGGTTATAAATAATCTACAAGAAATGCATGAGAGGTTCTGACTCATGAGGTAGTAATAGTTCATTCAGTTACTTTCACTCATATGGTTCTCATTGGCAAGATTTAAGGGAAGACATATATTTATTATGTGAGTATGATACTTACAAATCTAAAAGTGCAAATATATTTTTGACTACATTAGTTCAACGTTATTAAGATACCCAAGACTAGATAATAAGAATGTTCATATGAAATAACCATTAAGAAAAATTGATAAGTTTCTTAAAAGGTATTGTCTTTTGAATAACCATCAAGTTGAGATAAATTATTATTTTTGTAGTAAAGTATTAAGGAAATAGCTTTGAGGGGATCATCAATAGGTTGAGCTCAATGATTATAATCACCTTCTTTGTCATTATGGTGAAAAGGAATCATGAAAATAATCTAATCTTTATTTAGTATCCAAACTAAATAAGATCTATTTAAAAGTGTATCATATGAATTAAAATGAACAAAAACTATGATATAAAAATATTGAAAAAATCACAAAGTATTTTTTTGACTAGGGTAGTATTATCTCATTGTTGGTTGACTAAAAAAATGATATTGTTCTTATTTATTGATATCTAGATGAAAATCATCTTTACTACTTATAGAAATTGTATATTTGTAAATTATTATGAATGAGATATACTTGCCATCAAGCTTTTGGGACACTATCTAATTGATAATATTAGGTAGCATAAAAAATATGTAATAATGCCCACGAATATCCCCAACATTTGTGGGTGTGAAGAGAGGGGTTTAAGAAGATGAGAATAAGAAGGTGATTCTTAAAGAAAAAGAATCAACTGATATTTGGCAATAAGTTATACCTTTTTTTGAAGCTGATATATAAGCAATGGAAAGAAGTAGAGACAACCTAAATTAACATGGAATAATGAGAAAAAAACTAACATGGAATAATGGGATGTATTTTGGGAGATCCTTCTCAACATGAATGAATACCTTTTTGTGTCAGCCCACGAAAATTTGAAGATCATATTATGAAGATCTTGAAAGAGACGATAAAATTTATGGAGACTGAAGTTATGTGAAGTGCCAAATTATTTGGAAAGTTCTATGAGTCTATCATGAGCAACATGCATAAAATGATAAATGGGTGAGATCCAGAAATTGAGTCCATTGTGCATTATAGATAAAAACAATAAATGAGTAATTTGAGAAAGTGCAACAAGTACTAAAAGCACATGTACATTTCACTAGATTTTGCATTAGATTATTTTGAAGATTTATTAAACTCTAATGGAAGATAACTAGATGCATTATGTAGTGTGATTGTGAAGATGAAATGGACAAAAGGCAATAAGAGAGATTCAAAGAGACATGCATGGATATGTATATCTGATCCTTCTAGAGCAAAGTTTCCATTAAAAGATCTTGATCCTTATGGTCGATCATATTCATACCACCCACCTTTTTCTCCACATTGATACATTATATATTCATTCTTCTTTGTGATATTATACATTATTCTTCTTGTTTGTGAATTTTATACATTATTCTTCTTATTGATGAAATTTAAAGAGAGAAAGGTTGATTTATTGCATGAGGATGATTGACATATTTAGTTTGTAAGTTTGTTTGGCAATCCACGTGCTAACTTTATCAGGCCATTTAACATGAAATTATTGATGAATTTACACTTATTTGAGCTTTAAATGGGTAGATTTCACTAAATAGCTATTTTGATAAAATTTAATGAATATTAGTGGAATCAAACATATTTTGTGTGATATTGGTAAATTTGGTAGAATGATGACTTGGAGGGGAGAGAAGCAATGAACAATTATAAAAATTTTCATATCATGATGTGGTTACTATTTTGTATTCAAATTACCAAATATTTTTGAACTATTTTGGTGCTATTAGGTATTGTGGAAGCATGCAAATGTGACATCTGACATTATTAATGTGAATTCATGATTTTATAGTTTTGAAATATTTTGTTGAATAGTCATGAAATTGATATGTTTTTGGCTACTTAGTGATTTATGGATTATCGAGTAGTTTCGGTATCCTTTCTTACTCGAAACTCTAATTAATTAGTAATGGAAATATTTATATGTCATAAGTTTGTGGTTATGATATTATCACGGAGTCAAAGTCATAATTATCTTATGATAATTAGATAATTGCAATAATAATTTCACATCATAATAATCAAGTATCCAATTAGTGCTTAAAGTCATGGCTACTTCTAACACAATGACTTTATCATTAAAAAGGTTTGATAGTTTCAAGTTAGAGTCGTGAGCTTTTCACGAAGTTTATGCTTTTAAGATTTCAAGCCAATAGCATATAAAATGCTATGCAGAATGACTTCCAAATACTAATTAAGTCAAATTCAAGATGTACTTGGTAAGATTAAGTCTTGAGACTTAATCTTAGGGCTATCATTGGACTGTCATTGGGAACCCTCAATTAAATGAGTTACTATAGCAAATATCTCAATTGGTTAGATGTACTTGTGTTATTAAAATATGAATACATAATATTTATATTTTTCGAAATATAATGGTTTGGATATTAATGAATATGAATGATGATTAGAATAGATATTTAGGGGTTTCAATATATCATAAGTTTATGCATGTTGGGTATGAAGGATGGTGATAGATATGTCATAGGATATTCATAAAGTGGTTACTACAAGAATGAAGTCACAACTCTTCTAATCTTAACGCATGAGATAAACTTATAGGTAAATACCTTTTATTTCTGTAAGTTTAATTGTTGTAATGATGACACTTACAAAATTGAAAGCACAATTATTTATATGACCAATTCATTGTACATATTATAGAAGAACTAATCTTCAAATAATGTGAGGGTAAAGTAGAAAATTAACCTAAGGATTTCACTATAGTGTAGGAGTCAAGAGTCAGTTGTGGTGGATGGTAATAAGTATATCACATGACACATGAAACTTGAGGTATCTCATATGGTAGATATAACCCTATGATTCAATTCCCCTTGCATGATTTCCATAATTAATATCTATGAGAAGACATATTAATTGATATGGCTATGACACTTACAAAGCTAAAAGTGAAAACATATTTATTACTATGTTATTTTACATCATAAAACTATTAGAGATTGGAGAATATAAATTAATACTCAAAGCATACATCAATGGTAATTGACATATTATAAAAGGAGTAGATGTGTGAATGACTGATGGAATAATATATAATTTTTGTAGTATAATATTGAAAGCACAACTATAAAAAGATCATCCTTAGTAGTGACAATCAATGAATGATAAGCACCTTGTATGAAAAAAGGGTACTAGGACATGTCCATACTTATCTATACTTCATCCAACAAATGAACATAATATTGTCCAAATACTAAAGAAATAACATCATAAACAAAGAAGTAGGCCACCTCAAGATTCAAAGTATTTTTCCAAAAATTGAAGTCTATTTATTCAACTCGAGTTGTAGTTATTTATTATTAATTGATCAAACTGGCTACATAATTCTTATGGAACTAATACTTAAACTTATATATAATATTACTATTTATATGACCCATATACTTGTGGAACTCTATTAGATAAAATATAATTACCTAATTCACTATTTGAACTATGTCATAAATGATAAATTTTGATACCATAACAAAATCACTTCATGAATTATAGATATAGGTCGTATAATATATAGCAAGGTTAGTAGCAAGATATTTTATGCATATATATGGCAGAGACTATTTGGTCACTTTTTTTCATGTTTCCAAAATAATAATTATTAGATTATTACTTTTTATTTTGATGTCACATAAAATAATTATGTATTAGCTAGATGTAAAAAATATATTTTTTATGGTGATCACAAAGAAAAATATTTATGCACCGGCCATAGGGATTTTTCATTCTTGAATGCATAAGTATGGTGCTTAGACTATGAAAGGTATTTTATGGCATTAAGTAGTCTTTAAGGACATGGTTTACTAGATTTTATTTGGTACTTATTATACTTTCTCTTAAGAGATGCGTGGCACAATATTCTTGTTTCATTGAATATTGATTAGGAGGTGAGTATGTGATCTTAGTTGTATGTATCAATGATATTTTTATACAAGAGATACTGAGTTGGATATATCTATTGTGACTTTGTGAGGGTGTTAAAATTCTCATTAATTGACATGATTTTAAACCTCATCGGGTGATGATCTTTCTTCCAATATAGTTCTATAAATATATGAGTTATATAAGTAATAAAATAGATAAAAATCCAAATATCGATCTCATAAGAATTATGTGGGCAATTCAATTAACTAATAGTAAATTAAAAGCTACTTAAGTTGAATAAATGTATTTTGATCTTTGGAAAGATACTCAGACTTTAGGGTTTGCTCACATCCTTGTGCATGATGATAGTTTCTCTTATATTTGGTCAATGTTATATTTGGTAGTTGGACAAAAGGTAGATTAGTTTGAAAATGCTCATGTGACTTCTTCGCATACAAGGTGGGCCTCATTCATAGAGTATCACTACTAAGGATGTCTTCTCATAATTCTCTCATTGCTATTTCAACTCTAAGCTGCATGTCATTCAATGCAAAGATCATTCATACATCTACTCATTTTAAGTAATACATCAACTATTCTTGATAATTTTTTTTTGAATATGCACTTTTATTCTTTAACCTCCAATTATCTTAAAGACACAAGATGGTGTAATACTTAATGAACTTGTGCTTTCAACTTAGTAAGCATTATACTCACAATAATTAATAAATATCATTTCAAGAATCTCACCTATGGAAGTCATACAAGATGGAATGATTTGTAGGGTTGACACCACCATATTAGTCTTCCCCACTTTCATATGTCTCATGGCATACCTACCACTATATATCACAAGCAACATTGACTCCACAATGTGGTGAAACTCCTAGGTTAGATGTTCTACATAATTTTCACATTATTCAAAGGTTTTTTTATGACATACAATTTTATTAGCAAAAACAAAAGTTTCACAAATATGGTAATGGTTCGCCAATTTGGATAGACCCACTGAATCATATGCACTCTTTGTTTCTATGCAAAAAATATACATCAAACAATAACAAAATATGTGCCACAAAAGGTATGGCTAAAGTAAGAAATTGAAAGCATAAACATAAGTAAAAATTACTCTGATGAGTCGCTTTCTACATATCATCTTTTGTGTCACATATATGCAGCCATCTGTCATGATGTCCTCAACCTATCTCATACTTGCAATGCAAAAATAAATTTAAAACCTAAAGCAAAATATGAAAAGGATAACCTGAATTCTTGTCCCTTCTCCAGCTCATGGCTCTCACGTAGTCATCTAATGATACTACTGACCTATAACTAGTACTCAAATGAACCATCATATCAACAACACCAATAAGTGATATTGACACAGAGCTGCCTTTTCTTACCACTGAATTTTGGGTATGCATTACTGTAGAATATTCTCTACTAACTTGTTGATCCTGAATATGATTTTGTCGATCGAAAATTATTTATCCCTAAATTGGGTATCATTAAACTCTTAATTCATGTAATTCATTTAATTTATTCGGGATTTTTATATCTATTAACTATTAGTTTGTTAAGCTTAAAAGCTTACTTAATTGTAATATACACGGTATTCAAACTCAGAAAATATTCCCGCCAAACATGTTGTGAGTCCTCATAGTGAAGCATCAAGTAGATACACATTTCTTTATTAGAAAAATTACTGCACTTGGATGCAAAGTAAATGTTCTTATTATTTAGTTTGTAATTCGTCAATATAAATTTATTGACTTGGCACCAACCAAAAAAATTTTTTTTATAGGAATATGATTATGGCAAAATTTTATTAGATCTGACGTCAATTCACCCTTGGTACGCACAATGTTCGAAACTTGAACGTAAATGCTCCCTAGTTAAGTGGTCAAACTAGTTTGTCCATCGGTTCTCTCCCAACCTTCATTATCAATTTCACTAGACTAGGAAGAATGACTATATTAAGCTTATCAATATCCCAATTATTCCCTTTGAAAAACTCTTTTATGGGTATTTCAAAAGGACTCATTAAACCAAACTAGTTTAGCTATATTATTGCTTTTCCAACTTCAACTACTTATCATGCCAAAATGATTTATTGCCACTTTTCAGCTTCTAGGCAATATATTCCTATGCCATTGCACTTTCTTTCTTAATTCTACTCCATGTCGGCATGTAGATATATCTCTTCCTTATGTTAGGGAATCCTTGTCCACAATATCTATCCCTCAAAAACCTATTGAGGAATGATTGCTTGGTTCAGAATTCCCAGCATAGTTTCACTTCCATCACTCTAGAAATATCTTGAATGTTTCTGAAACTCAAGCTACCTTCTTCTCTCAGCTTGCAAAGGTTCACTTATTTCATCCATCTTAGATGTTTTAGACTTTTCCAATGTCCTCATAGGAATTTTGACAATTGTCTCTCCATCATCTTAATCACCATAAGGGCAGGTCTCACAACATGGATCGGATAAAGGGGAAGTAAAGCAAGAATGTGTTTTATCAATATGATCTTTCCTTCCTTCGACAGAAACTTATTTGACCATCCTTCTATACGTGTTTGAAACTTAGTAATAACGTATCAAAGAAATTGCTCTTACTATGTCCTTTGTATAGTGGACAACCAAGTACATAAAGCAGAAATCATGCTTTTCCATACCTAGAATGACTCTTAAGCTCAGCTACACTCTTCAATGTGGTTTTAGCTTGGTAGTAAAAAATACTCTTCTAGAAGTTGATGGCCTGGCCCAAGATCTGCTCGTACATCCAAAGCACCTCCTTCACCTTTCTAATGGAGCTACTCAGCCCATTTGTAAAGATGATGGTGTCATTTGCATAAGCTAGGTAACTAACCAGCACCTGACTACTCATAAGGAAACTAACAACTAGGCACTTCTTGTAGAGGCCATTTAGGCTTCTAGAGAGGCACTTAGCCATTAACACGAATATGGTCGGGGACAATGGATCTCCTTGTTGAATACCTCGAGCTGATCGTAAGAAGCCCAAGGCTTCTCTATCAATCATAATTGAGAACTAGTTGTGCGAAACACACCAGTCTATCATGCCCTTCCACTTATCAAAGAATCTGAACTTAGACAAGACCTTGCTCATGTATGGTCAATCAACCCTATCGTATGTCTTCTCCATATCGAGCTTGATAATCAAGTTTCCACCTCTATAATCTTTTGAGATTAGATGGGTCATTTTTTTTTTGTGCAGGAAGAATATTATTGAAAATATACATTCCCAACATAAAACTTGATTGATTCTCTGATATGCACTTATAAAGAACCATCTTGACTCGTAGAGCCAGCATTTTTGAAATGACCTTATATGATGAATTACATAGACTGAGGGCTCTATAGTCCTTCTAATTCTCAAAATTCTATTTCTTGGGGTATAGTGAGATCATATTGTTGCAAAAGAATTTTTGGAATTCTTCACCATTTAAGAAGCTCATGAAACCCTCCCACATGTCTCTATTCACTATTTCATAGCAAGACTTTAATAAAAAAAAAGATAATCCATTTGTGCCTAGTATACTATCCAATTTTATGATAAATAATGCCTCTCTTACTTCCTCTAGTATAGGAACTCTACAAAGCTCTTGGCCTTTGTCTGATGAAATTACATGAGGGATGTAGTCCAAGCTATTAACCTCCACCTTGGTTTTGGTCAGGAGTTTACTATAGAACTTTATACCTAACTGTCGAATCTCTTCCTCATCGATAGATAGATACTCCTCATCAATTCATATTTGATGGATGTGTGGCTTGGTGACTCTATTCTTTACCAACACGTGAAAAATCTTAGTATTTTTTTTCACCCTTCCTAAGCCATTTAACTGATAATTTCTGCTTCAAATAAATCTTTTACTTTAGTAGCAAATCATCCAATTATCGTCTGGTCTCACTATGTTTTTCTTTACTCTCCCCCATCTGGTTCACGTCTCGTTCCCTCTCCAACTTCGTAACAAGATCCTCCACATTGTCAATATTTTTGAAAATATCTTCAAAAATATTCTTGTTCCAAGATCGGAGTCCCTATTTAAGTCGAATAGTTTATGGGCCCACTTATTCAGACACACTTCGTTGGTGGGGTAATTCAAGTTCATTTTCACGAAGTTGTGAAAGTCTTTAAGTTTAACCCACATGTGTTGAAACTTGAATGTCATCTTCCTCCTAACCACATCATTACTCCATTCAATCAAAAGAGAAGAATGATCAGATGTAGCTCTAATCAAATGGTGAACTCTCAGCTGATAAAATTAATCATTACATTCATTGTTGATAAGGACTCTATCCAGCCAAGTCCATATGTTCCTAGTAGACCAGGTAAATTGGGATCCTTCAAATCCCACAACAACCAGTCCACTATCCAACATGCATCTCTTGAATTCCTCCATCGATCTCAATATTGGGGCCCTACCTTTTGCTTACTCATCACAATTGCCGATTGTGTTAAAGTATCCTATTACAAGCTATGATACAGACGAATCCTATGATAAACGATGGAGATGGCTCCATAGTTCTCCTCTCCGAAATACTGCATTAGGCATAAATGTATTATGAAGACATGCTTCCATAGCTTACTTTCATAATAATACGTATAGCCTAAAGTTTATCTTGAAAAATCTTTATATCCATCTTTTCTTTCCAAAATACCCAAATTTTATTATGTAGATTGTTCTAGGCCAAAGCATAATTTAGTTGATTTTGAATTCCTCTAGTCTTCATGTGTTAAGAAAAAACTCGATAATTGCTAAAATCACAAATTTATGAAATTTACACAAGTTTTGAACTCTCCTTAAGGTATTTGACTTTGTTAAGCCACTAATATTCCATGAAAGAATTGTCATCATGATGGCTTGATACTTTCCACCCATTGTGTACTCGTATTCCTCTACCGATAATGGATAACCTCATCCAAAGCCTCCTCTCCGCCACTTCCATCATCTCATGCTACGACTAACACTTACAAACCTTAGCCACATGATATTTGGGGAGTGCATCAATCCCCCAAATGGGTGATGAAGTCCTCACCTCTTGGCTGCGATCTGGGGTGGGACAAGTTGTGTCATCTACCACAACTAACCTATCATAAATAGCTCTTAACGGTGTAACCTTCAAATGTGGTAAGAAGGCTAAAAAGCCTATCCAAGTAAGATCTACCTCTGCATCCCTAGTGGGCCTCCTTTTTTATGGGGCATACCTAGACGTCTCACTCATGATATGTGAGGTCTTCCTAATTGTGAGCTTAAAATTACCCCCTTTCTCTTCCCATCCTCTCTACCTTTCTCTAGCGAATGGCTCCTATCCGAAAGGTGAGCTAGGCTCTCCAACATAGTCTGAGAACATGTAGCCTTAGAGCACCTGTCCTCACTATCCTCTGAAGAGTTGTCCAAATGCGTCTCTATCACCTGTTCTGCTAGCACGTAAGGCATTATAACCCAGCTCAGATCCTCCATCACCTTCATATATGTCCTGGTAGTGCTGATCATCCCCATAGTAGATGTATCCTTCCCAACCTCTAGTGATACCATGATAGGCTCTGAAACCTATTCGAGGCCTTAATAGGATGGCTCTATACCTTGGACACTCTTCTCCTAGTCTTCATCATCTTAGGAGACCTGATCTCCAAAGCAACCCCCACTGAAGTCTTGCTCACCCGAGCTTTTGGCCTCCACACCCTTTTGATAGTAGGTTTAGGCCTACTATCAATGTATCTTTTCCTCGGACTCTTTCTTACACATTTCTTGTACATTCCTCTCAAAAGGCCTCCGAAGTTTGGGGTCCTTAAAGTACCATGTCTTGATTGAGTGCCTTACTTTATAACAGTAGGGGCAATACTTGGGAATACCCAAGTATCTCATTCTCTGCCAATATCACTCATCTTCCAAACTAATTCATATATCCCAGATTGGATCCTTGGCGATATCGACTTCAGCCAACACTCTAGGTGAGGCTGAAGCCGACAAGAAACGATCAATGGCCCATGTAACATGTAATGGTCAGCCAATCAAACTCGCCAACATATGCAAAGTATGAGTGTCATAGAGATGAATTTGTAAGAGAGAAAACTATATGCTCAAACCAGGACAATCGAGCTCTCCCTTAGCAGATTAAACTCTAACATCAACTTAAGGAGTCTAACTGCCAATGAGTTAATATGTAATATTTTATTCAGTCAAATCCATGAATAATCTGACTCGTGTGAAAATCAAATCAATACATGCCTCAATTCAATCTGACATAGCTCAAAACTATCCTTTAAATTTGCTTTTAATTTTAAAAAAAAATTAATTTATAATAATTAGATGTTTCCATTCGAAGCATTTCTCATGAGGGTAAGAGAATACAACTGGCTCCTTACCATACTATCTTCCCACAAGATGAATAACCCATGATACCCATCTCTCAATGTGGAAGACATGTCCTCGGTTAAGCTAAAACTGACCTAAAATATCAAAAATCATTTGTTTTCTTATTGTTAAATCCCACACTATCTATGTCATGGCATGAGCTCTGCATAGACACACAATCATATTGGACACCATTAAAATCAAGCAGATCATTCTTATTGTCTACATCCATATCAATAGCCCAAGAACCATACCTTGGTAAAGCCACGTTGTACCCTCGTGACCACTGTCCATTTCCTACTCTTTTAACCACCTCGACATATGATCTCTCCTTTGTAAGAGTGGCCTTCCAATCAACCACCCCAATGTCTACTATAAGATCCTACTTTGGCATGTTTTTCAAAGAAAGCGAGCCAAACACTATGCCTCTACCCCATCTAGTGGAATTGAGCCCCACCAATCCCATAGTGCACGCAGGCACTCTTATAGACACTATCTTTCTTATAAGCATTAAAATAAAACCTCTTCCAATTACTTATGAGAAGTCTTCCCTTCATATCAGTCTTGGACTCACCAACCACATCAATAATGACACTCCTTAAGATGAGAGGATCAAAATCCTACTTCCAGCCCTCCTCATCCTTATCCATTTGACTCGCAAATACCTTTGGTATTCTATGCATATATAAAAATATAAATAAAGAATGATAAACACCACAAAATGAAAAAATTAAAAGAAAATAAACTAATAAATATCTTAGAAAAACCAAATGCACGCATTTGGAATGAAATGGGGGCTTAAAAGGACCAAGAATCTCTAAAAATAGGCTATTGAGCCCTTGGACAGTGGTGTGGGCTGAAAATAGGACCTCCCAACTCAACTCCCTCACTAGGTGCTAGTCACGTAGTCCTGAACAGTTCGAATGGTTAGGAATAGTGACCACATAGCCCAAATCAGCCAAGCCTAGGTTGCCTCGCCGAATTCTCATGTTGATCTAGATATCCGTTGCTTCCATTCACCACTCGCCACCATCTGTTTCCTTTTCTGCTACCACCAAAATTGCTATTTCTTGGGAATTTTAAAAAAATATTGATCCATGATCATTATAACCTCGCTTACACAACTGTATAAAAATGTTTGCCCAATTTCAGCTTACAATTTAATCTGGCATCGCCCATAGTCATCAATCACCGTTGAAACTTATTAAAATTTTGATTTGAAAAACTATAAGTTCAATTTTAGCCAAGGGCTGCTTGACCTTGCTATTGAAATTTGAGTGAAAATATAAGTTTTGTACGTAAATAATGTATTTAAAATAAAAAATTCAAAATTTAAGGCTGGTTTCAAAAATATGCCGAAACTAGTGAGTTTGGAAACATAGTGGCAATGCCAGTCATTGTGAACGACGACCATTACCATGCTGTTGATTTTTTAAAATCAGAGGCCGGCATTGAGAATCTAGGCTATTAAAAATACTATGGAGATCCCATTACGCCCCTCGCCCCTCACCCCTCGCCACTAGCTCCTTTCCCCTCACCCGTCTCTCCTCGCCCATCTCTCCTTGCCCGTTTGCCCTCACCTCTCGCCCCTCTCTTCCCACCCCTCTTCCCCCGCCCATCTCCAAGAGCTCCTTCGTGGACCTCCATCGAGCTCCATGATGGAGTTCCTGGAGCTCCAGTGAACTCGACGTGGAGCTCCTTCATGGAGCTCCGTCGAGCTCTATTGAGCTAGAAGTGGAGCTCCGTCGAGCTCTATTGAGCTAGAAGTGGAGCTCACTAGAGCTCGATGTGGAGCTTGAGGAGCTCCACGATGGAGCTCAGTGAGTACCTTCGTGGAGCTTCTTTGAGCTCGAGGAGCTCCGTCAATCTCCACGTTGGAGCTCCAGTGAGCTCCTTCATGGAGCTCCAGTGATATCTTTTATGGAGCTGATGGAGCTCCGTCAAGCTCCATAGCTCTAAGTGTAGCTTGATGGAGCTTCACGTCGTGCTCCAGTGAGCTCCACTTCGAGCTCGACAGAGCTTCACAAAGGAGCTCACTGGAGCCCCATCATGGAGCTCCATGAAGGAGCTCACTAGAGCTCCATGTCGAGCTTGCTGGAGCTCACTAGAGCTTAGTAGCTCCATCATGGAGCTCCTGGAGATGGGCGGGGGAAGAGGGATGGGAAAAGAGGGGCGAGGGTAGAGGGGCGAGGGGCGTGGGGCCATGGGCAAGGGGCGCAATGGGATCTCCATAGTATTTTCAATAGCCGACATTCTCAACATTGGTCTCTAATTTTAAAAAAAATCAATAGTGTGGCAATGGTTGCCGTTCACAATGACGGGCATTGCCACACCATTTCCAGACGCACTAATTTGGACATATTTTTGAAACCTACCTTAAATTTTGAATATTTTATTATAAATGCATTATTTACGTACAAAACTCTGAAAATCTCTCACTGAATCGCCCTAAATCACCTCAAAAAAAAATTTTTTTTTGAGAGATAAATGGCAGATATTGCAGTTCAAAAAAGATCTACATTATTCAAAGGTTAGCTCTTCTAGATATTACAAAATAGATTAGTCTTAAATATGTTCATGCTTTTGATTTCATAAGCATCATACTCACAATGATTAACCTTACCTAAATTTTGAGTCTTCACACATTGGTTTGTCACAAGTGAAAATTAGAAGGGCTATCACTCCTTCCTACAAAATCATATGATTGTGTCTCATGATTTACTTATCATTGTCCATTATAACTAACAAGCAAAATCCTACACATTCATGAAAACTATAAGTTGTAATTCTAATTTACATCTATATCCATAAATATCTAAATAACAATAAAAAGGCAACCATAAACTCTTACAATCATTATTTTATTAAAACCAAAGTATATATACTAACCCTAGATATTAATTTAGATAGATATTGAACAGGAGATTGATTGAGATGTGTTGAGACACATCTCATAAATTTGAGGGTTCCTAATGAATGAAAAAGTGAAAATCTAAGGGCATAATCCTAATTCCAATCAAGGATTACATGCATTAACCTTAGTTTTCACTTAATGAGGATTGAAATCCCCTTTCCTAGGATTAATGGAATACATTTTTTTATATTTTTCTTTTTTTTTCTCATCTCTCTCATCTCTTTTTCTAAGTCTCACTCATATATTTTGGGGATATGTATGATATTTTTAGTTGGAATTCATGGCATATGCTTGTGATTTCAGCTTTATTATCTTTTTTAAAGTACTAATGTCGTGACACTATGAATATCCATTATTTATGCATATACTCTCTCTAACACAAAATCATAACATTGAAATTAGTCTTGATTTTGGTCTTGGCTTTCTGAGAAAAGTATCATAATCATGGATGGTCATGAATAATAAAATTACTTTTTTTAATACTAAGTCATAGAGTTGAAATTTGACATAACTTTGATCTTTGTTTTCTAAGCAAATTGTCAGAATATTGGAATTACCATGACTGTGACAATTACTCTCTATAACATAAAGTTATAGTACTGAACAAGGTTACACCTTTAATATTTTATCTTTAGAATACAAAGTAGAAGTAATGGAAATATCATGAATAAATTAAATGCTCTCTAGAACAAAAAGTCATGGTAGAAAATTATTATTGTAACTCAGAATACGTTGTATTTTAATTCTGCATCAAATAAGTCATAGCTCTAAAAATCTTCATGACTATTTATACCAATTGGGTACTTGACTACTTCATCAAAAAAATAATTTCAAGTCCATTAAGTATTTTAGAGATAGTGCAGCAATGACCTAAAAAAAATATTTTGACCATTATGATTATGCTGTATAGTAAAATATTCGTGTCAACTCGATAGTAGAGTTGTGATTATAAAAAATACCATGACTATATTTTGTAGAGATATAGCCAAGACGGGGGATACTTCAACTACTCAAGAAAATTTGTGGAAGGTATGCCCAAGTCATGACAAGAAAATTATCATGACTCTCCATCAATTCTTTTCCCTTAAGCCATTGCTCCTTTGAGTCTACTAATTTTACTCAAAATCATTATGATTTCACTAAAATTTATCAAATTTTCTTAAAATAATAATTAATAAAATCTTTCCAACAAACATGAGAATAAGTTTAAACACAATAAGATATATTCATCTAATGACTCAAAAAAGTTGGTACATGGAGTATTGAATAAAGTATCATACTAAAGGTGTTACACATCCTCAAGCAATGAATCTCATTCCATTAAAAATTTTACAACATCAAAATCACAAGAAGAAACACATTATAAAATCATCAAGGATAACAAATTTAAAGATCTCAGTGTTGTAAAGAAGGAGAGAGGTATGATTGATTACTAGAAACAAAATTTTGAAATGGCAACTTTGCTCTAGAGGACTCAAATTGTTGTATAACCGTGGAAGGTTTTTCTAAGTCTCGATTCTTTACTATCCATTCCATCATGTTCACAATTATATCACATAGTGCATCCTATCATCTTCCAATGTAGTTCATAGCATCTTCAAAAGAACCAAGAGCAAAATATAATTACTTTTGTTTCTCTAAAATATAATACATCTGTAATTCATTGCTTCTCCCTATAATGTACATTTTCCACAATTTTTGAATCTCAATCCATGATTATTTTCTACCACTCACCTACAACGGTTTCATAGAGTTTTCCAAATTAATTGACATTTCTCATCACTCTAGTCTTTATTCATTTCATTACCTCCTCCTAAAACTTTAATGGGTGGAAAAAAAGGAGATGTATTTCGCATATTGCATCTCTATTCTCTACCTTGGTTTATCTTCATGTTCAATTATTATAAATGCATCCTTCACACTTATTATCTCTTTCCTCTAAAATCTCAATCAGGGTGTTATACAAATGTTTTATCCTTACTTTCAACCACTCATCCCTATAGTCATAATCAAATTTTATATTTTTCATAATGTACATGACTTGTCTAAATTCTCCTTTTTATCTTAGGCATGTAATTTTCAACTAGGTTTTCATCCATTCTTCCTCAAGCTTTTTTCAACTTCTTTAAATTACTTCTATGTCAACTTCAAGGAAGGGTGGCATATCTTTCCCAACTTCAAGGAAGGGTGCCATATCTTTCCCAACTTCAAGGAAAGGTGGCATATCTTTCCCAACTTCAGTCAACTCTTCACTTCAAAGAATCTTTTTTTTTTCATCTTGCTTCTTTCAAGCCATTTGTTAACACCTACCAATGTTAGTGGGATTTCATTGAACACAATTCATCTCTATTTTAATATATCAGGACTTCCTTGGTTCAACATAATATCATTATCAAAGAATGGTGAAATAGTTGTCTGAAGAATTCACCCTCCAAAAAGATGAGAATAGACTTTTTTAAAATCTTCTCCACATGAATCTTAAATTCTTTTACTTAGGCAAAAAGTAATATCACCCTATCATGCATTATAGTGAAGACCTAAAGACTCAGCTATAAAAAAAGCATAAGAAAAATAACAAAACACTTCTCTCGTCCATGAGTTCTCATTACACTAAGTATTTATAAGTATTTTTTGAGTAAACCCTCTATTCTCCTTTTCTAACCATCAATATTGTGACAATTATTTTGTAGTTTGTCTACATCTTAAAGGATTTGATGGTCATATCATCCATAATTCAATTCAAACCAAATATCTTGTTGATAGATTATGTTTCAAAGCATACCCTAACTCTTTGTAGATAGTTCTTTTTTTCATCCACATCTTCAAAATTGAAATAAAATTGTTTGACAATAGTAGCGTTTTCTCCTTTCATGTGTGTGAAAAATATTTCTCACTTTCTCATCTTAATTGATTCTTGGATAGATAGATTAAATTCTTTAAACACATGCTCTCCTATAATGCACTTCTAGCCCATGTCTAATGTCGTCCATTTTTTTCATTTCTATAAGCAAAATTAGCTTTGAGGTAGTGACTTTGGGAGAAGACTTAGTGGTGGATTACCTTTATCACTTGGATTTTTCCTTTTGACTCAACTCACTCTCATCTCTTCTAATTCTTAGATTTTAAATCATGGTTTATTTTCCTTTATGGTACCACCAATCTTTTTATTTGAGTAGATAAAAAGAAAAACAATTATAATGAAAAATTATAGTTATGAGATTTAAAAGGCATAGGTTTTAGTTATGACCCTAACAAAAAATATTATGACTTTTCGCACAACCACAACTTTTCATTTAGAAAGAATGTTGTGGATGTGTTTGAGTATCTTGACTTTTTTTTCTTCCAAAGAAAGCTTCTATTAGGTTTGAGGGGTACAACTTTATTTAAGTGTTTCTTATGTAAAAGTTTGATAATGTGTATATACATTCATAAAAAAAAATGAAAGTATTTATTATATTATTAATGAAAAGTAAAACCTTGTTGTTGTCTCCCAAGCATCGCTATATTTAATATCTATAACTAGACTTATTTTTTAGGTTGAACTTCTTCATTAATAATTTCAGATGTCCATGCTAGTTTTTCAGTATAATTGTTTATCTTTTTTTTCCTTGTACTCTCTATGTCGATCAATGATGCTGAGTAGAAGATTTCCAAACTTACTTTATTTATTTTAGTAGTGATATCAAAAAATTTCATGATTCCTTTAATATTTCCATGGCTTTGTTCCTCATAGGTTTAATGATCAATGTAATGACTTTTTATGTATCATGACTTTTAGCTGTACTTCAACCTCAACCTTGTCACTATTTTGTTCATCCTCATTTTTGATCTTATTTTCTTTCATGTTAACCTCATACATTTTCACAACTTTGGATAAAATTATTTCCAATATTGTGCCCATGCTGTCTTGTTTTGCTTCCATCCATCTTATTTGAATTTCTTCTAAGTCATTACTCTTCTTAATATCTATTAATAATGCAAAAATACCATCTTAAAATTATAGTTTGTCTATCCAATATGAATATTCATGTTACAATGGTGGTTATGGACTCCAATATAATAGACCTTCAATACTTTGAACATAAAAGATGATGATATGGATAGAAATCATTATTCTGTATAAAATATCACTTGCAATTTTGAAATGATTCGTCTTTTTCCATTTGACATAATTAGTTGGAAAAGATCATTTATTTTAGCTCTCAATTTCTATCTCTAGAGGTTTAAATTTAGTCCCAAAAGCTCAGCTCATGTAAATGACTACAAAATAGACAAAAAGATAAATACAAAACAAAATACAATCACAATATATATATACACTAAGCAACTAGAAATAGAACTATCCTTTCACAATGATAGTTATGTCAAATCATATTGACTAATCAAATTATTAAAAAAATCTCAAGAAATAGTGAAGAAAACTTGTTACAATTTTGTGAGGGTGCCACAATTATCATGAATTGACATGATCACAAAATCTCATTAGGTGAGGATCTCTCATCTTATGTAGCTTTATAAGTATATGAGTTATATAAGTAATGTAGTAGACATAAGTCTAAATATTAATTCCATACGGATTGTATTTATAGTTAGATCAATAAATAGTAAATTAACTACTATCTAAATTGAATAAATAAATTTGGTCTTCAGAAAGATACTTAGATTCTAGGATCGGCTAACATCTTTATGTATGATAATATTTCTCTTGTATTTGATCAATATCATATTTGGTTGTTGAATAAAAGTTAGATTAGTATGAAAATATACTTTTGTCCTCTTGGCATACAAGGTCGTCAATATCCTTAGACTATCACTGCCATGCATGATCCCATTGGTTTTTTCCATTGGTTTTTTCCATTGGTATTTCAACATTGATGTCATATGTCATTCTATGCAATGATCATTCACATATATACTCATTTTATGCAATACATCAACTACCATCAATGATTACTTAGAATATATATTATTATTCTTTAAGCTCATATTATCTTAAAGACACAAGATAATTTAGTATTAAATAGATTTTTACTTTTAGGTTCTTAAGTATCATACCCATGACAATTAATATAAATTTTCTCTTGGATCTCAACCTATGAAAGTCATACAAGGGAGAATAACTTTTAAGGTAGTCACCACTATACTAGTCTCTCTCATACACATGTATCTTATGATATACTTGTCACATTCTATCACAACTGACACGTGACTCCCCCATTATGATAAAAATTATAGGTTAGACATTCTATTTAATCCTCAATTTACTTGAATGTTAGTTTTTCTAGATTGTACATAATGGTTTCATCTTAAATACATTCATGCATCTAGCTTCATAAGTGTCATCTTTGAAATTATTAAATTGACCTCTACTTCTAGTCTTATACAATAGTTTATCTCACCCATTATAATTAGAAGTGCTATCACTTCATTCTTATCTTACCAAATGAGTGTGCCATATGACCTACCAGTCCCTATCCACCACAACTGGCTTGAATAAACCTACATATTTGTGAAAACTCTAAGTTTTAGGTTTAATTTGTATCAATTTTCATCATCACCTAAACAACATTATAAATACAAGCATATACCTATATAATCTTTAAATCATCAAAAAACAAGTATATTTACTTATCCTAGATCTCAATGTAATCAAAAAATGGGAGTAAATCACATGCAATTTGTTGAGAGACATCTTATGGTTCCCAATGAATATCCAAGTAAAAATTATTGTGTATAATCTTAATTCCAATCAAGGATTGCTTGTGCTTGCCTTGGATTTTTTCTAATTGGTGATCGAAATCCCATTGCCTACAAATCTTGGCATGCATGGTTCATATTTTTCTTTTTTCTCCTCTCCCTCATCTCTTTTTTTAGTGTTGATTAAATACTTTAAAGATCTATGCGATACTTTAAGTTGGAAGTCACTGCATAGACTTTAAATTATGACTATATTATTTATTTGGATCTTCTCTTAATTACTAATGTTGCAACAATGAGATTGGCCACAACTAATGCCTTTACTCTCTATAACACAAAGTTATTGCATTTGAATTAGCCATAACATTGTTCCTACCCTTCTGAGCAAAGTATCGTGGCATTGGAATTATCATGCCTAAAAGAAATACTCTGTAAAATATAGTCATGCCATTAGATTAGCTATGACTTTGGTCTTGAATTTTTGAGCAAATTGTTGTGATACTGGAATTATCACAACTAAGATAATTATTTTATATAACTTAAAGTCATGACATTAAACAAGACCAAGACTTTTGTATTTTCTTTCTTGGGTAAAAAGTTTGTAATGTTGGAAGTACCATGATCAGATTAACTATTCTCTAGAAAGTATAGTTATAGTAGAAAATAATTCTACAACTCGAAATACTAGGTATTTTGGTTATCCATCGAATAAGTCATGACTTTGGAAATAATTATGAATATTTGCACCAATGGGATACTTGGTTATTATCATGGGAAAATAATATTATGACTATTAAGTATGTATATATAATTTATTTTATTATCTATTTCCTTAGCCCTTTATTTAGTTTCTTTATTTTATTAATAGGTGTAGGTGCTAATATGTTGATAGATTGGATATATAATATAGGGACATTAATGGGGGTCCCACTACTCAGTTAATGGGCTGGGGTAATTTTTGGAGCATGAACCAGTCTGCTCTAAAGATTTGATTCATTTCTATTTTATGTAGAACCCTAATTATTTTATGGGTGTGTGTTGCATTCATAATCACAAATGTGCACTCTATTATTCTTCTCTCTCTCTCTCTTGATTATATACTGACATATTTTGGGTTAATAAATCTACAAGTGGTATGTACTTTTCTGGTGGATGTAGCTAGTCATATTGAATGGCTAGTGAATCATATTAAATTTAGTGTATGATGTGGTTGTGTTATATTCTTTTTATTCCATTTGATGTTGTGTTATATTCATATTTAAGTCATGGTTGTCTTTGGCTTTCCGTCATACAATACATTGACTTCACTATTCTTGCTTGTTCCCCCTTTTGCTTTTGGGATTTCTTCTTTCCTTTTGGATCTGTCTCTTTTACCTGTGATCCACGAATCACATTGTAGATAGCATCTTCAATACGAGTGGCTATTTCAATCAAAGATTCATAAGTGATCATCCCTTCGAAATAGAGAGAGTCATGGGATTGCCTACTCATGTTCATTCTCCTTATCCGAACTTGTTACTTGTATTGTATGGGGGGGGGGGGGGGGGGGGGGGGGGGCAAACACTTGGGCAGCTTTTCCCTTCCAATGGGCTAGAAAGCAACCTTACCTACCTGAGCTATAATACAACCAGATAGCCTAGGACCATCAATCAATTGGCTAATCTGCTCAAGCAAAATAATATAATAGGAAATCTAACACACTGCACAATTAGACATATGTGCCTTATCATCCCTAAAGAAGACTCCTTCCCTATTGTGTTATGATTGATTCTGTCCAATCGGGCAAAAATTTTACTCGGGCCCTTCCTCGATTAACTATTCACATTTCGATGGTGAACCAGCTTTGGGTGCATCCAACATGATGATGTTTTATATTTTGCAAACCTCGATAACCACCCGCTCCTCTTTGAATGAAGAGCTTCACTCTTTATAAAAGACTACCACTCCTAAATAAAGAAGAGCAAGGTGCATAGAGGAAATCCAGTCTTTTCCTTCTTTCCCATCGAAATGTCAATCAAATTCTCTCTATCCACTCTTACATAATTTGCTACACTTTTGGGCTAATTTGAATCAGGGTAAGAAGACTAGCTTTTCATACCGACAAAAGCATACTATGAAAAATCTTACCAGATAGTAGTAAGAGATGGTGCTATAAATCATGGTATTCAGCTGACTTGCACTGATAGACACATCTTTTCTTTGAATGAGGTGCCCCTCTTTTGATTTTTGTCAATGAATCTCTTAAATCTGTGATTGACTCGATGTTCGAACATTTATGTGAATGTTATTCTGATCTCAGTGGTCCTCTTCGATGTCCAGTGCTAAGAAGCATTACTCCTCTTTTCATTGCAAATTCAAGAATACGACTGATACGATAGATTGGTATGTGTCCCTCTCTTTTAACTTTTATGTATTTTTTTTTATTTGGATAAAATTCGATCCTTCTATGACCAAATCTTAATTTGTTGAATGCCTTCGATGGCTTCCTTATGAGAACATTCATTTGTATTTGGATATAGATGGTCTCTCTTTATTCTTTGTGATATTGACCACATTTCTGATCCCTATTTGCATTTCAGTGGGTTGGTCTGGTATAAGAAGTTATGGGAAAGAGTATATTACAACATCTATAACTCATGAATTTTTCATGATCGTCTTATTCCACATGCTGGATCCTCTACTATTTTTGTACTTCCCGAATGCATGCTCATCCCTATGTTGTGCGAAGCTTAGCATCTAAGATTCATTGGGATCAAGCTTTTCCTCTGTAGGGGCCTTACGTAGTAAACCCTCTATGGGCGATCATTCGTCGTCCCATGAATCTTTCGGTAAGAGGGGTAGTTTTGTGTGTATGGATAGCATTTCTGGTCGAACCCACCCAACCCAACAAAGAAGAACTGAACCTGCCCATTGAAAATCTTTTTTTGGAAGAGTACTACGAGTAGTGGATGCCTCGTAGGACCTTGTTCCACCTATTCGGGTCTTGTATGGATATGCATGAAGGGGTACTCCTAGGTTTGTGTAGGGGTTGTGTTTGTTCACTAGAATGAATTACTCATAAGTTTGGCGGGTGTAGACACACTTGTGTGAATTTGAGTAACGGCTACTATGGAGAAATCGAAATGAAATTATACCCGACCAGGGATGAACATAAACTTATAAGTTACCATTGCTTGTATAGCTGATATGGCATGGCTTCGTTATCGCTCATGTATTGTGGTCGACCTATAAAGTAGTCTTCTTGACATACCAAAATGCCTATTATCTAGTGCTAGAAGCTTCGCTAGAAGCAAATTATATTGCTCTGCTTCATAAACAAGGCTCATTCCATACTTGACTTACGAGCTCGTGTAATACTCAACCCTCTCTCTAAAGTGGATTATACACTCCACTCACTGTCTACTAAACGAGCGAGCAATCCTCTTTCTCACCCTACTTTTTTCTTTCTGCTTTACCCAGTTTGGGGAATTAATTAATTGGAGACCCGAGAACCATAATATTACCTAGTAACAGCTTCTACGATGATTGATAGGGGTTAAGTTTTTTGGGATGTATGCCCCCTACCCTCCAAACAGTATGGGAGCCTTTTAGCTCATATTGCTCACACTCCTAGATCTTCATGGCACCTCATTCACCATAGTGTGAGCTGCTCCCATTTCCGAAAAGAAAGGTCTCAACTTTCAACAACACAAAAAAAAGCAACTAAGGTTGCCCAATGATTGATCTAGGTGAAAGACAATACCTTCGCCTCTCGGAAGTGAGAAAGCGAACAACAAGTTTAATAATAATACATTATTAGCTTCATATCTCCAACCTATACAAGGGGCAAGCCAAAACCTGCTTAAGGAATGACTTCATTCTTCTTATTCCTATTACAAAAAAATAAAAAAAAAGGGAGTAGGGAATCACAAGAATTGATCGGTCCTATATTAAATCGCATGGGCTGATAATGACAGGTTCAGAGATTGCTGAATTAGTAGGAAAAAGGGCGGCCCCACCTGAAACAAAGGTTTGGGCAGAGCTTGAAGGCCCCTCTTAGAGAAACCTATTGCGCACTAGCTCACGTTTTTCACCTGGCTGTTATATTAGTTGTAGCGCAACTTCCCTCCTTATCTAACTTCATATCGGAAAGATTTAGTAGCATTTTTTTTCGTATGATGACCTGGTCGAGAGAGTATGATACATCGATGTAAATCTATGAGGTTGGTTATAGTCAGGCCCGGCAGGTTGGGAAAGCGATATGGACAAGTAAACCTTCATTGTCTATGTCCAATGTGAATGGTAGCATCGATATCTTGAGTTAGTAACCCCAATTGTTTTTTATGTTTCCCTTGAGGGAACCGGTCCTTGTGGTAGAGGGTGAATAAAAGATAGTGTGCTTGTATTGGAAGCGAGGAAGCGGCTGAACGAATCACCAACATAACTATACACTCAGTTACTAGGAGCATCCCTTTACCACCACCCCCATAACTGTCTTCAAGCTTCTGGGCTAGATGTGTCAACTAGACCGGGCTGGGTTGGGCCGGCCTGACACGAGGCACGATACGGTTCGACCATGCCTAGGCTGGCCCGGCATGGAGATTACCTATGCCCGGGGCAATGCCGTGCTCGGGTAAGGTACAACCTATGTCGTGAGGTGATGAGGCCAACCGGGCCTCGTGCCTTGCCTAACCTAGCATGGTTCGGTGGCCCGTGGCATGACCCATCGGCACGATTCGGGGTCACACCCGGTCCCGCACCCGCAGACCTGGGCTCCCAGCTTTCCGCACCCTCACAAGTCATGAGTCCCAGGTCACGGCTCACCCTATTGTGACTCGGTGAGTCGGGCCTAGCTTCCCGCACACAAAGATAGCGGGTCAGGACTAATCAGACCCGACTCACGGTCCCTCCCTACCTGACCCGATCCCCCTCTCCCCCTTTCAACAGGCAAAAAAAATTTAAATTTTAGTCGTTGGATCTCGCCTCCAATGGCTAGGTGATAGAATCTGACGGCCCTCATGATTCTGGCCCCTAAAATATTAAAAAAAAATTAAAAAAAACAAAAAAAAAATTACTTTGTTTTAAAAAATTATTTTCTTTAATCTATAAAAAAATCCCCACCTCTCTATAATATTTATGTTTTTTCATAAACATTTATTATCTCAAATCTCATATTTTTACACTCTCAAAAATCTTGCTCCTCTCTCTTGGGATATCCGACTACGTCAATAGTAAGAGTGACGAACTTATTATTGACGACACTGACTAGGTTTCAGAAATTTCATTTATGAAATTATTGAAGATTTTTTATGACATGACGAAAATGTGTTCGTCGGTTTATGCGCCCACGATTTGCATTGTACTCAGGTGCATATGCAATATTAGTAGCATGTTTAGGAAGTATCGAGCTGACCCAACACTTAGCCATATGGTTGTAGAGATGGAAACCAATTACTTAAAGTACTGGTCCACTATTCCATCTCTTTATTTCCTCGCTGCATGCATGGACCCTAGGATTAAGGTGGAAGGGGTAGAAAACACCCCGACTTACATTTCTTCGTGCATGAACCTGGAAGACCCACCTATATGGTTCATTCACGAGAAGTTGCATGACTTGTTCACATACTACGATACTAGGTATGGTGGTGGTGATGGTAGTAGTGAGACCATTATTACAGACATGGATAAATTGTTCGGAGATGATGATTTTTCCATTCAGCTAGCAAGGGGGAAACGTCGGGGTGGACCATCACATAGGAGCGAGTTTTCTCGGTACTTAGATACCGATTACTACTCAATCCTATCACATTCTGATACTAAGAATCTTGATATATTACAGTGGTAAAAATCATATGAGTCCACCTTTCCCGTGCTATCTAGGATGACACGGGATCTACTGACTCCTCCGGTGTCGAGAATAACATTAGAGTCTACCTTTTCTGTTGCAGTGAATGTGATTTCAGATAGGAGATCAAAATTACGTCCAGATATTGTTGAGGCCTTGGCCTGTTTGAAGAATTGGGCAGATTCGAGGTTTAGCATCCATGATCATGCTGGAGCTGGGACAGAGATTGTATCTGCATCCATTGCGAAAGTGGAGGAGTTTATTGTTAATGATGATGATCAATATGATAGTAATCTTGATATTGTGGCTGATGATGCTCATGATTTGCCGATTGACGATTGATGATGATTCACTACTTTTTGATTTCGATGTTTTATTTTTTATTGATTGTAGGCTTTATTTTTATGTTATGTTGAAACTTGAATTTGTTTGGTTCGTACCTTCGGTATCTATTGGCTGATTGCCTGATTAGTCATTTCTCATTTGGTTTACTTTGGTTTTTTTTGACTTTTTAATTTTTTTTAACGACATTTTTTGTTTAATTAATTTGTTTGTTTAAATTTTTCATTTAAAAATTGTAACCTCTATAATTTAATTCTAATAAATTCTAAACTAAATTTATTTTAAATTATAAAAAAAATTAAACTTTGTAATTTAATAAATATTTAACAATTTTCATTTTATAATTTTAATATATTATACTTTATCTATAATTCTATATATAATATAATATATATTTTATTTAAACTAAAAAATTAAACTTTAAAATTTTTTTAAAAAAAAATTTAAACTAGGCCCACGCCCGTACGGCCTGGTTTGGCTCGACCGGGACTGGCTTTGATAAACCGTGTCGGGCCATGCACGACACGGTACAATAAATGTGTCGTGCTTGGCCTGACATGAAAGGACGGCCGTGCTCTTAAAAAATGGGTCGGGCTGGGCCGGGCCGGCCCGCCCATTTGACACCTCTATTCTGGGCCTCAGAAAAATAATAGAATCTCATGACCGAGTGAAAGACTGATGAGCTACCACGTCCCAACTATCAATTATCAATCTAGCTCGATTTTAGCTAATCCTGTATAAGTGAGTTTTAGCCCTTTTAGTACTTATAGCAATCATTTACCTTCTTTCTAATTTATACCCATATGAAATGAATGTTTTGTTATTTCTATACATAGATAGAAAATTCTAACAAAGTATTTTTGATATTAAGTGATCTTGACTCTAATAAAATATCATAACCATGAAGATTATATTACATAGTAAAGTATTTATGTCAACTTTGTGGTAAAGTCATGACATATAAAAAATATCATGATTATTTTTATATAGTTATGATCAAGAAAAAATATCATGACTACTCAATAATAAGCATAAAAGTTATATCTAAGTTGGGACATAGGAATTATCATGACTTTCCATCACTCTCTCCTCTCCAAGCCTTTTTTCAATCAAGTCTATCATGTTCATCCAAAATCACTATAGTCTAACTACTTTTTTTTTCAAATTCTCTAAAAAATAAAATCTAGTGGAATCTCTTCCATAAGTGTAAACACAACAAAATATAATTTCCAAATGACCCAAAAAAGTTAGTACATGGAGTGTCAGACTATATTCAAACTAAAATTATTTTTACAAATTGAATTTCAGATGAATAATTTGGGATGCTTTAAATATTTTGGTATAGAGATCAGATGCTCAAAAGGCATAATATTACTTTCTAAGAGGTTATATGTTCAGAGATTGTATCTAATATAAGTATGCATGGATGTATACCTACTAACTCACCACTTGATCCAAGTGTATACTTACCTATGAATATTAGTTCATTAATAGACTCCTCTAGATATAGAATGGTCATAAGAAATCTAAAATATATGATAGATATTTGACTAGATATTACATATGCTATAAGTATTGTTAGTCATTTTATATACTCTTGTAGAAAGATTCATTTGGAAGTAGAGTTTAGCATTCTCGTGTATGTTAAGAAACCTCTAAAATATGGAATTACAATAAGAAATCATGGACATTATTGGATAATGATATATTCCAATTCTAGTTAAGTTCTTATGATTATTGAGAGTAGATCCACTAAAGGTTTTGTACTTTAGTTAGACTTTTCTTATGGAATAAAAAAAGATAGTTATTTCAATATATAATATAAAATAGAGTACATAGCTATGATATCAACTACCTGTGAGCTCCAATAGATTAGCAATTTCATGGAGGATTTTTTCCTATTAATTCATAGACTAGTAACACTTGATTGTGATAGCTTAATAGCCTGACATATTGTGGCCACCTCAATGTATTATGAACAGACGTAAGATATTTAGATTCATTCTCATTTCATTCATGAGAAGATCTAGGATGATTTGATCACAATAACCTTGATATCTACTATTGATTGGACTGAAAATATTTATATCAAGGCCATTAGAGCATCACAAGTTATTTTTATCTTTTCCAACTAAGGATTTGTGATATGTATGCCTCAACATGAAGGAAAGTATTCAGTTTTTAAGTTATTTTTTATTATTTTATTCTTTCTTCATTATTTGAGGGTACCCAACTTGTGGACTGCTCCACCCCATGTGTGTGTGTGTGTGTGTGTGTGTGTGTGTGCATGGGTGTGTGTAGTATTTCAACTTGAACTTTTCATTGTGATAAAATTTAGTTATTGTTTTTCCTACTTCCTCCTCCTTCTCTCATCTCTTTTCCTTTATTTAGTGCAAACCCAAACATTTTTTCGAAGGTAGAATTTACAAGGACAAATAAGTAATACTTATGCAAAAACTAACCATGTGATACGAAATCCAAAAAACCTATGTCACGAGCATATAAGAAATGATTGGAAAGACTAGATCACGAAATGTTACATCAAGAAAATAAAATTACAAGAATAAGAATATATGGCTACCTTGTATAAGGAGACAATCCATCTTGAATATATATCAACTTATATTTGGAGCCAAAAGCCTCCTATCTAACTCAAAAAAATACTAAATTTCTTGAAATTTAGTGCTTTTTTAAGAATAATCACTAGTCATATAATGATTTGCTAAACATTTACATGGAGAAGTGGAATTTATTGCTTTTTTTTTAGAATATTCACTAGTCAAGAATCAAAAAGAAACTATAGGGGATGAACACAATATTATGAGCATAATGTTGATGACTTTATAATCATATATACCAACCATAAGTGATGAGATTACAAATTTATAAACATAAATTGCAAAGAACATGAAAAAAAAATAAGAATTGTGGAATGTTGTGATTTATATATTGGTGAAACGTATGAAAATGTTTAAATTACTATAATTTAAGATAAATTATAAAATCTTTATACTTGAATCGTTATTTCTTTCTAATTTGTTCTTTTATGGAAAACTAGATTTATTAAAGCATAGAGTCTTAACGGGACCACAATCATTTTATGACACCATTAATAAAAATAATGAAATCATTACAAAATATATAACTTTTTAAAATCAAATATTGCATTTTGAAAAATAAAGATTATAAAAATATAAAACAATACAAATATACAAATTTAAATATATATAAATTAAGGAAAACTAAACGTAAAAAAATATGAACTTTGATAAATATACCATATTTATCCAATTGAAATGTATATTAATTAGATACATAATAAACTTTTAAAAATGATTTGCAATTACAAAATTATAAATATATAAGATTATATTAAAATTATAAAATTCATTAAAATATATAATTAGTTAAAAAATAAATAAATATAAATTAAAAATTACAATATTAGAAAACCAAAGAATTTAAAATAATGAAAAAAATAACTTGCTATAAAAATCATGAATATCTTTGAAATTATAAATTATAAAATTATAGAAATATGGTGCATTCTAATTGTAAAATTCATCAATATCATAAAATAATTATCTAGGATTTAAAAATATTAAAATAATAACATTATAAGTTTTCTAATATAAAATTGAAATTTTAATGAACATCTTGATGTGTTTTATAATAAAAAATTGCAACAAGTTGGGGCAATCAAGGAAATAAAAATGAAATTGGAAAAGTGTTTTTGCAAGTTCTACAAAAATGTCATGACATACGTTGAAATTAGCATAAAAGTTAATGGATGAATAGGTATCTCTTTAATATGAATAACCATAACAAAATTCATGGAATACAAATTTAGTTCTCATGTTATTCTTAAATTATATGTGTTTGACTATTATATTGGATATGGAACAATAATATGTTTGAAACAAGTATGTATTTGTACTAATGACAAGATTATCAATATTATGTGATGTTGAGTTAAAAAATGGATGCATGTTATATAACATGAATAAGACTAACCAGTCATGAGACTATTGATTGTATTGTTATGTGAAAATGATGAGTAATTCTCATAGTGATAATAAAATAATAAATTCATAGACTTGAGTTCAGCAATGTATCCAATATGAAAATTTGTTAGACTTTAACTCAATCACCCATTGTATGTAACATAATATTTATCAAAGTGGGTAACAATGATGTGTTTCTATTTTTTTCCCATTGATATATATATATATATATATATATATATATATATATATATATATCAAAAGGGGTTACAATGATCGTATATTGAGTGCACAATCTAGTACTATTTTATATAATTTTTATTTCCCTGTGTACAATTTTTATTTTTTGAGTTTCATAGCACTATCTTTCCTTTTCATGAATGACCTTGACATTCACTTTCACTTGTCATGTAGCAACACCAATTAAAGATATTCTGGCCTAATTCGCAAGATAATCCATATAGGCATTCCAAGTTGTGGAGTGAACATAAATTGAGGCAAATCTCAAAGGGTTTGCACTTGGTTCAGATTCAGATCAATTTTCAAACTAAAGATAAATTGTATATCCTGATCTAACATGGTTTTAATTTGCAAAGTTCATATGTTAGGGCATGATTTATGCTTATTATTATTATTATTTTTTCATGATGTATAATATAGAAATAACTTCAAACTATAATAGTGGTACCAAAGTTAATTTAGAATGGCATAGTTGTGTTTCTTTGTTTGAAAGCATGTTTTCAAAAGGTTTACATATATACTATCAATTTATTTTGTATTTCAGATTAAATTATCTTTTTAAATAGAAATGGTATTGATAAGTACCAAGAATAATAGAATTTAAATACCAAACATATGCTATTTTTCAAAATTATTATTAAGTGATGTTTTAATCAACACATATTCATGAAAATGGATTAGCTTAAAGGAATTAGAAAATGATAATAATTAACATATTAGAGCCTTGTGATCAGTTATTAATTCTTGCCATGTGGTTGTTTTATTTTTGGAATGTTTCATTTTGGGTAGTAATTTAAGTATGGTTTGCATGTCGTGTGATTTTCTACATACTCTTCGATGTATTTCTCTTCTCATTTAACTTTTTTCGAATGTGACTTGAGATTGTAATTAGAAACTATAATTTTGGATAAAGTTAGCTTTAGCAGAGATAGAGTGAAAGTTTGAAGGTCACATGAAGTCTTTGAATAGTCTATTGAAGGAAGCTCTAGAAGAACACTAGATGATGAGTAGGATAGTAGTGCATAGTTCATTACTCTTAAGATCATCTTATGGTTATCAAATTAGCATAGAAGAACCAATGTAGTTTTGGGCCATAACCATGACTCATATCTTATTTTGTTTAAAGTTTAGATGTTAGTTTTTTGAAATTCATAGTACTTAAAAAACATGATAATTAAATGTGACTGAAATTAATATCAAGATTTATGTGATATTTTTAAATAAATTTCAGACTTTGGTAGTCTATTAATGGTCAGATTTATATTATTATAATCATTCAAACCAAACTATTAAGTCAAATCTAAACACTTTTAATATTTCACTCATGAATGCCTTGATAAGTAAAATGTAATTTTTTCTAGTTTCATATTGGGTTTGACTTAAGTAGTTCTTATAATGGATGAAAATAAGAGTTGTTCAACTAACTATATAGTAATTTTTTTAAAGGCCATTGACATCGATTGCCTACTTAAATACTTGTAATCGTCAATGTTCAACCAAAGCTACTTTAAGATATAATAAAACATGGATTCTAGCCCACATAAAATTTTAGAAAACATTTTTAAAAATAAAACCTATGGTCATTACTTTTGTGAAAAGCAGAGGGATAACCATTTCATTAAGTCTTTTTAAATGAAAATATTTTTATAATAGTAATTTTTAATATTTTGTATTAGGATCTTTTTTGCATTATATATATTAAATATATTATCATGATCAATCCTTAAGACGAATAAATGGAATGGGACAAATATCATAAATAGATTACACAACTTGTAGATTGACCTCAAAAAGGAAAAGAAGATGTATGTCCTAGAGGAACTTATCCCTAGTGAGCTCCTCGAAAATACCTAGGCAAAGGGAGATGCTTATAAAAAATATCTTGAAGATATGTTAGACACTAGTTACTTTATGCTTGTGACTATATCTTTTGAGATTCAAAAGTAATAAGAAGACATGGTTGTATTCAATATGATTGAGCACCTCAATTAATTTATATGGGACATAGACGATATGAATGACATGACATATCTAAGATATTATTTTAGTTCAAAGATGAAGAATGAAATAACTATGAAAATTCATGTACTCAAAGTGATACGTTATGTTGAGGGAATATCATGGATATGATTTCTCACATGCCATGGGTTAACCACAAACTTAATTTTGTAAGCACTGTGAGAAGGATATAATCAATTTATCATGAACTATAACATGGATGCAATTGATAATTTTCTTTGCTAGTTTCTAAGCATTTTGAATAGTTGAAGCTAACATGAAGAATTTCATACTCAATATTCTTTTGAAGATTCAAAAGAGAATAGACAAAAGAAAAAGTCTAGCTTGTTTTTCATTACACATATAACCAAATGCATGATGGTCATTTATTACCCACCAAAAAAAATGCATGTTGATCATTGTTATAGAAACTATTTTCTCTACTTTTTCAAAGAGAAAAAAAAAGTGAGACTTCTATTTCATGTATGTTTATTATAGTTGTTAACCTATCTATTTCTTAATTATAAATATTAGATATCGAATATGATTCTCACATTTGTTCAAATGTGCATAAACTAAAGGACACTAGACAATTAATTGATATAAACCCTTCTAACAATAATTTCACATAGAATAATATTTCATCTAAGTCTATTAAAAAAAAATATCATGTGAGATATTTATTAGGGAGCATTTGATGTCTTTCATGAGAATTTGGGATTGTGATTTTTAAGTGAGATGCAAAAACTTAGATAAACTAAGCCCTAAATCTGATATTATTGTGTCATCCCAAAAATCTAAGTGACATTTTTTATTTCCATGAATCGAGAACAAAGTATATATTGCTTGTACCTCAATATTTCTTGGAAAACAATATATCTCTAAAAAGACTAGTGGGAAAAATATTGAGATTAATTAAGTTTAAGAACCACAATAGAATAGTGCTTGAGAATGATTCACAAACAATTTGGGAACATCAAATTATTCAAGTGATACAATAATTGTGTTTGTTAAATAGATATCATCCTAATTTTAAAAGATATCAATTTATCATTACATAAATGATGTCATTCTACTTATATATCAAGATGACACTACCACATAGAAAAAATAAGTAAAAAGCCCATGATATGAGAAATGACTTGCATGCATGCAATTTGAGATAAAACCTTGCTCAACCTTGGTGAAAATATCAGTGGACATAATAACTACTTAGTTCAAATATATATCATTGTGAGATATGAATTTTTTGTGACACAATATAGTGATGTTCTAAGAATGGATCAAGATGAGCCTAAAACTAATAGAAAAGTAGTGGAAGACCTAAGATATGAAAATTTATTGGAGCCCTGATATATTAGATACAATCTATATATGCTAACTAAGTGTGGACCTTGGTTGATCAACCCAAAATGATAAAACCTATTTGGTGTGATTGAATTTTCATGAAACAAACTAACATGAATTTAAATGCATAAAAATTTAAAGAGTAATTAGTCACACGTGGGTTCCAATAGATTCATGGTATTAATTATTAAATAATATCTTTTTTTTGTGTTTTCGTGTTAACATCTATCATGATCTTGATTGTAGTAGTTATGATTTATGAATATAAAATTGGAAACTATATGTGGAAACCACTCACCTTAATTGAAATCTAGAAGAAGATATGTAAATGTAACAACATAAAGGTTTCCCCATTTTAATAAATTCCAAAAAGGCATGTAAGCTACACATATCCATTAATTGATATGTCATGTATACATCTTCTTAGTTTCTAGTAGTTGATCTATTCATTTGAGTGATGGTGTCAATGAGTTTTGATTCATAAAAAATGAAGATGACTTATATGTCTATGATAAGTTAGGTGAGTGTATTATTGTCTTCCTAATTTTAAATTTGTATGAAAAACATCTCATTAGGAATGACATCCCCACCTTAGAACCTATCAAGATTTGGTTGGGTAGAAACTTTTCTATGAAAGACTTGTATGAAATCACTCGTGGTTTAGGTATTGAGATTAACATATATAGCTCAAAAATAATACTTGGCCTAAGTTGAGATTACTTGGACAAAGTCAGGTACAAATATATATATATATATATATATATTGTTAAAAAGCTTTAGCATAAAAAATACCAAAAAATTATTCACACCTATGTGCAAAGCATTAGTATCCTTTAGCAAAAGAAGAGAGATCGCACATGAGTAGAGTTCCATATATTTGTGTTATGGTTTCATATCTCATATATTTTGAGTATGATGAGCATATATTAGGTAGATCACAAGGAGAGCCATTATGAAGCTAGCAAGATTATTCGTAAAGACTTGAAACTAAGTATTGACACATTCTTGAAATGTGGAGGTGAGGAAGAGTTATCCGTAAAATGATATTTACACGTTGTCTTCCAAATTGATTAATATGATTCACATTAATATTCTAGCTATATTTTTTCTTGAATAATAGTGTTGTAAGCTAGAAGATATTAAAACAATAAATTGTGCATGTTATAAGCTATGTATATTATTCCTAGTCAATCAATAAAAGATGGGGCAACTGCATAACACAAATATATTGAAAGCTACACCAAACTTGGGGTAACTCTGAATATTGTGCATCAAGTACAGCTCTATTGTGATGATGGAGCAATTGAATCATATAAAAAACCTAGATCTCACAAGTGATCCAAACACATTTTATCATTGCACCTCATTCAAGAGGCCACTATTTAGCTTAACAATTAGTATCAAGAAATTTGAGATTAGCTTTTCAACTAATATAGATATTAAAAACAATGAAATTAAAATGCATATTAATTTAGTACTAATAAATAATTTTGAATCTTGACGACTTTAAAATAGTTTTATTATTGCTACCAATAAATAATTGATTACGTCTCATTTGATTAAAGAAAAATGAAAATGTACTACATAGTTTGTTATAATTTTTAGAAAATTCTAATACATACTCATGTTTTCAAATTAATCATAGAAGTAATGGTGTTTTCATGTTTGGTGCAATATGCTGTAATTTTTTTATTTTTATATGAGCATCTAATAGTTAAGTTTAAAAATTTTTTTACTAGTCGCTTTGGGGCTTTCAAGTGTGGAATGTAATGTGTTTTAAATGGAAAGGATGCAACATAGATATGAATATATGAAATGATTGGGAAAACAATAAACATGAATATGTACAAGGAGCACACACCACCCACTTATATTCTATACATTGACATGCATGCAACATACCAATTAATGAACCATATTCACCATTTTGGAGCCATTTGCCAAATTTTATAATGAATAAGAACAGAATTGTCAACTCTCTCACATGTCCATGAAATCCGATTACATTTTTCATTCCCTTTGGATAGTGTTATCATCATTTTTCATTTTGTAAATATTTATTCATGTACTATGAATTACTTTTGCTACAAAAGCTACAATAAGATTCTTAGTGTAGAAGCTACTTGTTTCCCTTTCTATCTATAATGAAATCTTCATAGTTCCATTATCATATTAATAAAATTACACACTATGCATAATTATTTTTTAAAAGTAGATAAACCTCCCCAATGCATATCAAGATATTTCATAATTAAACCAGATTTTTAAAATAAATGTGCATGCTTAGCTTTGCAAGTGTCATAATTCTTGTCAATTGAACTTTGAAACATACTAATTACACAATACAAATTCTAAAAAGTTTGTATCTATTCTCTTGGGGTACGACCATCATTGTAATCATAAAATAATTATATAAAAATATTTATCATATTTTATTAAAAGAAATTATATTGTTATGATTTTTTTCTTCATATTGGTGTAATTTGAATTATTATAACAAAATCCCTAGAATGACAATTTAATTTTCATGTTCTTATAAAATGTTATCATTGATTGAATATTATTGTAAATAGCAATAACCTTCAAGCTACTATGTGTTTGGATCAAAATGATGTTTTCATGGATATAAGATATCAAGTCAATGCATTAGAATATCTTGGAGAACATGCAATGAGTTGTTATAGAATCTAAGTGTGATAATCTTGCACAAGATCCTTGGACATTAAATCATCATAGTTTCCTACATGACAAGTTGTTTATTTTAACATAATCAACTATAATCTATAACATGATGAACTTATCTAAAGGTTGTGATTGTGTATGACACAATCCATGGAGAAGAATCTGTTTAGTCATGATAAAATTTTTCTCTCCTATATAAAAAGAGAGATATTTTGGCCACTTGATATAATTAGACTAAAGATGCATAACATAGACATGTTCATATGAGTTAATGAATTTAAACTACTATCAATAAAATGTTTGACAATCTATACAAACAATCACAACCACAACTACTATCAATGATATCAGACTGATTTAGTTTGACAATCTAACAATGATATCAAAAAATTAAAGATTATACTATACAAGTGTGATATGTTCCATGACTTTTGTCTAATTTGTATAAGAAAGAGAAATGAATTTAAACTACATAATATATTATCAGTGACATGGTGATATTAAACCATGGCATTCTTATAACATGGATAACAATAATTTATTATAAGATATTATTTTTTTCTTGTAATATTAAAAGGTTTTTAACATTATTTCCAAAGTTATAAGAACATATTACGTCACCTAATACACTATAAAGAAAATTGACTTTTAAGTGTTTTAATATTTTAGCATTATTATTACATCAATTGGTTGAATTAGTTCAATCATATTAATTTAATAATTTGGTTATGGTTAATTAAAGCTAGAGTTTAACTCCAATATAAATAAGTATATTAATTAAAAGAAGGAGATGAACTACAAATTAAATACAATTACTTAAAAATAGGGGTTGAAGTGTTCATATATAGGATGCTTGAACAAGGAATGTTTGAATTAATATTGATACTTATATGTAACATATTATTTTCAATTTCCATACTTATTTATTTCCTGGTTCCTGCCCTTATATGTTGCCCAAAAAAAAAAACTTTAATATAGATTGATTTTGAAGGAGTTGGACTTGATTCAAATTGAATTCGTTTTCATACAGAAAATAAATTCTATACACTAATCTGGCATGGTATTGTTTCATTTGAAACAAGTATTAGGATTTGCTTGATGTTGGCTTTTTGTATTCTTGTCATAGTATATTTGGTAGAAGTTGGTTGAAACTCTAATAATGTCATAAATGCAACTTGTGATTTGTGAATGACCTAACTAGGTTTCTTGGTTAGGAAGACTTTTTTTTTTTTTTTGGTTAAACATGATTTGGTATAAATTGTTGGTTTTTTTTTTTTTGTATTTCGAACAAGTAATTAGTTCAAATAAATAAGTTTTTTTTTTTGATAAAATGCATGATTAATATATATTTATTTTCATGCGTAAGTTATTTCACCAAATTATTATAAAGTGGTATGTTAATCAATATATATTTTCAAAAATACTTAATTTTAGTGGAATTAAAAATGGATATTTGATAACATGTTTATATGATGTGATTTTATTGACCCTTGGGTTTTGGTTATTCTATTTTATGCTTCTTTTATTTTGATTTGTTGTTTGACTATGGCATGCAAGTTGTGCCTTTTTCTACATATTCAAAGTTATATTCTTATTTCCTTCTAACTTCTCTTGAATTAAATTCAAGATTTCAATTAAAAAATATAATTTTGGATAAAGTTATATTGAAGATATATGCTATCAAAACATGAAAGCTACCTATAGCATTCATACTATCTATTGGAGGATGCTCCTGAAGAGAACCAGATGATGACTAGGATATTAGTGAATAGTTCATAACCACTAGATTGATCTATTTTGCTCTTACATTGTCTTGGGAGAACCAATGTACTTTTGAGCCATAACCAAATTACATATGTCATTTTATTTTAGATTTGTGATGCATGATAAATAATAAAATATTAAGTAAAATTCTTTTCTTGGGTGAAAACTCAATGGGATTGAAATATAAATCAAAATTGATCCGATCAATTTTAATGGACATCAAACTATGGCAGTCCACTAATGGTGAGATATAAAATATTAAAACCACTCAAATTAAAATATTAAGTAAAATCCTTCGCATTTAATATTGACTCACATCATGGCCTTGATCAACATGTCGTAATATTGTCAAAACAAAATATGTGTTTGATATAAAAGATACAAAGAGGAATTACAATATTTGATGGTTTGATATTGGATATGACTTGACAAGGTCATCTTAATTGGGATTAAAAACTTGAGGTGCTTCTTTGGGTATTCCATCATATGGACTCAAAACTAGAGTTATTCAACTAATTATCAAGAAACTACATATGATTCAATTTGTCATAATTATAGATCTAACTAGCTATAATTTTGAGTGCCCAGCCTTAGCTCACTCAATATTAGGTAAAAATATAGATCCTTCCAACTATAAAATTCAAGATAAAGTTTTTCAAAATTCATACTAAGGGTTTTAAATTTTATGAAAAATAATGAAAGTAAAATTGTATATTTTCTATTAGCATTAAAATGTTATTAAACACATCAAGTCAATTATCATTTCAATTTATCATTGAGAAGTATATATTTTATGGGACAAATTTTTTGTTTTGGAACTATAACTTGAGGATACTCTTCAAACAATATATATATATATATATATATATATATATATATATATATGTGTGTGTGTGTGTGTGTGTGTGTGTGTGTGTGTGTGTGTGTGTGTGTGTGTGTGTGTGTGTGTGTGTCCCCAAGGAACTCACTCTTAGTGAGCTTGCAAAAATTACCAAAGAGATAGAGAGAAAAACTTATTAGAAGTATCATGATTATGTGTTAGCTATTGATTAACTTATGCTTCCTAGTAAGCACCCCAAGCTCCATAAGCAGCAAGATGACATAGTTGTATTCAATATGATCAAGTGCATGAAATAACTATGTCATGGACATGCACAATACGAATGATATGATGTATCTAACTCATTATTAATTATCCCAAACACATCAAACCACATACTTATAGCTACAATCATTATGAAAATTATATAATGAACTCATCAAGAATTATATTATGAATGAAATTTCTAACCCTCTTATGGAATTAGTTGGGCAATTGTGCTTCGACGGTGGTAATATAAAGATATTAAAGATAACAAGAACAACAGAAAAATAAGCAATCTATATCCAATCCAGTAATCCAACTACGACAGAATCAAAAAATGAGAAATAACACACCAGAAATAATGTGGTTCGCTAGTCGCTCAGTACGGCTAGCTACATCCACCAGAAAATGTTTTTGTGTTACAGATTAAACCAACAAAATTATCTTACAATATGCAACACAGAGTTGTCATGCTAAATCACACAAAGAGAGAGAGAGAGAGAGAGAAGAAGACGACGAATAGTTCCCCGGGTCCAAAAACAACAACCCGAAATTAAAAATTACAAATCATTTTATAATAAAAATTCTCTCGGTTCATTTAACCGGAGTGGGTCGGATCATGGGACGGGTCAGGCTCTGCTCCAAAAATTTCGGCCCGTTGAATGGACAGCAGAACATTCGTTATTGTGCTACTGCTGCATTCTCGGCCTCTTAATATTTCCTTTCCTGTACTTACATGAAAATATTAAAATAGAAATAGAAATATTTGGTTATAGAAACAAATTATCAAAAAATAAATTACATATACCACAGAATTGCTAAATGTGTGGTAATGACAAATAAAATATAAATGACAAGCATAAAGTTATGGCTTGTCCAAGCTAATTTCTAAGGCTCTTTACACCCTTAATGGCACTATACCTAAAAAAGTGAAATGGTTCCCTTGTGGTGTGATAGGTCATTAAAATTGGAATTTCCCCACTTATCTCCAAAATAAACAAAAAAAGAATAAAAGTGACACTCTTACTTCAAATATATTTATCATAGACATTAATCTATTTAATTCTTCATCATGATTATTAGATAGGAGATGTGGTTCTTATATTTCTATCAAATATTTTGGACTAAGAAAGTGTAGACAAATGACTAAGTGTGATTAGGACCTTTCTATTGGAGATGAATAAAAGCATTGTCGTATTACACATTGGAAACCATGTGGTATCTTTTCCCACATGGATGAATTTAGAACTTAAACTCTAATATTTTCTACCTTCAATTGCCAAAAGCATCATCTACATTTATTGGGATAAAATGGGATTTAAGTTTGTAAGAAAAGAAAAACAAATATTGTTCTATTTATTTTGATATTATGGCTATGGTTGTGTACCTTTTACTACTAGTTTTTATGTTTTTGATTTACTTTTTTTTTACATTACATCGACAAAAAGGTTAAAAATCAAATGACTCAAATCCTACATATAAGCTAGAGGAGCTATATTTTGATTTAAATAAATAGAACTTAAACTCTAAAAAGTGTTTTTGATATTTTGATTTAATTTGTTTTTGATTTAAATGGCAGAACTATAAGCTAGAGGAGTTTGATGCAACAAATTGTAGTTGATTCGAAACTAATATAAAAATTATTTAAGGTGTCACTATTTATAGTGTCACTTTTAATATAAGAATGCCATAGAGCATATAATTCATTTAAGGTGCATATTATATAAATATTTTGAGATTGTTAGATACTTCTATTTTATATTTATTGTATCATTATCAAAAAAAAAGTTGAGGAAATAAAATTATTGGAATATTGTCTTCATAGGTTGGATAGACTAGTTCTATAAAACTATTTTGTTCATTCAGTTTAGTTAAACTGAAATTCAATTTAATTAAATAGTAAGTTTGGTTTAATTTTAATAAATGCATTATTTTATTGATTTTATGTTTTTTATTTGATGTGCAAGATGTGATTGGCATGAAAAAAGTGAAATTAAAAAAAAAAGAAATAGATAAATAAAAGAAACAATGAACTTGCATTTAAAGCAAAGTGGGTAATGTGAAGTAAGAAAGTGGAAGAAACAAAAAAAATAGTCGCACATTTTATGATAAAATAACGGAACAATTTTTAAAGAAAAAAAAAGTGGTCATGTGAAGTAAGATTGAACCATTCTTTCAATCCTCTCTCATTTTTGCACAAAATAAAATATGTCAATAAAAACAAAAAGCATCATATACTGATAAAAAATTAGACATATTCTTTCATTTTGGATTACCATATATGGAAAAAGGAGGAATATGGTCCAGTGATTCATGGTTCGAGTACCCACATTTTAGGGTGTGCATATTTTTGGATCACATTTTAAATGTCCAGATATAATAGTTTTTGACTAGACCCTTATTGTAGTTAGTGTATAGTTTTCGGCCAAGTCCTTGTTATAATTATTAAGAACAAATAATAGATAGAATTAAAGTTTAATGCCATAAAAAAAATTGCTAGAATGAAAAACCTGAATTTTTAATAAAATAAAACATAAAAAAGTAGGTTTTATTCATTTTTTATATTTATTGAAAACCCAAATATATGTCTAATCTATGCAAAGAAATATGTTTTGAAAAAGATAACTTTCAAAAAATATAAACTATTTTTTTGCTTTCAAATTTCAAAAAAAAAATTATTGATTTTTTATGATAAATTGTTAATGTATTTATTATCAAAGCGGTCTAGTTATTTTAATTAATTTTGAAACAATTTTCATCTTAATTTATATGATTATTATGATCATATTATGTAGCTAGTATTTATTCCTACTAATAAATGTTATAAAGGTATTGCAAATGTGCTAGATAAAAATGCATAATTCATTCATTGATAATATATTGAGACTTGTTATTAAATTAGATCAGTAAGAACGAACTTTTTTCAATTCTTTTGGATAAATAAATAATTTCTCTATACATACACGTGATTTTTAGGGATACATGCACAAGCATTACTTTTCAGTATACATCGGCATTCCTCATGATTTTTAATTGTGTATTGAAAAAAATTGTATTACTCAATATGTGATAATGCATGGATACCATCATTTGAATGATAATTTAGTTTCTCCGTTTCAAGGGCCTTTCAAAGAGGTCTCATTTATAAAATTTGGCAGCCTTGTAAATGAGTCAATATGTAAGTTTCTCTAATTATTTTTTGTCGCGATATTTTAAAGATACAACATTAACTACCAATATGTTTTTTGATTACACATATGTATTAAAATATTAAATATTTACCCATCTTTAAAAGTATTCATTATATTATTTATGTGGAGCTCTTTGATTCTATACATAGAATATATGTAAGAGTGAACTCTCTTCAAAAATAGTATAGGTAACATCCAAAATTTTACTTAATAAACTTACCTCAGATATCTACATCATTTATATATAAAATAATTGATGTTGATTTTATAATTGATCAATTAGTGTACAAGACAAGATGGGAAGTTTTAACTATGACTATTTTGTAAATTGTAATGATGTTCATTAAAGAGATAATTGTTAATCATATAATCATCACCTCAAATGTTTACTTTTTCAATAATTGTTATTTATATTAATACTATTTTTTTCATTGGATTTTAGTTAGATGATTAGAAATGTATTCGCAAATAGAATTTGATGGGATTAGAGGTGAATAAGTTATTTTTGTGCTACAAGTAATCATAAATCATATTGATGCTTCAAGATCATTCATGATAAGTCTATATATTACTTTATGAAATTTCATATGCATTGTATAATATTACTTATTATCCACTCGATATTTCTATATAAAAATAGGAAGAAAAAAAAATAGAACTTACATAAATTTGTTCATTTATAATATCAATTTAGAGGTGTCAAATGGGTCAGGCCATGCCAACCCAACTCATTTTTAGGTGGCTCAATCGGACCACCGTGTCGTGCCTGGCACGACACGGCTTCATCAAAGTCGGACCGACTATGATGAAGTCGGGCAGAGTTGTGCATGGACAAGCTAGTTATGGCCTATTTTGGCTGTGTTTGGGGCAGGATTTGGGCCAGGTTCGGGGCTATTTCGGGCTATTTATAAAAATTTTAATCTAGGATTCAAAATTATTAAAAAAATTAATTTTTAATTATTTAATATTTAATTGTTTATAGTAAAATTAAAATAAATAATTAATTATTTAATTTTTAATTTATTAAATTAAATAAAACCTAAAGTATAGTATAAACAACTAAAATTTAAAAACTAAAGTCTCTGAATTAATAAAACTAAAATATTAATACAAACTAATGCAAATCATAAAAAATATAAATGAAGATTCAAACCTCAAACTAAAATGACAAAAAAAATAAACAAAGACAATATCAATCCAAAAAAAATAAATGAAAATGAAAAATATCATCAGTATTACAGCATATGATCAATGATGATATTAGTATCAGTGTATCAATAGTAGTAGGTCGAAAGTAGTAAAGTAAGCTCAGGTGATCAGCTCAATCATCAATGTCTTAATCTCATATCAATCATCAATCATCATCAATATTTTACGGATCATCATCAGCAACCAACTCTTCAGCTTTTGCTACAGTCCCAACATAATCCTGGATGCCCAAGCTCGAATCCTCTCAATCATTCATATATGCTAATGCCTCAATAATATCTAGCTATAATCTAGATCTCATATCTAAAATCATATTCACAATAATAGAAAAAGTAGACTCTGATACTATGCTCGATATTGAAAGAGTCAGTAGATCTTCTATCATCTTAGATAGCATGGGATATATGGACTCATATAATTTCCACCACTATAAAATATTAAAATTTTTATTATCTAAATATAATATGATTAAGCAGTAATCAGTATTTAAGTACTGAGATAGATCACTCCAATTCAATAGTTCACCTTGTCATTTCCCCCTTGCTACCTGAATGGAAAAATCATCATCTTTAAATATAGTATCTATGTCTGTACTTGGAGCCTCACTAGTACTACCACCATATCTAGTATCATAGTAAGAACAAAGATATATATGTCAAAACGTTCTCTACCCCTTCAACCTAAACCCTAGGATCCATAAAGGCATTCAGACAATAAAGAGATGAAATGGTGGACTAGTACTTTAAGTACTTGGTTTTCATCTCTGCAACCATATCGCTAAGTGTCGGGTCTTCTCTAAACTTCCTAAACATGCTACTAATATTGTATATGTACCTGAGTGCAATGCAAGTAGATGGAGTATAAACTGGCGAACACATATTCATGATGTCATAAAAAATCTATAAATTTTTCATAAATGAAATGCCTGTAGCTCAGTCAATGTTATCAATAATAAGTTCGTCACTCTTACTATTGATATAGTTATGTATCACATGTTCGTATCCAACACATGACTTCAACATAAAGTATGTGTAATTCCAATGGTATCTTACATCTAATTAAAATTTATTCATTATACCCACAGACAAATAGAGACTACCAAACTCCTATTGTCTATGAGGCATGCAAAAAATTTTTAGTAAATTATGTATGTTTTCTAAAGTGGGGGAATCAACCTTCATCCCCACTTATACTATACGGTTAATGATGTGACACATGCATCTAACATGGAAAATCTCTCCAAATGGTTCATTTCTAATAGTCCTAACAAACATGTTAATGGCTACTCCATTGTTAGATATATTATCGAATGGAATACTATATATTTTATTTTATATATTATATTCTCTAAAGATTTTATCATGTACTCATAAATGACTAGGCCATCATAAGGATGGAAAATCTCTAAGAATCATAATATTTTTTTTATTTGGTGTCCATTTAGAATCAACATAGTGGGTTGTGAGACATGCATAAGATACATCATTATGACTAGTCTAGATATCAAATGTCACGGACACCACTCTACTATAATCTCTAAATTTATTAATTATTTTTTCTTTTTCAAAATTATAGTATTTTATTATGTCGTTCCTAGATGTGAACCTAGGAATCCTACGATATGCATGTTGAAAATAAGTCTGCATAATACTGACTACTCTTGGATCCTCCAAAACCTAACCGGAAGATCCATCGTGGTGATTAGTTTAGTCATGTCTTCTCTCTCTAACTCATTGTGGTATATGAAGAAGATAAACATTGAGGCTGAACTGGTTCCATCCTTAAAAAATATACCATTGAGTTGAGTTTACCTAGAATCTAATGTACCATGTTTTTTGGTGCATAGTTCGGCATGTCTCTTAAGGTACCCGATCCCACACGAACACTTACATTCTTAATAATTTTTTATAATATCTGTAGTATGTCAATTCTTTTTCGGCACCTCTAACATTTTTATGCTGTATTATATTAAAGTAAATCTAAACTATTGATATTCTTTTAGTTTTTTTAGATGTTTGGGTCAAAGCGACCAGAGAAACTAAAGTTTCAGTGGCCTCAGACCCTTCCGTAGGGTTTTCATAATCTAATTTATAATTAATTTCGTTTTCATAATTAAAATTTCTATTTCTCATTTTTTATTATATTGTATATAATATTTTAAAATTAATATATTAATTAAAATTAATTAAACTAAAATTTTAAAATAAAACTTAACAACTTAACAATATAAAAAAATACTCATAAATCATAATGCATAAAATAACTGTCTTTTTGATGTTCGCACCACACGTGCACAACAATCCACACCCGATTCCCGAAAACCTAAAGATGATAGCGAGAGAAAAAAATGAGAGTCGAGAGGAGATGAAGAGAACAAAATATAAGAGAGAGAGAGAGAGAACAATATTTAGAACATAAAATTATTGAATGAGGGGGGAGGGGTGCTTATAGATATTGAAATGAACTTTTTTTTAACAATTTTTTTTGGAATTTTTTGAATTCTTTTTTAAAAAAATTGAGGCAAAATCTTTAGGGCCATTGGATTATCCCTCCTAACCATTGAGGGTGAAATCCAACATCTAAGATTTGAATTTTTTTTGACCGTTTGGGCACTTGAGATCATCATGGTTTCCTGTACGACAATTTGTTGACTTTAACACAACCAACAATTATATTTAACATAATGAACTATAATAGCTGTAATTGGTTATGCTACAAATCATGTAGAAATATATATGTTAAGGAGATAAGATCCATTCCTCCTACGTAATAATATGAGAGATATCTTGAGTCCTTGATAGAGTGAGACCGAAGACACATGGTTATCCTCAAATGAGTCATAATATCATATCAATCTCATTTGGTTTGATAGTCTAACTTGGATATTACAAAATTGAAGATTTGACCTCACAAGTGTGTTATGTTCCATGATTTCTGTCAATCTAGATATCATGAATTTTTTATAATTTAGGTGACAATTATGTGTTGCTATATTATAGTGCCTATTGATATGTATATATATATATATATATTAGAAAGGATTAGAATGGTCATATACTAAGTGCATAAATTAGGAGTATTCTATTAAATTTTTATTTTCAAATATAGCTATCTTATTTTTGAGGTTTCATAGCTCTATCCTTCCTTTCCACAAAAAACCATGACACTCACTTTCAATTGTCATGTAGCACCACCAATTTAGGTAATTCTGATCTCATTCATAAGATGATCATATAGGAATTCTATGTAGTGGAGTTGATTGATATAGAGGAGAAGCTCAAAGAGTTTGCTCCTTGTTCAGATTCATATCAATTTTCAAAAAAGACAAATTCTATTTTCTAATATAACTTAGTTTTGTTATGCATAGATTCTATGTTAGAGCTTGAGATATGCCTATTATTTTTTTTCATAGGTATAATATAAAATTCACTACAAACTCTAATAGTGGTATCAAAGTTATTTGTCAATGATCTAGTTGGGTTTCTTATTTTGAAACCATATTTTTTAATTTGTTCATCATAATCTGATATAACTCTAGAGGTGTCAAACGGGACGTGCCGGGCCGGCCTGGCCTATTTTTTTCAGGCCCGACTGTGCTTTCGTGCCGGGCCAGACATGGTTTTTAATCTAGAGTGCCGGGCCACCCTAAATTAAAAAAAAATTAGGTTTCAGTGTGCACCGTCACTCCGAACTCCTAATTTCAAAAAAAATTAGGATTTCGGCATGCCCGAAACCCTAATTTTAAAAAAATAGGATTTGGGCCCGCACGAAATCTTAATTTAAAAAAAATTAGGGTTTCGGCGCTCTCGTAATCCTACTTTTAAAAAAAATTTGGTTTCGGCACGGTGCCGTGCCAATGGGCCACGTTACCGTGTCGGGCGAGACACGACACGAGGCCCGGTTGACCTTGGTAGGGCACGGCACTAGCCCGGGCACAAAAAATTTCCCTGCCGAGCCGGCCCAGGCACGACCGATTCATGCTTTGCCTCGTGCCGGGCCGGCCCGGCCCGGCTCGGTTGACACCTCTATATAACTCCCATTGTGGTTCTTAGCCTTGTGGTTGTTTATTTTCAAATTGTTTCATTTTGGATAGCAACCCAAACATGGCTTACATGTCATGTCATTCTCTACATACTCTTAGTATATTTCTCTTCTCATTTAACACTTCTTGAATATGACTTGAGATTTTTTGTTAGAAATTATGATTTTGGATTAAGTTACACTGAGGAGAGATACAGTAAAATCTCAAAGGCCACACGAAGTGTTTGTACAATCTATAGAAAGATCTTGAAGACAACTAGATGATAGCTAGGGTTGTAGTGCATGGTACATAACTTAGAGGATCACCTTTTAGTTCTCACATTCGCATGGGATAATCAATTTGGTTTTTGACCATAATCATGCCACATATGTTTTTTTGTTTAACATTTGTGAAGCTGGTTTTTTGAGATGCAAAATACTTTAAAAACTTGACAATTAAATGTGACTGAACTGAATATCTTAATTGATGAGATATGTTTGAATGGATTTTAGACTATGGCAGCCTATTAATGGTCAAAATAAACTCTTATAATTTCTAAATCCAAAATATTTAGTCAAATCCAAATACTTCTAATATTTGACCTCGTGAAAGCCTTGATCAATGAAATATAGTTTTTAAATGTCTAATTTTAGGTCTGACTTAACTAAGCTATACTAATGGGATTAGAGAACTCAAGGAGCTTCACATGATTTGTTTAACCAATTATTAAACTACAATTATTAATGTCTAATTTTAGATTATGTAGTCCTTCACATGGATGCAAACTACAATTATTAAACTAACTATCTAGTAATTTCATATGATTTGTTTGTCAATGATTGCATATCTAAATAGTTGTAATCTTTAGTGTTCAACCAAATTTGCATTAAGATATAGTAAAACATGGATCCTGGCCCAATAGGAAAATTTTGGAAACATTTTCCAAAATTAAAACATATGGTTATTACTTTTATCAATAATGGTGGGATAACCATTTCATTAAGTCATTTTAAATTAAAATAATTATGATTGTAATGTTGCATATTTTCTATTAGGATCATTACTGCATTAAACATATCAAACATATGATTATTGTAATCATTCCTTGAGAAGAATAAATTGAATGAGACAAATATCCTAGACAAATGATGCAACTTGTAGATTGTCCTCAAAAAGGAAAAGAAATTGTATGTCCTCGAGGAGCTCATCGCTTGTGGGCTCCTTCAAAATAGCTCACTGGCAGAGTGAGATGATTAAAAAAATATCTCAAATACATGTTACACATTGGTTACTTTATGCTTGCTGCTATATCCCCTGAGCTTCAAAAGTAATAAGATGAAATTGTTGTATTCAATATGATCGAGCACCTGAAAAAAAAATTATAAGTGACATACATAGTAGGAATTATATGACAAATCTAAGACATTATATTAGTTCAAGATAATAAAGGAAACAACTATGGGAACTCATGTTCTCAAAATGATATGCTTTCTTGTTGGCTTATCATACATATAATTTCTTTAATGCCAAGAGTTGACTACATACTAAATTTTGCATAAATTACTAGAAGGCTATAAAAAATGCGTGATAAACTATTACATGAATGCAATTGATAAGTCTCTTTCTCAATTGCTAAGCATGTTTAGAATAGTTGATGCAAACATCAAAATTTTCATATCAAATGTTCTTTTGAAGATTCATAAGAGAAAAGACATAAGAAAAACACTAATTTGGTTGCCATGGTATTGATGCCCAAAAGTGTGATTTTCAATGTAAGAGGAACTATTTCTTCTACTTCAAAGAGAAGAAAAAAAAAGGGAAGTGAGACTTTTGTTTCATGTATTTTTTTTTTTTGTTCTTGTATATTTATTATATAGGTTAATCCATCCACTTCTAAATTATAAATATTAAATATCGGATGTGATTCTCACATTTGTATCAATGTGCGTACACTAAATGAAACAAGACAATTGATTAACATAAATCATGCTTACTCATAATATTATTACTTTGGCAATATATTTGAGAATCACATTTCTAAACTTAACAAGTATTATTCTTGGATTCATTTGATTTTAAGCAATATGAGATGTATGCAGCATTTTCTTTTTGGACAATATGAGAAACACCCACTTTATTGAATTTGGTTGGAGCCTAGAGATTCATCAGGTCTTATAAATACTAAAGAATATTATGTTTCAAGATGATTTACAAAGATACATATATGTGCATTTTATGAAGCACAAATCTAAAGACCTTGAAAAGTTCGAGAAATTAAAGAATTGACTATAAAACCAACTTGACAAAAATATCAAAACACTTAGATCATATTCAAGTAATTTGTACTTAAGCCAAACATTTTATGACCTTCTGAAAGTCAATGGGATAGTGTCATGACGTACACCTTTGGGAACGCCATATTGGAATCACAATTTAGAAAGAAAGAATCAAACACTATGAAATATGATTTGATTGATGATGCATATTTTCTTATATACATATGAGGACATACTTTGCTAACATTTTCTTTCAAACAAAATAATATTTTCTGTCTATTCAAAAGATTTCATATGAGATAAGCCTTGGGGATGATTCAATGTCTTTGATGAATATTTTGGATGATGATATTTATGTGAGATGCAAAAACTCAAGCAAACTATGCCCTAAATCTAATAAATATTTCTTTATGAGACATCCAAAAAAAAATAACGTGATATTATTTCTTTCAACCAATTGAGTACAAAGTTTATATTGCTTGCACATGTGCATTTTTTGAAAAAACTATCTCTAGAAAGACTAGTGAAAGATATGTTGAGCTTAATGAAGTTCAAAAACCACGATAGAATGTTGAACTCCATATGGTGCCTGAGAACCATTCACAAAATGTTTGGGAACAAGAAACTACTCAAGAGATCCAATAACTCTCCAAGTTAAATATAGATCATCCTACTTTTGAGAGATATGAATTTCTCTTTACATAGATGGTATCATTCTACTAATAGATCACGATGAGCCAACTATCTATAAAGAAAAGGTTGAAAGCCCATAATATGATAAATGACTTGAGTATTCCAATTTGAGATAGAATCAACATATGTTAAATAGTATGGACCATGGTTAAGCCACCCAAAGGAATAAAACTCATTGGTGGACATCATAACATAATATAAATAAAGATAATGTGATATGACATCCTTGTCATACGGAATGGCCATCAACGAACAGATAAGCATTGGAAGGCTTTAAATATGAAAATGTTTCAGAGTGAGATAAAATCTGTGTTCTAAGCAAGCATGGACCTTGGTTGATCCATCTAAAAAAAAATCCATTATGTGATTAGATTTTCACGAAAAGACTAAGAAGGATAGGAATGCACAAAAATTTAGAGTAATAGTCATACAGTTTCCAATAGATTCATGATATCGAATATTATACAATATTTGTGTATTGCAATGTAGACCATCAAGATCTTGATTTGCAGGTGTTTTATGACTGAAAATTGACAAAAGATAATTGAAAACCACTCTTTTGGAAAACTAAAATAAGATATGTACATGAAATAGCAAAATGGTTTCAAAGATTAAATAAATGCTAGAAAAGAAAGCTGCGCACATTCATGAATATATTATTATATACATATGTAAATATAGATCCACATACATATATATACACTTTCTGAAAATTGCATATATTCACACACACACACACACACACACACCTACATGTAAATGAGGATGTGTTAATTTGTGTGTGAGCGTATATTTAAATGAATGTAGCCATTTATATAGACATGAATAGATGGAGCATCTAAGTTTTTTTATTTGAAAAACATGATACATTCTGAGAAGCATGTCATGTCATGAATACAAATAAGCAAATTCAGTGAGAAGCCAGCAAGAATATTTTTAATTACTCAGCAATTGTCTAACATTTTCTAGCTTAGCCTTGTTATATGCTTTGCTTATATATTGCCGATTCAATGACGATATTTTTACTATTTAACTTGTTTAGTCACCTGGCAATAACATATGCATGAGTGCAACTCTACAGTGACTAAATTAATAGTGCAAAAGATTAAAAGGGATTATATGATTAAAACTCGCTCAACATACTACTAGACAAACAATGAATGCCACATTAATGACAGTAGAGCATGATGAATTGGAAAATTAGGGAAAAGCAGTAGAAACAAAAAGTAGAACTAAACTTGGAGGAATACATGAATTGGAAAATAAAAATTTAAAAAATTATCATTATAATTTTAATTGAATTACAAAATCAGCATGTGTATTAATTGAGAAATAGTAAAAAATTTGAGATGCTGAGATTGCTAAGAATATCATAAGAATACAACTTGCAATGAACGCCGCCTTTAAAAAAGTTATAATAGTAGTATTATTTTGATTCTGACAAATTTGAAACTCGTGAAAGGTATGAAATGCTAGAATGCTACAACTCCACCATGAAAAACAAAACAAGATCGCCATGAAGTACGATCCTAGTTGATATTTTATAAAAAAAAATAAATTTATTACGCCACACAGTCTTGAGGTGAGCTCAATCACTTTATTAAAATGGATGATTGATAAATGTCAGTTACCATCTGAATATAAAATAACACAAAATTTATGTTTTTTATCACTATTTACAAAATATTTATAAAAAACACACTTTTAAACAAAAATTTAAAAAATACTATACCAAAACCTAAAATATATATGTTTTGTGTACTAAAAATTAAAAATCCAATTTTGTTCAAAATTAAAAGCCACATTTTACAAATCGATGCAATTTTTATTTTTTTAAACCAAACAATTCGTATATATTTATATAAAAGCATATATACATATATACATATATTATAAATCTTATTAGAATATATAATAGAATTATAAACATATAAAATTTTAAGACAATTATAATCAAATTATAACCAAATAAAATTTTATTAAAATTATAAAACTTATTACATTATATAATTAGTTAATTTATAAAAATATACAAATTGAAAATTACATAATATGTCATATATATATATATATATATTAAAAATTGTAGAATTTAAAATTAAAAGAAAATAACTATCTAGCCATAAAAATAAATAATATCTGAAAAAAGTTATAATTCACAAAATTATAGAACTATGATACATCAAAATTTTAACTTTCATCAATGTGATACATAATTCTAGGATATAGAAATGTAAAAAATAAAAAATACTATCAAATTTCTATTAGAAAATATTAACTACTAATGAAATTATTATATTTGTCAACTTTTTAAAAATTATTAAATTATGATGAACATTTTCATGTGTTTATAATACAAAATTACAAGTAGGGGCATCGAAAGAAATGAAGTCATGAAATGTATATTTGCAAGTTTGACAAAAACATCCTAATGTATTTTATAATATAAATTGTAATAAGTATTGGTACAAGGAAATGAAATTGAGTCTAACAATGTATCTTTGCAAGTTCAACAAAAAACATCCTGATGTAATTTATAATATAAAATTGTAATAAGTAGTGGTATCCAAGAAAACATATTGGTATGTATGAAATCAAAATAAAAGTTGAAGGTTTAGGCATCTCTTTAATTGTTTGTTATTCCTTGTGAAATTCGTCTCCATATCAAAATTTTTGTATTTTCATTATATTCCTATTATTATCATAACTTCTCACAATTCTTATATGATAATAAACTTTAAATATATTCATAAGACTATAAATATGGAGTTGTCATTCTCATTATGGACCTTTTAATAAAATTTTGTAATGAATAAAGAGAGAATTACCAATTCTCTCTTGTATCTTCACATCATGCAACTACATTTTTACAGTCCCTCACAAGTTTGTTTCCTTCATTTTTTTGAGGTTGTAAATATTTAATAAGGTTCGTTGAATTATCATTGTTAGAAGGGTTATAATGAGAAACTCATCGAATCATCCACTTGTCTCGCTTTCGAGTTATAATGGGGTTTTTATGGAACCTTTATCATTCTAAGAGGCAAGAATTATTTTATGTACTTTAAGATTCTTAAAATCTAAAATTAGATAGTGATTCCATATGGTTCTTCAAATACAAAAAAAAAACATAATATTTAATAATGTCTAGTCATAAAACAAGAAGAAAAACAACCAAATTTTTTATGTGAAATAATTTATGTTTTTTAGTTTTTTTTTTCCATGATAACAAATTTTTTTCCATGATAACAAATTTTTTTCCAATTCAATGCTTGCCAACAAAATAAAGAAAATTTCAAAAATTGCTAAATTCATATATTAAGATCAAGCTAAACATGGTGTAATAGAGATTGCATTATCAAAGGCTAGGGTGACATGAGCCAGAAAAAATCATGATCAAGTAAAAAAGGAAACAATAAGGAACTTTATGAAGCAAAGAACTATTCATGAAAGGAAAATCTCTAATAAATAAAGTTTCATCTTAGAAACAAAGTGTAAAACATGTTAATGTATAATTTGAATTGTTAGAAATTTAATTCCCATATAGACTATTTGGTTTAATTAATCTTTTATTATTTATTTAAGACCTTCCACTTAACATAATTGATATACCAGATTAAAGTTTATCGATTTAGTTTGATAATATCAAAACTTATAATTATCATCAAGGGGGTATCATCATTCTATCATACATGATATGGATTCTATTAATAGTTAATATTCACCATATAGCTGATAAAGTTATTCAACTCACTAAGTTTATTATTCTATTTATAGATCTTACTCTTTATGAATCAAAATAGCTATTAGAAGGTTTACATGTTTATTAATTATTTCAAGATTATGAGTAATAGTATTTATAATAAAAATGATATGCTTTTATTTAATTTGTTAGTATAAAATAGTCACATCGTGGTGGACTCATTCAATACATTCAAATGTAATAGCACAAGAAGTTAGAATTTCATTTTTCACCACAGTCAAAATAAACTTACTAAAATCATGTACTACAATCTTATCAATGGAATGTTCAACTTCATCTATATTATAAATTGTAGAATTATATTCTACAAGAACTAATGGTTTGATATTTTGTACGTAGGCTAAACTCTACACACCAAATCATCTACTATATAACCTGCACATCACTTTTAAATGCAAACTTAATACATTGTAAATTCACTTATTATTAAAAACAACAAAATACATTCAAAAAACTAACCAAAAAAAATCAATCAAATAGCTTTTAGTATAAACACAATTCCTATAGTTATAGAATCAAAGGCTAGGGTAACTTGAGTCACAAAGAATCATGATTCAATAATTAAGAGACTTATAAAAAAACTTTATAAAGTTGAAAACTATTCATTAAAGAAAATTTTCTATCAATTAAAGCTTCTCCTTATAAACAAAGTATAAAAATTGTATCATAAAAATACCAAAGAAATTACTCTACAAAAATTAATTTGTATGGAAATATGAAAATATCTAAATATTTAATAAGTCATGATGCATAGAAATCCATAAGAAATGGTACTATGGAATTAAAATCTATCATATAAAATACATAAGAGATGATGTAAGAAAAAGATTTACACCATAAAATGACATCGTTTATGACCATAAAGTTTAAGTGATTTTGTATTAGAAATATAGTCACCAAACTCAACTAGGATTTGGCATCCAATGCCATAGAGGGACATTGAGAAAGCCAAAATAATAAATTTTATTGTTATGATATACACATAATTTTGAAATGTAAAAAAAAATTAGAACTTGTGTTATTTTTGCTACACATGGAATTACTAAGATACTAATGTGACTTTGGACAGAGTCACTATAAAATCAAAATGTTTGCATTTATTACGAATGTGAATTAGGAAAATTACAAATATTGTTGTGCATTAACACACATTCTCTTTATTTCACTCTCTTTCTTTAATCTGCCTCTCCCTTCTTCTCCAATTAAATAACTAGAGCAAAAGAATACACCATATTTGTTAAAAAATGGGTTAGATCTTCAAAGAAATAGAATTTTCTTTTTCGCGGACTTAAAAAACTATTAACACGTGCGAATTCTAGATGACTGGAAATGTTCTTAAAATCTTGGTTCTTAGAACTCTTCCTAAACTACAAATCCCTTATAAGGCATCTAATAAATTTCATACTAGTTTTGAAACCCATCGGTACTATTATATTTTATTACATAAGCCAACCTTAATGTCTACATGAGTCATGTTGTAGTTATACATGTACCACATACTTTAAAAATTTTATAATGGCAAATACAATTTTATTTGATGAATAGTTACTATATATTTACTATCTAAAAAAATTATTTGTACTCTCATAATTAATCTAAAACCTATGAAACTTAAGATATATGTTTCTATAAGTACATATTATCTTAAGATTTTGTCTATGTATCACCCTTGTGATGATGAATTATTTTGGACCATCTCACATTGATAATGCGCATGTCTAATGTGTTGAATTCTAGTCTAAAATAATGTATATTTAAATCAAGGTAATCACCTTTAATTTATCTTTGATTATGTTTTAGAATATCAATTCATATCCATATACCAACATTGATTTCAAGCCATAAATATATGTAATGATATGCTGAGTATACCAATCAAACATTTCTATGTATGATTACAATGCAATACACTTCTATCATGTTACAATGTTTTGAATCTAAGTTGTGAGTAATACAGTTCAAAATTTATATATCTAAAATTTAAAGTCCTAAATTTTTGCAACCTTGATTAAATTAGAGTGAATTAACAAAACAACATTTTGTAAACTGATCCAAGAGATTTAGAGAAATATTATGGTATATTTTGCATCATTGAGTGATATTTGGTTTTTCGAGTAGATAGGTTTGGTGAGAGATGAATGTTCCATGTCTAAAATACTAAATATTCTATCATATTAGCAGTGATATTAGATGATGTGTAAGTATGAAAATGAGCTAAAATTCAATTAATTTCATGACTTTAGAGTTTTGGTAGATTTTGATGATATGTGGGCTCTTTGATGTGGGTTTCATATGTATTCTTTGCAAAAAAACTTTATATATTTAGTCGCCACAATCTTTGTATGTTATGGTTATACCATCTTATTAGTATATTCTTTCAACTATGTAATAATAGCTTCTAGCTATGATATTATCTTAACATTACAACCATATTTATCTAATAATAATTTAATGACTACAATAATAATTTCGCATCATAGAAACCAAGTACCTCACTATGCTAAAAGTCATTGTTATTTCTCATCATTACAAATTTCTATTTATCAAGATTTTGTATTTCTAAGACAAAGACACAATCTTTTCTCAAAGCTATGACTTGTAAGAAATAAAAAATTATAGAGGTAAAACTACTCGAGTCAAAGTCACAAAATTTATCCAAAGCCACGACTAATGCCATCGAGTGATGGCAAAGCCATGGCTTGGATGTACGAGCTAATAGCTAAAGTCACTACCACTTCTCAACACCATGGCTATGTTATTCCAAAGAAAGGCTAAGGTCAGAGCTATTTCTACTTCCTAGCACCACTTCCATCTTATCCACAAAAAAAGACTAAAGCTGAAGTTAAGGCTATTCTCAGTTCCATGGCCACTTGAGGTACAATAAAGACCAAAACTAAAGTCATGCCAATTTCTTGAGGTAGAGCTATTTCATGCCAAATAAACACTGAAGTTATAGCCCATTCATCAAGCCTTGATTTTATGTTTTAGAGACAAAATACATGAATTGGAGGTATTTGTCAATGTCAAAACTTTGTATTATAGAAGTTTGTGAGGTATCCAAAGCCATGGTCACTTTTTAGCGTTGTGACCTTGAGGTTAAGAGACAAAGTCTAAGTCAAGTCATATTCTATAAACTATGAATTTCTACTTGAGCAAGTATCCAAATTACAAGGTATAAAGCAAAAAAAGAGAAGAAAATACAAAAATACATGAATATTACTCTTCTACTCTACTCTTCTAACTTGAAAAATAGAAAAGAATATTTGTATTCATAATAAATTTGTATCTTTACATGTACATATTTATAGAGATATTAGAGATTCTACAATCAATCTATTTCTATACTTAAGTTATTTAATCTCTAAACTGGGAAAGAATATAATAGTAATAGAAAAGTTATATAATAGAGAATCTTTGAATATTAATTAAATATCTCAACACTCCCCCCCCCCCCCCCCCCCCCCCTCAAGTTGGTGCATAGATGTCACACATGCCCAACTTTTACCAAAAACTTTGAGAACATTCAACTTGAAATATCTTTGATGGGGATATCAACCAATTGATCTTTAGATCAAATCTTAGGCAACTTTATAATTATCTCATCTAATTTCTCTTAAATGAAGAATTTATATATCTCCACATGTTTTGTATGATCATGTTGCACCAGATTACGAGCAATATCATATATTACTTTATTGTCATAATAGAGCTAAATTAGTTGCCTAGGCAGATTACCCAAATCCATTAATAGTAGTCTTAGCCACGATACTTCACATATTTCAAGTGTCATACCCCTAAATTTAGTCATTGTGCTTGAACGTGTACCAACATTCTACTTAATACTTCTCTATTTAACAAAATTACCACCTACAAAGGTGAAATATCATGAAATAGATCATATGTCGTCTGTTGCTCCGGCCCAATCAGCATTACCATATGCATCCACACTTTGACAATCTATATTTTTAGTGAATTAGTGAACAAAATGCCCTTTCCAGGAGTGGACTTCAAATACTTTAAAATATAAATAATTGCATTCATATGTTGTTCTCCATGATGATGCATAAACTAGCTAATAATACTCAATGCATAGACAAGATCTATCCTAGTGTAGACTAACTACATCAATCTTCCAAAGAGCCTCTGATATCTCTCTTCATCCATTCGTACCTAATTAGTCTCAATAAATAACTTCAATCCTTCTTATACTTGTGTATCAACCGGTTGACATGCTGACATACCAGTTTCTTACAACAAATCTAAAACATATACTTTTTGAGACAATAAAATCATTTTATCATATCAATATTGTTCGATCCCAAGAAAATCTTTCAAGTGACCAAGGTCTTTAATTTCATATTTGCTTGACGAGTAACTTTGTAGAGCCTTATTTTTATCAAGGTCATTTTTATAATCATCATGTCATCAACATACGTTATAAGGGTAGTAATCTTACCATACTATTTTTTCAAGAATAAAGTGTGGTTGAATTATTCTGATGCTAGCAAAAAGACCTCATGAACTTCAAGAACCTTCCAAACCATGCCCTAATATATTGTTTAGCCTATTTAATGGTTTCTTTAATTAGCATATTTTCCAACAATGCACTTCTAGTATTTTGCACATTGGTGGAAAATTCATGTACACTTCTTCAAATAACTCACCATGTAGAAAGATATTTTTTCACATCAAATTGTTGCAATGTCAATCCAGGTTTGCAACTAGAGATAATAAGACTTGAACTATGTTAATTCTAGCTACAAGTACAAATGTATCTATATAATATATTCCATAAGTTTGGATGTACCCTTTTTATATCAATCTTACTTTAAAATGTTCAATTATACCATTTTTTTTGTGATTCATAGTTTAAACCTAGCAATATCCAATTAGTTTCTTCTTTGGAGGATGATCAACAAGTTTCCAAGTTTCATTCTTCCGCAAGGATTTCTTCTCTTTATTCATGATAGTTTTCCACCTTGCATCAGCTAAGGCTTACTACGCTATTAAGAATAGATATAGTAGATAATTAATTTACTAATGACTTATTTGATTCAGACAAATGATAGTTAGTAGTGACTAATAAGATATTTAACTTTACTAGAAAGTTTGGGTTTATATTTGGGTTTGAGAATACCTCTAGTTTGATGTGATGGTAGTTGGTTTCTTGGTGGTTCAGATATTATAGCAGGACCATCCTTAATAGGTGATTGGTTTGGTATATCAGTTTCTCATGGTGCAAGAGATTCAGATGAAGGTTGATCCACAACTTCATTTTCTAGGTCTTCATTATGTTCACCACTATGGTCTAAATTTATATCACTCAAATCTAATTCACAAGCATTCTCACTATCAAGTTCAGGACATTCCTTTTAATTACCACACAGATTTTTACCATATTCAATTAGTTCCCCATTTATAGTGATCAGAAAATCATAGTTTAGAGCTTGAACTCTTTCCAAGTGCTCTTCTTGAAGTTCAATCTCAGAGGAAAAATACATAGTGTCTTCATGAAATACTACATCTAATATAACAAATATTCATTTGCTTGGAGGATGATAGCATTGGTACCCATTTTGATAAGTGGCATACCCTAAAAAGATACATCACAATGCTCAATCTGTTAACTTGTTGTGCTGATGCTTATAAAGTTGTATAAATGCTACACAACCAAAGATGTGAGGTGGTCATTTTTGGACTGATTAGAGCAACAATTGATTCAATGAGAGCCTAAGATGGTGTTTAGAAATAAATAGTGTTGGAATGAACTCAGTTGATCAAATATGCTGCCGAGGTAAGTGCGTATCCCCAATATGATAAAGACATATGTGCTTCTATCAATGAAGCATGGACAACCTCCAACAAGTGATGATTTTTCTGTTCTGCCAACCCATTCTGTTGGGGTATATCAGAACAAGTAGTTTAATGAATGATTTCATGGGCTTCCAAATATTGCTTAAATTCAAAACTCAAATATTCACCTCCATTATCATTGTGGAGTACCTGAACCTATGCATTGTACTCGACAACAAACTATTTTATGAAATTTTTGAAATAACAAGTTTACTTCACTTTTGGACTTCATTAAACATACATAAGTCATATTATAGTAGTTTATGATTCATCACATATAGAATCATTCTCATTTTTGAAGAAACTTTGCCCCCCCCCCCCCAACTCCCCCCTCTCTCCTCCCCAAAATCCCTCTCAAAAAACCCAAAATCCTTCAAATTTTCTTGGAAATCCACCCTAGGTAGGCTTGATCTGTGCAAGTTATGGTGTGGATTCTGTTTCTTTGGAACTTAGAAACAAGTTCATGCATCATTTTTTTAATAAATGAGATGGATAATATGAGACCGCCCATTATATCCCAAAAAATTTTAACACAAACAACCCGGGTCTTCACCAAAAGCTTTCCAGATATCCTTGTGCTCATCTTAGAAGTCCAAAAGCTCTCTAATGAATTCTCGAAGCAAAATCAAAGAAGGAAACTGATAATATACTCTAAGGATGATTCTGATGTGATTGAATATGTCATTGAAGGAAGATAGCCAAAAAATATTCTTTGGTAAGGCTTACGTTGAACTGAATGTTCCTCTATCTAAAAATTATCGTGAAATGGGTATGTTTACTAGAATTAATGGTAAATTTAGTAATCCTAGATGCTCTATTGATATTTTGAATGGAAATAATGAGTCTTCGAACAACCGATTTCATTTTAATCCCTTGTCGAATGGTGGTTTGCATGATGGAGATAACAATAAGCACACTATGGATAATTTTAATGGCACTAGAGGTATGATTGCATATCTTGAACATACAAATTGTTAAAATATCACCTCGATTGATGTTAAAAATTCACATGTATTTAAAAATAACTATGCAATGGCGAAATCTCAAGTTTAGTTAAGCTCGAGTAACAAAGCTTTCAAGATTGAAGATTTGAGACCCACTACCTCTAGCAGACAATGTACAAGACATTAAATACCTCCTGTAATTAGTAATGTGTTGATTAACTCTGAAAATAATGCTGAAAATATAAATGTGGCCCCTAAAATTTTTTGGAAAAATAATATACCATGGAGTAATCTATTATCGGATAATAGGACATTATATAACACCGCTAGACCAAAAAATGCTTATTTCGAGGCAGAGGACTTACTCCATGGGGCTGAACATTGGATGAACTACCTTGTGGGATACCACAATGTTACAAAGAACATTCAAAAAGATCCTCCTTAGAATGTACATGGAAGAATGATGGGAGAAGGAATCTCACTCTATACATCATTCCAGTGGTTGAATTATTTTCAAATTCAAAAACTTAAATGATATGGAGGATGTGCTAAAATTAGGAATATACCTAGTATTTGGGAGGCCAATTTATATCGAACCCATTCCTATGGGTTTTCGTTATGGTGTAAAGGATATGACCAAAATACTTATTTGGGTGAAGCTTTCTAACTTTCCCATCCATATATAGAACTCTATTGAGCAAAGCAAAGTTACCAGTTGCATTTCCCACTCCCTCCATATGTATAAGTCAACCTCAAATTTCTTTAAAATAGGATATGCTAGGGTGCTAGTGGAGATAGATCTTAATAAAGATTTTTCAAATGAAATTACACTCAATTTTCTATATGGGTCCATAATAAAGTAGGCTATGTTGTATGAGTAATTGCCTCCTTTTTGCAAGTTCTATTCTATATTTGGGTGTGTGGTTAATAACCATTGAAAGAAAAATAAAGATGAGGTAGCAAAAAAAGATGAAAGATTTCAGCCTCCTAGCACAATAGCTAATCAAAGAATTGAAGAGGAATAAATTTTCACCCCTCTAAGACTCAAAGAAACCCCAGAAAATGGAGATGTTGCTAAAGTAGTAATGGATATAAGAGTCACAGAAGAAAGACTCAACTGCTTGGAGGGAAAGTCACTTGATCCACAAGAGGAGGAGGAGGAAGAGGATGACTTCACCTTGGTAAAAGAAATGACCTTTTGACTCCCAAAGAAGGCACCTCTTTGAATCTTAGAAACAAAAGCATAGAAGATTAATAGGTGATCCCAGTTCCTTAAAAACTATGGTTTAGAGGTGTATTTTCTATTTTTTTTTTATTTGGTTATGTTGTGGTGGTTTTCTATTTGGAGTTTTGGAGGGTGGCATATAGGGAGCCAATTAAAGAACTCCATGAAATTTATATAAAGGGGTATTTTGGGAGGGGTGATGGCACCCCTGAGGATGGGTATGTTATGACTAGATGCATGTGTGTGGTTATGGATGATGGCATGTTCATTGAAATGCATTGGCATGTTTTATCATTATCTAGTATTCTCCTCAACAGAATGCGAGATATTGCATGACAAGACATGTAACTTATAGTATTACCAATCTTTTGGCATATGGATATATATTGACTATGCTTACTAGAAATGTTCATTGAACTTATACATGTGGTCCCTTGGACTATCAACCTTCTACTCTTCTCTTCTAGAGAGAGAAAAGTATGATGCCAAGGATGAATATAAACTACAAAGGTCTCACATTGAGCCTATTGAAACTCTGTTATGTAAAATGCTGCTTGTAAAGAGGAGAGTTGTGAATATGTGTAACTCCTAAAGGCTTGTTCTGAGATTACTCTAAAGAAAATCTCAACCCATTAGGTGGTTGTTAAGCCAAATGGGCACATATGTAAAGTATGTAATGAATTTGGTATATAAGCTAAATCGATTTGTGGGAAATTGGGGTGTCCAAATTTCTCAATGAGGGACCTCACGGTGTAACTCAAGTGGCATATCAGCTAGTCTGAAAACAAAACTAAAATGGCATAGGTTTTATGGCTTTCAACTCTCCTCAACAAATCATAACATGTATAATGAAGCCTTTAGTGGGTTACTACCCAAAATGGAAGGCCCCTAGACAATGGGGCATATCTTTGACTATAAATGTCACTCTGCAAGAGAAGTATATATCAAAAGAGAGTTAAATGTGTGTATGCCATGGCCCCACAGCGAGCTGCCAAGAGAACACACTTAGTCAAAATATAAATTGTCTTATATGGGGCACTATGAGAATTTATGTAATCAGAGGCTTGTTAAAAGAGTACAAGGGAATGTTTGTAAAAATATGTGTAAATTTATGAGTAAATCCAAAAGGAAAATGAACCAAAAATATGTGTAAATTTATGATTGTAAAAGTCCTAGAGTGTAAGTTGAGCTTGTCTGGGAGAAATGTGTATGTCCTTGATGCTCGATGGGGGGTATCCTAGTATGAGGCTTTTAATAAATTTATATGGCAAAGAGGTACAATGGTCAAAGCACATTGTGATTTCCTTGCTGAGCTACCACAGAATTGATGAATAATTTATCTGATTAGATAATGACGATTGCAAGTTGGAAAATAAAAAGTTTTAACTGCCCCATTAAACAAAATAAAGTGATTAGGCTTCTCAAAGCCTACCAAATTGATGTATTGCCATCAATTAGGAAAAACACAGTTCATAAAAGCTATCTTGGATAATGAAAATGATGTTCAAAGAGTTTGACTCTAAAAAATTTCTACTCACCAGAATGAAAGAATTATGGTGTTGTAAAATAAGGCTACTACTAAAATGATCTCTTTATCTATCATTGCACAACATATATACTCGAGGGCATTCGACAAAGAAAGAAGAGTCGGTTTTAGACTATCTGTGATACATGGGCTGCACTTTATAGTTAATAGACATTCCTAATGAGAGAACCTAATTACATAGGGCTCTTCTGAATCTTCACCTTGGATAGTCATGGGTGATTTTGACTCCCTACTATCTAGCCTAGATAAGGTGGAGAAAAAGACTATCACAAATTATGAATGTCATGATTTTGTGGAATGTTGTTCTACTCTTAGCCTAGAGGATCTCCCTTCATCAAGCAGTTTTTTTTACTTGGAAAAATGGATGCACAACCAGTAAGCTAAATAGAGTGATAAAAAATCATTTTGTGGAAAAATGGATGCACAACCAGTAACCTTCATCAACCAGTAAGCTAAATGTTGTTCTACTCTTAAGTCTGGATAGTCATTTCCAATTTATGCCACCTAGTATATTTTCAGATCATTGTTTATGAGCATGACTACTGGCACATATAATTAAGAAAGAAGAGTATCATTCATATTATGTAACATATGGTTGATACATACGACATTCCTTCCTACACTGACTAGTGTATGGAATAAAAACATTAATGGGTCATTAATGTTTCAACTAGTTGCAAATTGAAACTCCTTAAAGGCCCATTAAAGAAAGTAAATGAGAAGCATTTTGATCATATTAGTGCTAGGGTTTCTATTGGTAGGAATTCTCTTGTCGATGTTCAGAAAAGAATAATACAAACTCCTTCCCAAGCACTTACGATAAGGAAATGGACCTTAGAGTTAAATTGAGAAAATTGCAAGAACATGAATTATCTTTCCTTCGAAAAAAGGCTAAGATAAGGTATCTTAAGAAAGAGGATAGGTGCACAAAATATTTCCATACATTGACATATGTGAAACTATAAAGGAGCAAAATAATAAAGGTGACAAAGGATGATGGTAGCTTCACCATCTCGCTAGGTGAGGTTGCTGAAACATTTGTTAAATATTTTAAAGATCTAATGGGGTTCCCAAAGATAAATCCAGAATTTACAACTAATACATAGCTAGGGGGAGAATACTGAATGAGGAAGACAAAGCCTCATTATCGCTAAATTTTACTATCGAAGAGATAAAAACTGCCCTGTTCAGTATGAGTTGTTCTAAATCACCTCGATCGGACGGATACACCTCATAATTTTTCAAGGGCTCATGGACTATTATCTAGAAAGATTTTGTTAAAGCTTACCAGAGTTTCTTCCACTACGAAATGATGTTAAAACAAATAAATCACGCCTACATAACACTTGTGCTAAAATCCTCTCAAGCCTCCACTCTAAAGGACTATAGGCCAATTGCTTGTTGTAACGTGATTTATAAATTGATCTCCAAAATAATCACTTCTCGGTTGAAAGATGCATTAGGGAGTATTGTAAATCCTACCCAATGTCTTATATAAAAGGGCGCCTTATTTCAGACAACTTTTTCTTGGCCCAAAGCTTAATAAGGAGGTACACAAGGCAAAGGATATCATCAAGATGCTTCCTTAAAACCAAAAAGCCTTTGACACGGTTGATTGAGAATATTTAAATGAAGTCTTGAAGGTTTTAAATTTTATTCGGAAATTCATTGATATAATCCACGAATGTAACTCCACAACTTCCTTCTCAATTTCCATTAACATCCAACTACCTGATTTCTTTAAGGGAAAAAGAGGGTCGAGACAAGGAGACCTCTTATCTTTCTATCTATTTGCATTCTACATAGAATATCTATCTAGGCAGTTATCCTATGCAATGTAATCATGGTATTTCTCATATCATCTAGGATGTGCTGTGCTTAAAATCTCTCATCTTATGTATACTTATGACCTTATTATATTTTCCAAAGGGGATTCCTCCTTAGTGGAGACTATCATAAATGTGTTAAATGAATTTATGGCGGCCCCAGGCTTAAATATTAACACATCCAAATCAAACATCTTCTTTGGAGGAGTTACTCTTAAGCTTAAAAAAGAACTATTAACATGCACCAGTTTCGTGGAGGGCTCTTTCCCCTTTGTGTTTCTAGGTGTGCCATTATTAGCCTCTAGGCTACTCACTTCTCAATTTACAGTATTATTGAGAAAGAAAAATTCTACCAATCACCTATGGGCCAGAAAAATTCTTTCCATTATGGATAGGCTTGAACTCTTATGCACAGTAATCTAAGCATCGAAGGATACTGGTTCTCAATCTTCTTATTACCTTCATCCATTATAAATTCAATTGAATCCATTTGCAAAAGTAATTTGTGGGGTGGACCTATAACTAGGAGATTCAATCCAAAAGATTCTTGGGCCGATGTATGCAAGCTCATCTCTAATGATGGGCTGGATTTTCTTTGGATCAAATGGGTCCATCACTTCTATTTAAACTCCCAAAATATTTAGGATGTTCAAATAGCCAGAGAGGATCCACTTTTTTGGAAATCCTTACTATCTATTAGCGACACTATGGTAGATAAAGATTGAAATATTGACAAAGACAAAAAAGCAAATTTAATTGGGCTGAAGATGGCAGAATTGTATCTAATACTTATAATTTCTTGGCTGGAAATAACAAAAAAAAGAAAAGAAATGGACATCATGCATTTGGTTCACAAACCACATCCCCAAGCATGTTGTCTTTTTAAGGATAGCTTAGAAGGGAAAATTCAGATTTAAAGATATGCTATTTACAACACCAAAGAATCGAGATTGTGAATTCTACACAAGCACTGAATCTTTCAATCATATTTTCTTCAAATATGAATTTTTTGAAGGGATTTGGAATAGCTTGAGAAGCTGGACCAGAATTTCAAAGAAAATAAAGCCAATTTTTGTAGGACTCAATTTTAAAGACATATTATGCAACCAACACGCTACTAAATAGAGTATGGAAAGCTACATTTGCTGCAGCCTTATACTAAATATGGAGGGAAAGAAACAGAAGATGACATGAAGGAAAGTCTCAAAATTCAGACACAATACTTCGGAAGATCAGAACAAAAATTTGTATTGTATTCCAAGTTGAATGTAATAGTTTAGATCTCTAGACTATAGAGAATTTTGATTATTAATATTTTACTTATAAAAAAACATACCCAAGTCATCCTAGTATAATCATCAATAAAAATTACAAATCAATGCAATCCATCCAAAGTAACAAATTTAAATGGGCCCCTAATATCAAAATATTTGATCATTAAATGAACTAGATTTTTGTTCAGAGTTAATAGAAATAAAGCTTGATGACTTAATGCAAGTTCACATGCATCATATTGGAAGCTGTAGACATCAAAGTTTACAAATAAACTAAGAAATAATTTTTTTATATAACCAAAAGAAGCAAGCCCCAAGTGACATTGCCATAGACATATCTCAAATTTCCCTTTTTTTCTTTTTTTCAGAACACCACATCTTTAAAGCTTGATTCATTCATCTAAACTTATAGACACCACATGAAAGTAATACAGTTTCTCTTGCCTAGCACCACAACCAATCATTTTCCTTGTTCGGATGTCCTTGAATACACAAAATTCTTGCCAAAAAATGACAACAAAAAATAAGGCAATGGTTATTTGAGAAACTGAAATAAGATAATAATTCAAAGAGGGAAGAATCAAAATAGAATCTAAATTCAAAGTAGTGGTGAGGAATAAGGATCCTTCCTCAATAATCAGAATTAAGGTACCTTAGGCAGTGGAAACAAAATGTTGTGAGGAATATTTAAGAGGTAAAAAGTGTCTAAGATCAAATGTCATATGATCTACATCATTGGAATCAATTTTCCATTCATTATTAGAAATAGTAGAATTATTTAAAACCTTACCACCATTACCTAGTGCTACTGTCAATGCCAAGGATTTACACCACTTTCATCTTATGGTTTTGTTTCAATAATTATAATAGTTGAGACCTTCTTAGAATTCTTCTTTCGGGAATCATAGCTATGATCCCACCATTCTGGATATCCCACAAGTTCATAGCATCAAATTTTTATGTGACTAGTTTGATCTTAGTGAATACATTTATATGATGATTTGTCACCACCATTAGCAGTCTTAGGATGGATGGGCCTTTTTTTGGCATTATTGTTGTTGAGGAGACTAATTTTGAATAGACTGGTTCTGAGTCACCATGGCTAAAGCTTCAAAATTTTACAATTGTTCATTCATCACCTCACATCAAACAACTTCATGATGAACTAGAGCATAACACTCTTCTAATTCAGAGATAAGATCATTCCTCAAGATTTCTCTATGCACTTACTCGAAATCACCATCTAATCCAGTGAGAAAGATATGTACCCTTTCTCACTAAAGTAATTTTTGATAGGATGCAATATATATCTCATCCACCATAACCACCTTATCACGACTATCCAACTCATTGAAGATTTTAATTTGTTATCCATAATATATAAAGAGAGTGGTTTGTCATTTTATTTGGTAGAGAAAGCCCTCTAGTTAAAGGTAAAACCCTATATTTCATCCACTCCATCATAAAAGGCTTTAGACAAAAGGTTCCAAATATTTTGTGCACTGGGTAAGCGAATGTATTGCTTCTTAATCTTTTGGGACATAGACATCAACACCCATCTTTTGACCTTCTGATTATCTAAATACCATTTTAAATAGTCTTCATCATTCTTCATAGGTGGCGATGATGTTCCACAAATGAAGGAGAGTTTCTCCTTCTCAACAATTTTCATCTCAAATTTTGAGACCACAAATCATAGTTGGTCTCATTTAATACAATTCCTGAATTTAATGATGAACCTTCATGTTGAATAATGATGGGGATAGATTTGGTGATATATATTTTAGAATCTGACTTGCTAATGGTTTTAGGAATCAAAGAAGAATGATTCCAACTTGAAAAATAGTAAAGAATATAATATTAATAGGAAAGAATTATAATAGAGGATCTTTGACTATTAATCTAATATCGTAATATTTTGGAGCAAAGAAAAGTACAACAACAATCTTAAAGGATATTTTCGTACTTCCTATATATTTTCAAGCAAGCATAGGATGCAAGACACAAGTTAATCCCTAAAGTTGGGGGAGTGATTCTAAAATTTTTTTTCTCTAGGGTGGATTTGGGAAATAAGTCAAAATAAGAAGGTATTAGGATTTGTATCCTAGATTCTAATGAGAGTTATAATTGGGAACTCGAAATTCACAAGACTTCATCTCTTGTACGTTATACCTCATATGAATCTATCTATAATGTTAGGTTGAATTAAGATGTAGGGTTTGTGTAATTATGATTCATGTGCCATATGAACTCTTTGTTATTAATGAATGTGTTTGATTTATTCTCTAAAATATAAATTGGTAGAGATAGTGATTAGATAGAACTTGACTTAGGCTTATAACTATTGATGGGTTTTTTGTATATTTTCATGATGGATAATTATAAGTTATCCATGAGAATCACTTGCTTATTTGATATGAAAAAAAAGATAGCCCTTCTGAATATGATGCATGAGATAAATCTCTTTAAAATCTGAAATTTAGGTATGTTAATTGATGTAAATTTGATGCTCATGAAGCTAAAAGCATGAATGGTTTTACATGACACTTCATTGTATAAGTCATAGATGAACTAATTAATTGTCTATTGATTATGAATATTTTGTTAGAGTTTTGGGCAGAATATCCATTCTAATTAGAATATAAACATAGTAAAATTTATAATTAGTATTCCTTAACCCACCAAGTATCACATGCATTTCATAAAAACACAAAGAAAGGGTAGATGAAACTTAACTCTTGTAGATCGATTTGTCAAACCTTCAAAGTGTGCGTCTTAGTTTATTCGGCTCTTCAAAGGTGCTGTCTTTCTTAAAAAATGACCACCCTCTACAAGTATCAACACACAAACAAATAATGAATGATCTTGTTGAATGCTAGTTCAGATTTGTCTTCACAAAATGAATGGGTTTCTCTTTGTTTTATAAAAGATGACTACTTGCATCAAATATGTCTAACATATATAGATACAAGTCTGCTAAGGTTTTAGTCATAAATAAATTTAATTATATAGCTAAAACTATTTTAAATAATAACAACTTAAATTCAAATCCTTAAAACCCCCTTTTAAATTTATTTATTCATTAAACCTCATGTTTAATATAACAAATTAATTATTTATTTAAATCATGAAAATAAACTTTCTCAAAAGTAAATTCGAATTTAAATAATAACTAATTTTTATTTGTGATTTAAATTAATCTCATCATTTTAAATTACTACAGAAAGTAAAAAACCATAACCATTATTATTCATTCTTAATGTGCAACCCTATAAGTTCAATTAATATTGGTAGTATGCCTTTATCACATTTTGATACTACAAGTCATAAGTGGCCTCTAGCAAGACATTATGACTACCCAAGTTAAATGAAAATCTCGTGATCCGAGATAACCTTAATATAGCTAATGACATAATCCTTTTGTCTCATGATATCTTGATATAATATAAGGCATGGACAGAGTCAACCTTATATCATTCTATCTTTGGTTACTCAAAACCTAATTAGATTGACTAAACAAATGATATTAATCTCCATCAAGTTATTTGAGCATGGTCATGCATTTCTCTGTCTCAATTTTTGATGGGACCTAAAGATATTATTCTTATAATAAGAGAGACAAATTACATCTTAATCGCTCATATCTCACTATATAATTATTATTATGTTTAAGTATAACCTTTATCATCATCTGATTAAAGATACTATTTGATTATATCAAAATATTATATTTCTTATGCTGAGAACTATAACGATCTCAAGTCAAAAGATTTAATAACATAACTATTAGAGATTAACTTATGACTTTGATCCATGTATTAATCTCAAAACTAGTCTGTTCAATATTTGTTCTCAACAAATAGATATAAATTTAATTTGTATCTCATACACATATTCATCCCATGAATATCAATCAAACTATATACTAATCTTAATTCATTATTATTCCCATAACATTAATTGATTAGAGCTATTTAGAATAATTAAAATATTATTCTAGGATATTATATATAATAAACATGCAAATCATAATAGTAATTAATTCTCACAAATAGTCAAAATATACTATGTCCATACAATAGGCCTAAAGTAGTAAATCTAACAATCTCTCACTTACACTAAGCTGGTTCATCAATGTATCTAATACCTATGAACCTAGCATGATGATCATGCTTTGTTTGTGGTAGAGGCTTAGTCAATGGATCAGTAACATTATCATCTGTTGGATAATGCCACCTCTCTCAATGATTTCTTGAATAAGATGATACTGCCTAAGAATGTGTTTGGTTCTCTTCAAGGTTAGCAATGAACATTTGTTGGAACTATTCATTTACTAGTGAAATAGCACCATTATTGTCACAATAAATATCAACATGATTTGTAATGCTAAGAACCACTTTAAGGTCAGTAATGAACTTCTTGATCCAAATTGCTTCCTTTGTTGCATCGGCTGCTATAATGTATTTAGCTTGAGTTGTAGAATCAACAACAGTGCTTTGCTTTAAACTTTTCCCACTAATTTCACCATCATTTAAACAAAACACATATCTTGATTACGATCGAAAATCATCTTTTTCTGATTAGAAGCTTACATCTGTGTAACCATTTACAACTAGATCATCTTCCAATCTGACATACACTAAGAACATATTTTTAGACATTCTCAGATACTTAATAATGTTTTTGACAGCTATCCAGTGACTCTCACTAGGATCTGACTGGTATCTACTAGTTATGCTCAAAGCATAAGATACATCTGGTCTTGTACACAACATGGTATACATGATAGATCCTATTGCTGAAGCATATGGAATCATACTCATCCGATCTTGCTCATCTTCAGTGTTAGGACACTGAGATTTGCAAAGAGGAATACCATGAGACATGGGCACGAATCCTCTCTTGGAATTTTGCATACTAAATCATTTCAGTACTTTATCTATATAAGTACTTTGACTTAGACCAATCAGCCTCTTAGATCTATCTCTATAGATTTTTATCTCTAGGATATAGGCAACTTCACCTAAGTGTTCCATTGAGAAATACTTTCCTAACTAAGACTTGATATTCTGTAAGGTAGGGATATCATTCCCAATGAGTAAAATGACATCAACATATAAGACCAAAAATACAATTATGCACCCACTAATTTTCTATAAACACAAGGCTCATCTTCTTTTTTGACAAATCCAAACCCTTTGACTTATTCATCAAAATGAAGATTCCAACTCCTAGATTTCTGTTTCAAACATAAATAGATCTTTGAATCTTGCATACCTTACTAGAATTCTTAGGTTGTATAAAACCCTCAGGTTGTGTCATGTACACATCCTCAAGTAAGTTTCCATTAAGAAACATAATTTTAATATCCATATGTCAAATCTCATAATCATAATATGTAGTAATAGAAATAAGAATTGTGACAGACTTAAGCATATCTACAGGTGAAAAAGTTTTACATAGTCTATACCATGAGTTTGTTTGAAACTTTTTGCAACTAGCCTTGCTTTGTAAGTATGCACTTTTGTCATCCATGTCAGTTTTCTTTTTAAAAACTCATTTTCTCCCAATGGTTTTTGTAACTTCAGGTTGGTTAATCAAGGTCCATACCTGATTATCATACATGGATTGAATTTCAGACTTCATGGCATCTAACCATTTCTCAGATTTTGGATCCAACATAGTCTCTTGATAGGTAGTGAGTTCATTCTGATCCACTAACAATACATCATTATTATCAATCACAAAAAATCTATATCTCTTGGGCTCATGATATTTCCTATTAGATCTATATAAATATTGTGCTATAGGAGGTGTGTCAGCAATTGTTTGTTGACTGTGAGTATCCACAGGCCGTTCAATATTATTTTGTGGTTTTCAAACTTTTTCAAGCTGTACCTTCCTCCCATTGATTCCTTAAAAAATTAATTCCCTTTCTAGAAAAATACCATTCCGAGCAACAAACACTTTTTTCTCTATGAGATTATAAAAGTAGTATCTCTTAGTCTCTTTAGGATACACCACAAAAATATATTTATCAGATTTGGGCTCCATCTTATTTAAAACTTGACGTTTTACATAAGCCTCACAACATAAAATCTTAAGAAAAGATAAACTAGGTTTTTTACCAGTCCACATCTCATATGATATCTTTTCAATCACTTTGGATGGAACTCAATTTAGTGTGAACATAGCTATTTCAAGTGCATAAAATCAAAAAGTAATTGGAAGTTCTGTTGGACTCATCATAGATCGAACCATATCTAATAAAGTTTGATTCCTCCTCTCAGACACACCATTCCATTGTGGTGTTCTAAGGGGAGTTAATTGTGAAAGGATTCCACAAGTTATAAGATGATCATCAAATTCCTAGCTCAAATATTTGTCACCTCGATCAGATCGAAGTGCCTTGATTGTCTTGCCACGTTGGTTTTGTAATTCATTTTGAAAAGATTTGAACATTTCAAATGATTCATTTTTATGTCTCATCAAGTAGACATAACCATATATGTTGAAGTCATCAGTAAACGTAATGAAGTACTTGTAACCTTATCTATCATATGAACTTAATGGTCCACATACATCTATATGTATGAGATCTAATAATGCATTGGCCCTTTCATTGTGTCCAGTAAATGGATCCTTTATCATCTTACCCAATAGACAAGATTCACATCGATCATATGATTCAAAATCAAATGAATTCAAAAGTCTAACTTGATTGAGTTTTGAGATATATTTCTCAATGATATGACCAAGGCGATTATGCCAATGATAGGTTGAATATAAATTAATTGATTTAAATTTTTTAGTAGTTATGTTATAGATATGATAATCATTGAATTTTTAAAGGTTCATCACAAAAAGACCATCCTAAAAATAGGCATTTGCATAGAACATGACTTTATTAAAAAATGGAGCAATTAATATTCTTAATAATAAAAGAAACCATCATTATCCAAACAAGAAACTGAAATAATATTTCAATATATTGTAGGAACATAATAACAATTGTCCAAAACTAATAAAAGCACACTGGGCAAAGTAAATTCATACCTTTTTATATCCAAAGTAGTAATTTTTGCTCCATTGCCTACTCTTAGATCAACTTCGCCCTCCCTAGTTGTCTACTCCTTTTGAGTCCATGCACATTTGTACAAATATGTGATCCACATCCAGTCTAATGCTCAGGAACTAGAAGGAGAAAAAATTAATTTGTATAACATGAACACTAATTGAAGTACCCTTCATGTATCTTACAAGAATGTAGTGCCTTGGTAGTCTCATACTTTTCTTGCCTTGCTTATTGTTGGAATATTTTCTTAAGATTGAAGATCATATTATATGCTTCCATATTTTTCATATCTTCTGAAGTTCAGAATTATTGGTAGCTAGCATCAAGCATGCAACATCAATAGAGTCATTATGATGCTTTTCATAAGCATTCTTATTATCTCTAGGAGCATTATCAGCTAGTTCTATATGGAGAGGTTCATCTTGGACATAAAGCTTCATTTATTGTTTGAGAATAAATCTCAAATTTCGAAACCATTCAAGAAAGTTAGTCCCAATAAGTATATCTTTCTCAAGGATTGATCACGATGACATAGTAGAATTGTTATTGTTATTGTTGGTCATCTACAATGAATGCAAAGTTTGATAAATATTTTGATTATGAAAAATTCTCACTAAATTAATAATTCTTAATAATAATCATTTTAATCTAGTGAGCTAAGATCCATATTTTACTCAACATTAAGTCTGCTTTAGCACGACACTTAAAATTAAGTTATTTAGGTAGGTAATTCTTACAAATTACATCTTATGCAATTCTTAGATATTAATTGACATCATATGTTCATGCATGTTTAAATCCCATCTAATTCCATTAGGCACAAAACCATTTTGATAGCCTAATAAAGTTAAATTATTTTTAAACACATGGGTAGCACCATTACTCATCTTGTCTCACTGATATCACCTAATGTACTTCTACTTTGGTAGCATCCACATTAAGGTGATAAAAGGTTTGACAAGTATTTAAATATGGATGACTTGCTAACTTAAAATTTTATGTGAGAAATCTTGATTTATTTTAATTTTCAATAAATAGATCTCATCATATATCTAGTATCACATACTCATGTAATGTCATACATAGCATCTCATACATGCATATAATAAATGTGTCACAATATGTCCTTAATATAGATTGATCTTTATAAGCCAATAAAAAGATCAATAGTCACTCCTAGGTAGTAATAAGCAGCTCCATGAAGTTGATTTGACAACCAACTTGCACATAGACACCTAGCTCTTCCATCATCATGATTGGATTGCATGACTTCAAATAGCTTGCATTGTCTCTCTTGTTTTATTAGAACAATTAAAAAATTACAATAAAACAAAAATGGCATGCAAGCCATATTTACTAATTATAACCCTTGAAAAAAAAAATAATCTACCAAACACATTGATTAAAAAGGTTATACTATACACCATGTGAAGCAACATAACATGCAAAATATATAATGTTATCATATAGCATAAATAATTTGCATTAAAAGAAATAAATTATAATAGCCATGAATTTAAAAATAGTTAAATTTATAAGGTGTTACGTAAAGTTGTTATGGTGGTTCCACTAGTTGGTTAGCGGATGGGGTCAAGGGGGAGCGCCCTCGTGGGGTTGAGGGAAGCATCCTAGGAAAAAAAATTTTACTTTTCATTGATATCATCAACAAATTTTTATTGATCTCATCAAAAAAATTTTCATTGATCATATCAATAAATTTTTATTAATCTTATCAAAAAAAATTTCTTGATTTTATCAATAAATTTTTATTAATCTAATTAATAAATTTTCATTGATCTTATTAATAAATTTTTATCAATATTATTAATATATTTTTATTGATCTTATCAATAAATTTAAAAAAGCCGAAAGCCATCAAAATTGCATTAAAAAAATACAATATGTAATCTCATTACACATAGAGCTTATTTTGGCACCACCATAAGAAATAACTGATAAATCAAAATTGATATATGAAATTACTCCTTGTATTATTCTGATTTAGACAAAGCAAGAATCATATATCATGTTATTAAACACTTTAATGGCAATGTCTCATTCAGATTCTCAATCATACTAATGAATCATTTAGGTTTTGTATTCAATCAATTAATACCTTAACAAAACCTATTAACTATGTCGTTCGCACAAACCATAATATCACATATATTCAAAAATGCAAATCATGCAAGAATCATATACATCACATACATATGATCAAATATGGTATTATTGGTTTTTATGAAAACACAAGTTCCTCTGATATCATTATTGGGGTGTCAGACAAAATATCCAATCTAATTGAAACATAAATGAAGCAAAATTTATAATTTTTATCCCTTAACTCACAGGGATCACATGTGTTTCATAAAAACACAAAGGAAGGGTAAACAAAACTTAACTCTTCTATATCGATTCATCAAGCCTTCAAGTGTGCGTCTTGGTTTATTTGAATCTTCAAATGTGACGTCTTTCTAAAAAAATGACAACCCTCTACAAATATCCACACTCGAACAAATAATGAACGATCTTGTTGAATGCAAGTTCAGATTCTTCTTCTCAAAACAAAAGGGTTTCTCTCCGTTTTATAAAAGATGACTACTTGTATTATATACGTCTTACATATATATATACCAGTCTTCTAGGATTTTAGTCATAAATGAATTTTATTGTATATTTAAAACTCATTAAAATAATAACAACTTAAATTCAAATCCTTAAGAACCCCATTTCAATGAATTTATTCATTAAAACTCATGTTCAATGTAACAAATTAATTATTTATTTAAATCACGAATTTAATCTTTCTCAAAATTAAATTTGAATTTAAATAATAACTAATTGTTATTTGTGATTTAAATTAATCTCATCATTTTAAATTATTACAGAGAGTGAAAACCCACCACCATTATTCTTCGTTCTTAATGTGTGACCTATATGTTCAATTAACCTTGGTAGTAGGCCTAAACATATTTTAATTCTACAAGTCATAAGTATCTTCTAGCAAGACATTATGACTATCCAAGTTAAATAAAAAACTCTTGATCTAAGACAATCTTAATATAGATAATGACAATCCTTTTGCATCTTGATATCTTGATAGAATATAAGGCATGGACAAAGTCAGCCATATTTCATTCAATCTTTGATTACTTAAAACTTAATTAGACTAACTAAATAAATAATATTGATCTTCATCAATTCATTTGAGCACGACCATGTATTTCTCATTCTCAATTTTCGAGAGGACCCAGAGATATCTCTCTTATAATAAGAGTGATAAATTTCATCTTAATTGCTCATATCTCACTACATAATTCTTATTATGTTCAAGTATAATCTTTATAGTTATTTTATTAAAGATAATATTTGATTATATTAAAACACAAAATTCTTTATGTCAAGAACTATAGCAATCTCAGGTCAAAGGATTTAATAACATAACTATTAGATATTAACTTATGACTTTGATCCATGTATTAATCTCAAGACGGGTCTGTCCAATATTTATTCTCAACAAATAGATATAAATTTAATTTGTATCTCATACACATATTCATCCTATGAATATCAATCAAAATTTATATTAATCTTAATTCATTGTTATTCACATAACAATATCTGATTAGAAAAATTTAGAATTATAAAAATATTATTCAAGAATATTATATATGATAAACAAAAAAATCATAATAATACTTAATTCTCATAAATAATCAAAATATCATGTCCATACGATAGGACTAGAGCACTATTACTAACATATTTTATAAAATATTCTTTTAAGAGTTTTACTTTTATTATAAGAATCACTTGATTATTGTGGATGAAAGCATATATTAATTGAGGGAAGCATATGTTAATTGTGTAATTATGACACTCACGAAGTCAAAATGGTAAATAATCTAAAACCACATAACTTATTTATCTTTATGATATATGAGGCTAACAAATAAGAATGTACATACAAAACAACCATCAAGGTTACTTGATATGTTATCTAAAAGGTGATGGAGTTAAGAATGACTCATAGGTAGGGATAATTTGCTGTCTTGGTGATAAAATACTAAGGGGATAGCTATGAGTAGAACATCATTAGAATGAACTCAATGATGATAACTACCTTATAAGCTATTATAAAAAATATGCTTTCTATAACAATTGTCCAAATTTTGTTTTGTATCCATATCAAACATAAATTGAATTATTTGAACACAGATCATACAAATCAAGTAGAAAAATCCTAGGATCAAAGAGTCATGATAAAATTCCTAATTATCTTCTCCACTATAATTGTCTTGTCTCACTATTAATTGACCAAACTTCCAATATAATCAAGGTATGAATGATATTTAGTTGAATATATTTTTTATTACTTGTATGACTCATATATTTGTGGAATTTTATTGACAAAATATCCTCACAAATAAAAGTTTGGGATAATCCTTTGCAAAAACATTGGGTAGTGTAATGAATTATAACAAGTTTTTGGTATCATTGTTAGGAATTATTTTATTTAGTTAATTAATATGAATTGATATAATTATTCTTGAGAAATAATAATTCTTTTTTAGTAGTTTTGTTGGTACTATTTTTATAATTTTTTCAGATCAAATAGCTTATCATGTTATCTTGTTTGGATTATAAAATTTCTTTGTTTTTAATATTATCTTGTATGTTTTCTTTTTTTTTCCAACACATATTTAATACAATTTTTTTTGGGACTGAGTTAATAGCTTGTTGCACTTGAACATCAATATATTTAAAACCAAAAGATCATGTACAACCAATCATTCAAAGAAAACATCAATATATTTCTTAAGGAGTTAAATCAAAAAGTGATACTAATGAGCATCATTTTAGAAGAACAAGGAAGAAAATTAATAGGAATCTATGAACATCATGTATGTAGATTTTGAAAAAATTGTGCCAAACTAAACCTCAATTTTATACGTGGTTTAGACAAAAGTAGAGACCTTGGGACCTAAAAAAGTAGATTTTGTTGAATTAGAGAATAAATTTATGGTTGAAGAAGGTCAAATACTAGTAGAAAGTAAAAATCAAGATGGATTGACATTGAAGGCATACCTAATCATCTTTGTTATACATTTCTAGGAGAAGGTAAGTTGAATCCAGTTATAATCTCAATGGTGCTAAAGGAAGATATGGGAACTATAGTGGTGAATCTATTAAAAAACAATGAAGATACTATTGCTTGGTCACTAGATTATATAAAAAGAATTAGCCCATTGATATGTATGCATAAGATTCTTTTTGAGAAAGATATGAGACTAATAATTAAACATTAAAGATAGTAGAATCCAATCATGAAAGATATTATAAAAAAGGAGATCATGAATTGACTCAATGTAGGTATTATTTATTTTATATCTAATAGTCTATGTATGAGCCTAATAGATCTTGTCCCAATGAATATAGGATTAAAGGTGGTAAACATATAACAAATTATAGAGAGATTTCAACATGCACAATGATAGGATGGAGTTGGAGACTGTGTTAATTATAGGAAATTTAACAAAGAAATAAGAAAAAAATTACTACTCACTCCTCTTAATGGTTAAATATTGCATAAAATCTCTTCACATTCTTTTTATTATTTTTTAGATAGATATTCATATTATGATTATATTCTGATTAATTCAGCAGATCAAGAAAAGATAATGTTTACCTGGCCATATAAAATATTTATATTTAGGAGAATGTCATTTGATCTTAGTAATGCATTTACCATGTATTTGAGATCTATGAATGTCATCTTTACTATCTTAATGAAGAGATCATGGAAGTATTCATGGATGATATCTAAATTTATATAGATTCTTTTGAATAATACTCGTATAACTTAGAAGTTGAAGTGAAAAGATGCAAAGAGAGGAATTTCATCTAAAACTTAGAAAAATGTCATTTCATGATTAATAAGGGGATAGTTTTAGAACAATCAATTTCTACCAGAGGATTGGTGAAAATGATGCAAAAGTGTCCATCATTAAAACCCTATGATACCTAATGAAATTCAAGGGCGTAAAGAATTTCTTTGGGTAGGTAGAATTTTATTAATAATTCATTTCTATGTTTTTGAAAATGCCAAACAATTGTGCAAGTTATTGGAGAAAGATATGGTATTCACTTTTGAACAAAATTGCATCTAAGCTTTTGAATAATTGAAGAGAAAATTAGCCAAAAATCTAATTTTGATCATACCATGATGAGAATAACTATTTCTTAATTATCTATGATGCATGTGTCTATGCCTTTCAAGATGTGTTGGGATAGAAGTGGGATAAAATATATAGAGAAATTTCATATTTGAGTCATACATTGAATAAAGACCAAGTAAATCATAAAATGATGGGAAAGGAAATACAAGTAATAGTTTTAATTTAGAATAAATTCTAGCCATAAATCCTTGGAGTAAATGAGGTTATTTATTCATATCATGTAGTTGTACATTATTTGATAATAAAATAAACAGATAGACTAAGACAGATAATATAGATATTTTTTTCTCTAAGAATTTGATTTTGAAATCAGAGATAGAAGGGGAGTAATAATATGATAACTGACCATTTTTTACATTTTGAATCTAGGGATAAAAAAATTGAAGAAACTAAAATTTCAAAAAACTTCTTTGATGAGCATATTATCACCATAATGACTCAACTTCCATGATATGCTAATTTTGCTAACTATTTAGCATGTTGTGCCTTACCCCTAATTTTCATGTCACATCAACAAAAAATTCTTCATTATGTGAAACATTATCTCTAGCTTGATCCACTTTTATTCAAAAGATACATTGATCAAATTATAAAAAGATGTTTTCCCATAAGTAAGCAACTAATGATTTTCCTCAAATTCCATTCATCCCCATATGAAGAACATTTTGGGAGAAACAAAACCACTCATAAAATATTAAAATCTAGTTTTTTAGTCATCATTATTATGAGATTGCCAAATATGGAAAAATGATGTGATAGATACCACCGATTAGAGAACATATCATGAAATACTATTAAAATTTATCCTAGAAGTAAAAACTTTAGATTTTTGGAAATTTGAGTTCATTAGTTTTTTTTTTAGTATCTTATTGAAAAGTATATATTTTATTGCCAGTATATTATGTATCGAAATTGGTAGAAGCATTGCAATGAAAAGAATTATTTTATCTTTCAAAATTCTTAATTCGATTAAGAGTACCATGATGTATCATATGTGATGGAGGAAGTCATTTCTATAATAGGATATTTGAGGTATGTTTTACAAAACATGGAAATAAGCATAAAAAGGGACTGACATATTATCCACAAATGAATGGGCAAGTAAAAATTTCAAACTGGGAGATAAAAATGATTAGAAAAGATGGTTAATTTGTTTAAAAATATCAGTCTCAATTCTTGGAAGAGGTACTATGAGACTATAGAACTATTTTTAAAATATCATTTGAAATATTCCCTTTTTGACTCATCTTTGGAATAGATTGTTACTTGTCAATTGAACTCAAATATAAAGCATGGTGAGCCATAAAAAAATTATGATTTGAAGGATACAAAAGAAAGAATAGTTCTACAAATAAGTGAATAGGAAGAGATAAAAAATAAATTGTATAAAAACTCATTAGTTTATAAAGATAAAACAAAATAATGACATGATAAAACTATGCAAAGGAGAGACTTCAAAGTTGGGGAAAAAGTATTCATTTTTAATATTTGGTTGAAGTTGTTCTTAGGAATGTTGACATCTTGATAGAATGGTCCTTTTTAAATAATATCTATTACTTCGTATGGGGCCATTATGGTGAAGAAAAAAGATTTGAATTAAATGTAAATGGATAAAGCATGAAGTATAAAAAGGTTTAGACAAGACTTTTGGAGGATCAGAATAATGATAAGACAATAATTATGCTTAGTGTCATGACTTTTGTGTTATAGAAAGAAACAGTCCATCAGGAGATCAATGACAAAGCCACAGCAATGCTCAATATTGTGACTTCTGTATTACAGAAATAAAATTTCCCATTATAATTTCAATTAACAAAGCTACGACTAAGTATAATCTAGTTACTCTAGTGTTACACGAAGAAACTATCCATTAGGGGATAGATGACAAAGTTGTGGCTAAGCACAATACCATGACTTTGGTGATACGGAAAGAAATAGGGAAAGAGAGGCTTGAATAAAAATTCATGGTCATGCTCAACACCATAAATTTACGGATACAATAAAAAAAGAGTCAATATTGAATTGAAGAAAATGCCATGACATTCCTCAAAGTCATGGGATCCAAGGAGGGAAGGCCCAGAGAAGGGTGCCAATAATGTACAATAGAAAGAAGAAACAGTAAAGAATGAAGTACAATTATACAATGAAAAGCATGCATGGACTATAAAGATCATTGATGAACGTGAGAAAATACTCATGGTCAATTTTTTTTTTGCATGTGTGATGTAATAAATATTAACTTCCCATCACTTGAAACATATACACACCTAATTTACCTTGTCGTGACTATCAATATATCCAAAATTGAAAAGAAGTTGCTCCACGATCTAGAGACATCATGACACTCAAACCTAGTCCTTGAATAAAATTTGTTGTAATAGTTTAAGTGTGAGAGTATATTTGATATGTAAAATACGAAATATTTTTGTATATTTGTAGTGATAGTAAATGATATGTAAGTATACAAATGAGCTAAAATTCAAACAATTTCACCACTCTAGAGTTTTTGTGGATTTTGATGAATAATCATAAAACAATATATTCTTGGAAAGAATTGGTGACTTGGTGCTATGTGGGCTCATTAATATAGGTTTGATATCTATTCTTGGTTAAAATTCTACATATTTAGTTATGATAATCTTTGTATGTCATTAATCTTTGTATGAATACATTAATAGTTATGACATTAATTTTATATCATAGTATCTAAATATCATACTTGTACAAAAATTCATGACTATTTTCTAGTTTCATAGTTTTATCTTTACTAAGACTTTATATTTTAAAGTAAAAGTCATAATATTTTTCCAAAACTATGACTTTTGCGATATACAAAATTTCAAAGTAGGCCAAAGCTATGACATCTATCCAAATATGTGATTTTTGGACATATAATATTACAAATAACATTATTCGAGTGGTGCAACCACTTCAAAGGCCACGACTCATGCCCTCGAGCGAAGGCAAAAAAGCAACATGGATGTATGGACTAATTACCAAAGCCATGGACACTTCCTAGCATCACAATCATGTAATTCTAAAGAAAAATTAGGGCCAAAGTCCTAACCACTTTTTAGTATCGTGTTTCTTTGTTTTATAGTAAAGATCAAAGAAAATGTTGTGGCCACTTCCCATCCATATGGACATTTGATCCACAAAAAAAGATCAATGATAAAACCAGCACCGTGACTTTGTATTATGGAAAGATTAAGAAGCATCCAAAGGTATAGAACCTTTTTAGATCCATGACCTTGAGCTCAAGTGACAGAGGTCAATGTCATGTCATCTTCTTGAAGAGGTGACTTCCTACTTGGATAAATACTAGAATTATAAGGAATAAAGCAAAAAGAGTAGACAATACAAAAAATTATGAAATAAACTTTTCTTATCCAATCTTATGGACAAAAGAAATGTGCAACAACAATCTTAAGAGTTATTTTTGCACTCACTATGAGATCCATGAGCAAGCAAGAGAAGCCAAAAGAAAAGATAATTTCTAAAGTTGAGGGGTACTTTTCTCAAACCCCCTTCTCAACGGAGGAATTGAGAAATAAGTCAAAATAACTTTTGATTATGGTTTATCTCCTAAATTCTCATCAGGGATTTCATTGGGAACTTGGTATTCACAAGATTTTTTTTCTTGTATCTCATATAAATATTTCTCCAATATAAGGTTGAGTTAGGATTTAGAGTTTATGTAATTATTTTTTATGTGATGTATGAACTATATGTTATTAATGCATGTGTTTGATTAATGTTGTGAAATAAAAATTGATGGAAATGGTAATTAAATTGAACTTGAATTAGGGTTATAACTATTGGTGGGTTTTTACATGTTGTTATGGTGGATGGTGACAGATAAACTTTGAGGTTCACTCATGCATATGGTACGAAGAAAGGGATGGTCTTCTGACAATGATGCATGATATAAATTTATATGTTAAACCCCAAAATTTAGGTATATTAATCTTTGTGAATATGATGCTCATGAAACTAAAAGCACGAATAATTTTATATGTCACTCTATTGTACATACACTAGAAGAATGGACCCTTGATTTATTGTGAATATTTTATAGAATGTTATTCTAAGGGGTATTTCTTTAGTGTCAGAGTCTTATCATCACTTTGGGGGGACAATGATATGTAATCTACTAGACAAGCATGAGTTTTGGTGACTTAAAAGGTGGTGATAATCTTTTGAATTGCTTTCACTCGTATGGTTCCTACTAGTGAAATTTTAGGGAAGCATATGTTAAATATATGAGTATTATACTTATTAAGCTAAAAGTGCAAATGCTCTAAAGCTACATTAGTCCTTGTTCTTTATGAAACCTAAAGCTAAATAATAAAAATATACATATAAAGCAACTATCAAGAGCAATTTATGAGTTTCCTAAAAGGTGATGTACTTGTGAATGACCCTCGAAGTATGGATAATGTGTTATCTCAGAGGTAAAGTATATAGGGGATGACTATGATGAGACTATCATTGGGGCACACTCATTTGTGATAACCACTTGTATTCTATTAGGTCAAAAAGTTATCCTAGTAATTATCCAACATTTATTTTATATCCATTCCAAACATAAATCAAATTATTTGAACATGTATCATAGGAATTAAGTGGACAAATCCTAGGATCTAAGAGTAATACAAAAATCTCTAATTATCTTTTCTACTTAAATTGTGTTGTCTCACTTTTTGTTGACTAAACTACTGATATAAATCTTGTAGAATTGATATTTAGATGAAAGTCTTCTTTACTACTTGTACAACTCATATTCTTGTGGATCATTATGGACAAGATACCCTTGCTTACAAGAGTTTGATACACTGTCTAACAATTTAAATTGGATAATATAACAAATATGCAACAATGAACATGGCTACAATTAATATTTTTAGTTATACTACTCATTTCTTATTAGATTTGTAAAATCTTTATAGAAATCATTATGTTCACATTCTAAAAGCATCACAAACTCATATACTTAATTTTTTTCTTATAATGATGAAACAAGAAAAAATTTCACCTTGATGCAAACAAAGGAAATAAAAAATATTACCTAGACCACCACATCGAAATATCCAACAATATAATAGCGAAATGTCTAAAACACAATTTAAAATTCTACTATATTGGTTTAAACCAATTGCCTTCTAGAATATGTAGTTGAAACAAAAAAAAAACATTTTTTAAGCTTATTTAACTAAGTACTATGGACTTAAACTAATAAAAAGCATTTAAAGGGAGTATATTTTCACTATTTGCTTCATAAATATAAAAATAAATCAACAATATTTCTAAGTACCTTAAAACTTAATTTTCAAGAATTATAATAACAACTATAAAAACAAATTGTTTTCATTGTCATTAAAAAATTGTATTCAAAATTCAAAAAAAAATAAATTAAAAAATTTATTCCTCCTTGAGTATCAAACAAACAATTCCCAAAAAAATCATCATCAATGTCTTTATTATGTATTATTTCATTTTTTATATGCATTTTTAATGAATTATAAATTCACACATTATGTATCTCCATGGGTGATTGCACATGTGAGTTTCAAATCTATATTGATTTTTTGTTTTGAAATTTAAATTCAAAAACATATAGAAATTATCAAATGAATTTTTAAGATTGCAAAAAAAAATGTACAAGCAAAGGAAAGTCCATAGTTGATAGTTGATGAGCTAGAAGAGAAAGACATGATAAAGACAACAATAAAAGAATATGTGAATGAATATCTAGAGATAGTGACTATAATGAAAAAAATATTGACTTCAAAATAACTAATGACTATATTTGTTGAATCAATTAAGAAAGTTACAGTAGGAGAAAAAGCAATGACAATGGAGGAATAGAAGCTTGAAGAAGAAGCCGTAGCTTTTTTCAAAGTCAAGCTAAATAGGATCTAGAAAGTAATTTTAGATGCCATAACTTCACAATAAGTAGTAGCCTTATCAAATGTGATCACATGCAATGATGTTATTACTTTTCATTCAGTTGCAGCATTACCCATTTTTTCCATTGGCAATCTTAAAAATTTCTATACATCAATGCTTTTGTAATTTCTATGTAGTTGGGTGGTTCTTTTAAGAATTTTAAAAATTATTTTTTATCCCTTTCTCCTGACATTTGCTATCTATTTCTCTTGACATTCCAAGAAATTAATTAATTATTTTTCTATCAAAACTGACCAAACATCCTGATATGTAACATCTCTTTTCTTCACTATCCTCTAAATTTCATAGAATCTTTCACAACCAAGACATTCTCGCTTGTTCTATGTATGAAAAACAGGAATCAATCTTTATTCTCAATAATTTGGTGGAAATGTTGTAAATTCTTACTAATATTGAGTTCTACAATAAAGAACTTTTTTACTAGAATTGAAGTCATACAATTTATGCTCTTCTTTGATCGAAAAGTCAACACAAGCACCATGACTTTTATTAGTCAAAATTTATAGAATTGCTGGGTTTTAATGACTTTATTAAATTAGAAGTCATGGCTTTTAGGGACTACCATGATTTTATTGATGAAAAGCTATGATATTGATGGTTGATCATGACTTTTAGGGCAAATATCAAAATAACATCTAGTTTGAATCAACTAATCTTAAATATATGAGGATGGTTTTATGGTGGATCGGACTCAAAATGTGAGGCGTGTATCACAAAACTTCTTCACATAGACACAAATAATAAACAAATATAAAGTTTCTTTAGTTATCTCCCAAATAGTACTATGTTTTTCGTATATAGCTAGATATTCTTCTACTCATTTTCACAACCCTTAATCTCTAATGGTGGATGCTAGCTTCTCCATGTAATAGTTGGCATCCTTTCTTATTGTGTGTTTAGTTTATACCAAAGTCATAACAAATAAAATTACTAGAATAGTATTCTTCACATATGTTCTTGACATTGAGGTGCCACATTTCTCATTTTTTTGGACCAGAACTATAAGAAATATAGTCAATTTTTAGCTTCCTTTACTTCCTCCTCACTAAACTTTGTGTCCACAATTATGACTGAAACTTCTGATATAGTATTTTCCTTCAACATACTCAAGTTAGTGTTTCTCCATTTGACTTCCACCTCACTAACTATCACATCCACAATCACCACTAGAGTTTCTAATGTAGCACTTTCCTTCTCCATGATCAAGTTAATATCTTCCCACTTGACTTTCTTTTCACTAATTATTGTATCCATAAAATCTGATAGAAATTCTATTGTAGCACTTTCTTCATTCATAACCAAGTTAGTATCTTCATGCTTCATGCCAAGATGTCATAAATGTTAAGAGAGAAGAAAAGAATGCTTTTCTTTCTTATTGAATTAATTAAATGCATCATAGGTCCTACCTATTTATAGAGGTTAGGAAAACAAAAAAAGAAAAAAAAATAAATTCAATACAAATAAAAGGAAAATAATATAGAAGAAATGTAAGGAATAAATCAAAGGATATTCAAGAATATCATATGATTCTCAATAGTAACCATTTGTCTTCCCTTTCATTTTCTCTACTAGTCTCGTATAATAAGTCTATAATGATGTCTTCAAATGATGAATTTTTGGTCATAAATTAACTATTAGGTGAGATCTCCTCATGGCTCCCACACCTCAGATCTCCATGGCTCATAAAATTATAATTATGGTCACCACGAGGCATGAAATACAAGTCATCATGGAGAAAAATATGTCCTCCAAGGTCTTGAAAATTTCAATCCATACATAGTCCTCATTTTTCTTTTGGTAAAGAGGTGTTAGGTCAGTCCATTGAATTCAATCATCAATCGTTGTGGCTAAAAATTAAAAAAAGAAAGAAAATAGAAATAAAATACACAATGTTAATAATTTAAACACAAGATTCGCAATAAAAATCAAATTACAATTAACAAGATATTATCATCTTGTTCATAGAAATGCCCATTTTCAATAATATTTAAGTTAACTAAATTTTACTAACCAAACTAAACAATTAATCCCTTATAGCGGTGCCAAAAACTTGGTGTACAAATGGGATTGACCATTCAAAAAAATATTTCTTGGCAATGATACTAAAAATTTGTTGTGATTTTGTTATAATGACTATTTTTTATGTTTGCCATATCCCAAAAGCTAGTTGGGTGAAAGTCTCTTATCTAACATCATTCCACAAGTATATGGATCACACAAGTAATGGAAGAGACATTTAGTCTATATATCAATTCCATAGGGATTGCATATGTTGTATGATCAATTAATAATAGTCAAAAATTGTGCTTTTAGGTAAAATAAATAGGATTCTTTGTATACATCCGAGATCCTAGTTCATCTTATTAAATATGATGCATTCATAAATGATCCAATTGTGTTTGTACCCAATCATTGAATGAATGTTTGATTATTTGTAAAAAAACCTCTTGCTCTACAATCATACAAGGTGGTTATCAATTATTGGGCCTTATCTAATGATAGTTTTCTCATAGCTATCCCCTCAATATTTTATCACAGAGACAACAAATCATCTCGGCTTAAATGTCATTCGCAAGTTCTCACATTTTATATAACTTATTAACTGCCCTTAATGATTGCTTGAAATATATTATCTTATTCAATGATATCTTGTATCTTTTCAATGAGTATTGATGTATTATTAAAAGTATCTATACTTTCAACTATATTACTACCATACTCACATAATTAACTTATTCTTTCATATGAGTTTTACTAGTGACAACCACCTAACTGAAAGTAACTCTCAGAATTGTCACCACCATATGTGTTACCTTTGTTTGTGCCTATTATATAGAGTACCTCTCACAATCCCAACTACAACAAGTGATCCATAAAATAAAAGTGAAACTTTTAGAAAAAAATTATATTTAATACCTAATATCAATTGAGATTTAGTTCCTATAAGCCATGCAAAATATATTGACCTATAAAAGCATTCTTGTTTTTTGCTTCATAAGTACCATATTTCCAATAATTAAAATTATCTCAATTTTGAGTTTGACATATGGGTTTGTTTCATATATCTTGGTCGGGGTAGTTATTACTTCCTTCTTTCCATCACCTTTGGGTGTGTTTTGTTTCTTACCATTACCATCCACCACTTCAATCATGTATGAATTGACCAATATCAAGCATCATAATCTTTGTTTTATTTAACTACCAACCCATCCATAACCAAATAAAATCATAACAAATCAAAATATCAATAAATAAATAAATTAGCAATCATAAAAAATAATATTACATTATCCCTAGATTCTCCAATTAGCCAATAATTTTAGGGAACAATATGTAAGACCAGTAAAAGATTTTCTACTATGGATCCATGTACCTTATTGTAGCCCTTGGTAAAATCTTTGCTTCTAAACCCTAAATCTCTAAAAACTATGTCAATTTCTCTTTGATTTTTTTCTAGGATGGGGTCAGAATGTGTGGCCTCCTTTTAGGATTTATGCTTGTGCATTGTAATATCTGTGTTGCTTGTGGATTGCGCTAAAAATGGGTTTGGAGCTCTAGGTTTTTGTTTTTCTGTAGTCTTTTTTGTGTTTTGGAATTTATTCAAGTTCCATTTGTATACTTGTGCATATGGTGTAAATTTTTTTTTATGGGAATTTGTGGCACTAGATGAAAGGCAAAGATTTGGTTTTTCATTTCTATAATACAAGGTTCTGGTGTTGGATACTAGCTACAACTTTGCTCCCTTTTCTCTATTTAATTATTATGTTGCTAGGAAAAGTCATAATGGTGCTTTTAGCCTCTATAACACAATGTTGCAACACTATGTATGGTCACATCTTGTGTATTTAGCCTTTGTAATACAAAGTCATGGTGCTGAAGAATATCTATGACTTATACATTTAGCATTTATAACACAATGTCATAATATTGAAAAGTGGTCGTAGCTTTGATTCTCTTAAGCCAAGAGTCACATCATTTGTTTTGGAGGTCACTCAAATTTGGCTCTCTTATGTGGACAAAAGTTGTGATGTTTGATTAGTGTTGTAGCTTTTGCCTAAGTATATGTGGCTTCTATATAAAAAGCTTCATGGTGTTAGAGACTTGCTATAGTTTTTAGTAATAATATAGTATTTCATTGGCCACTAATGCAATATGAAATTAATGTCATAGCCATGAATATGTTTTGAGCAAGTTTAATTGCCACCTTGTGAATACTTCACAACCCAAAGAATATGTTGTACAGAGATATGATTGTGTTAATACGGTAGTAAAGTTATGTTATATAAAGATTAACATAACTATTCGTATATAGTTTTGGTCAAGAATAGATATCAAGACTAATATATAAGCACCAAATGGTATAATAAAGTTGTATCACAACAAATTATATGACTTTCATGACCACTGATGTGATGTGAAATTAATGTCATAGCTATGAATTTGTTCTAAGCTAGATCTATTACAATTTCATGAATGCTTCGCAACCCAAAGAATATGTTGTACAGAGATATGATTGTGTTAATATGGTAGTAGAGTTATAGTATATAAAGATTACCATGACCATTTGTATATATATAGTTTTATTCAAGAATAGATATCGAAACTAATCTATAAGCACCAAATGATATAATGAAGTTATATCACATAAAATGCATGACTATTCGCTCTCCTTCTTGTTATCAATTCCACCAAGTCATACATTTCACTCTAAAAATACTCAATTTCACAACTTTTCATCAAAATTCATCAAAACTATATTTTTGTGAAACCATTATAAATAATACCCCCCCCCCCTTGAGGCTTGCTATAGCTTTTAACAATAATGGAGTATTTTATTAACCAAAAATACAATGTGAAATTACTATCATAGCCATGAATTTGTTCCAATCTAAGTTCAATTACAATATCATGAATGCTTCACGACCCAATGAATATGTGGTAGAGAAATATGATTATGTCAATTCGGTGGTCGAGTTGTGGCATATAAAGATCACCATGACTATTGGTATATAGTACTAGTCAAGAATATATGTTGAAACTAATCTATAAGCACTCAAAGGTAAAATCATGTTGTAACATATCAAATGTTATGACTTTCATGACTAATCTTTCTACTTCTTATCACCAACTCCATCAAGTCGTATATTTCAATCTAAAAAAACTTGATTACACAACTATTCATAAAAATTTATCAATAACTATATTTAATGTGAAATCATTCTAAATAATGGCTTTTTGAGGCAAACATATCAACAAATTCAACCCAAATCATGAATATTATTCTTAATTTTGCATACTAAATACTTATCTCCTTTCTCTCATCATATCAAAAGAAGATATTTCTTCATGAAGTAAAAAATAATCTTTGGGATGATCCACTTTTATTCAAAAGATATGCTGATTAGATTATAAGGAGATGTATTCATGAAAATAAGCAACCATTGATTACCCTCAAATGCCAATCTTCACCATATAGAGAGTATTTTGGGAAAAAACAAAATTACTTATAATGTATTACAATTTGGTATTGCCATCATTGTTTCAAGATTGTCAAAATATGACATGATCGGTGTGATATATGCCAAAGATTGGGAAATATATCCTGGCGACATGAACTATCATAAAACTGTATCATAAAAGTTGAAATCTTTAGTGTATAGGGAATTGACTTCATGGGTCTTATTTGATATCTTGTTCAAAAAAGAATATTCTATTAGCAGTGAATTAAAAATCAAAATAGGTAGAAGTTGTAGTTTCATAAAATAATGATGTGAAAACAATTATAGGGTTCTTGATCAAAAATATTTTTACTTAATTCAAAGCAAAATGTTATATCAAAAGTAATAGAGGGAGTCACTTCTATAACTGCATGTTTAAAGCATAATTGGCAAAATATGGAACTAAGAATAAAAATGAGCTTCCATATCATCTTCAAATGAATGAGTAAGTAGAAATCATAAATAGATATATCAAAAATATTTTGGAGAAGCATATTAATCATTCTATGAAGAATTGGCCTCAATGTTTGGAAGAGACATTATGGCCCTATAGAACAGCTTTTAGGATACCATTGAAAATGTCCTTCTATCTTCTTGTGTTTGGAAGGACTCGTCACTTATTGGTTGAACATGAACTTAAATCATGGAGAGAACTGAGATATTAAAAAACTAAACTATGATTTTAAGGATGGAAAGGAAATGATAGTTCTACAAATGATTAGATTAGAAGATTATCACGTTTTAACAATGGTATGATATGAATCTATAAAAGAGAGAATTCAAAGTTGGAGAAAATATCAAGTTTTAATTCTCAGCTAAAATTATTTTTAGGGATGTAGAAATCTCAATGGTATCATCATTTTAAAATTATAATTGTGACTTCCAACCGAGTAGTCATGCTGAAATCCAAATAGTGAGTAGAATTTAATGTATATGGACAAAGGGTGAAGCAATATATGGTGAAGATAGAAATCTAAAGGATTTGAGGGAAGGCTAACTTGAAATGGTAGAAAAGCTAAAAGTCATGACTTTTAACTTTGTCATGACACAACTTTGGAGATACAAAAGTCTAATGACAAAGCTTTGGTCATTCCTTGTGCTATGAATTTGGTGTTACATAAAGAAAAGTTTCAATAGATGCTCAATGACAAAGACACATCCATGCACATTTTCATAATTTTAATGTTATAGAATGAAAAATCTCAAAATAAGCTCGATGACAAAGTTGTGGTTGTGCCTAGTAATTTGACTTTGGTGTTACTTAAAGAAAAGACTTAAAAGAACCTCAATAATAAATCCATAGACATGTCTGGTGCCACAACTTTGGTGTTGTAGAAAGAAAATTTCTATGCTAGAATCAAAGAATAAACCTTGGCGTGCATAGAGGAAAGTTTAAAAGAAAGAAGTTCAAATGTTGTGACATTAAAATAAAATACAAGAATAAAGGATGTAAAGATTGATAATAAAAAACTCACATAAATGACAAAGATCACTTACATAGGTGAGAAATTTTTCATAGTTTACCTAAGAACTTTATTTGTAGCATTGCTTGGGAGACAACCCAAATATATTTTTTTCATAGTGTGATATAATAAATACAATGTACCTCTCACAGGAATCATTGTACACACTTAACTTAGCCATAGATATAATCATTAAACTCAAACCCCATTTTGACTTTTAGCATATCCACTATGAAAAGATGTTCAATTATCTCGATATACTATGACATTGAAACCTAGTCATATAAAAAATACCTCAATATACTATAGCACACATAGTATTTCATATTATGATATACCATGACACTAAAGCCTAATCATAAAAAATAATTGGAAAGATTGTCTCAAATTGGAGTTTTAAGGGATTGCAATGAATAATAGTGAAATCGTTGTATTTTTTTGAAGATTATTAGAAACTTGGTTATAGTCATTAAACTCTACTTCCTTATCAGCATAATCTTTTCAACGTACAACATATTACTTTTGGCTATGATATTATCTTATAGTCATACACATTCTTATCTCATAATATTTAAATAATTATAGTATTAATTTCATATCATAATAACTAAGTACCTAATTAGTGCTAAAAGTCATGACCATTTTCTAGTGTCGTGGCTTTATCTTTATTAAGGCTTAATATTTCTTAAGTCCATAGTAGTGGTCACTTCCATGTATAGTGACTTTTGGCTACAAAGAATTATATAAGAAAATACTCGAGCTATGGACATTTGCAAATCCATAACTTTTTGCCATTAAGAGTAGGAAAAGCTATGATTATGTCTTAGTGTCATGACTTTAATATATAGGTTAATTGCATGAGCCATGTTCATAACCCAACATTGTGACTTGGGGTTACAAAGATTAAATACATAAGTCATAAGCACCACAACTTTATGATATAAAAGATAAATGCAGGTGATGTAGCCACTTCTCAACACTTTGACTTTTAAGGTACAAAGAGATTAGGAAGCATTCCAAAGTCATGATCACTTCCTAGTGTCGTGACTTCAACTCCAAAGAACAAAGGCTAAAGTCATGATATAATTCCAAAGCATGACTTTCTACATAGTAAATGCCTAGAATTCATGATGTATAAATGAAAAAAGAAATAAACATGAAAAAAGAAAAGAATTTAATCCTCCTCCTCTCCTAGCACCACAACAACCCTAGGAGTAAATTTCATATTTTGCTAGGGGATCCAAGAACAAGCAATGTATGCAAGATAAAGGCTAAACTCTATAGTTGAAAGGATTGACTTTCAAATAGTCATCTCTAGTATAGAGTTTGAGAATTCAAAAAAAAATGTAATGAAATTATGGTTTTGAATCCTATATTTTCATAAGTGTTATCATTTTTTATACAAGATTCTTGATAATTATTCTCTTATATTTCGTATAAATCTTACCCTAATGCCATACTAAATTGAGGTCAAAGATATTTTTTTTTATGATTCATGTGCTCTATGCATACTTTGATGTTTAATTATAATGTTTGATTTATATTATGAAATGGATATTGATAGAATTGGTTGTTAAATAGAACTGGAATTATGATTTTATTATTAGTAGGTTTTTGCATATTATAATGATAGATAATAATAAATTATGAGGCTTACTCATGCATATGGTAGGAAATAAGAGAAATCCATTTAAATCATGATGTATGATAATTCATGTATATTAATCATAATGATTATAGAGTTCATGAAGCTAAAAATACAAATACTTTTACGTGCCAATCTACTGTATATATCCTAGAAGAACTAACTTTCAATTGATATGCGTATTTTATAAAGTAATCTCCTAAGAGTTTCTCTTTTAACATGAGAGTCACGTAGACACTATGGAGGATGGTGCTAGGTAATCTATAGGACATACAAGAGTGGTTGTAACTCACAAGGTGATAATAATTCATTCAGTTGCTTTTACTCATGTGGTTCTCACTATGATATTTTAGGGAAAGCATAGATTGATTATTTGAGTATATCTAAACCTAAAAATGCTTTTAAGACAACATTAGTTCAATTTCTTTAAGATTCCCAAGACAAGATAAGATGAATGTTCATATGAAGTAACCATCAAGAGTAGCTAATGAGTTTCCTAAACGGTAATAAGTTATGAATGACCTTCAAGTAGATATGAATTTTTATTTCTATAGTAAAATACTGAGGGGATATCTATGATGAGACTATCTTTAGGATAGGCTCAATGTTGATAACCACTTTGTATGTCAATAGAAGAAAGGGGCATCACAAAAATAATCAATCTTTGGTTTGTATCCAAACTCAACACAAACCAACCTATTTAAATATTTATCATATGAATTACAATGAGTAAACACCAGGATCTAAGAATCTTACCAAAAATACAAATTATCTTCTAGACTAGTGTAGTGTTATCTTACTATTGGTTGATGAAATTTAATGAAAATTATAGAAATCAAAAGTATTTTGGATGACATTGGTGAATTTGGTGGAATGATGACTTGTAGGGGAGACAAGTAATGAAAAAAACATGAAAATTCTCATGTCATGATGTGCTTACTATTTGATATACAAATTACCAAATATTCTTGAAATATATTTATAGGAAAGGTCAAGGAAAAAGCCATTTTTATTCCTATCATCTTATCTATTTTATGGACAAGATAGGCCAATATCAGTGTTGTGGCCATTCTCAGCATTACTATCATTTTATGCAAAAGAGAGTCTAATGCTTGTGCCATGACCATTCTAGCACCATCACCATATGTTATACAATAAGGTCATTCCCAATGTTGTAGTTCTTTCAAATTTTATAGTCATTCCTATTGCTAGGACCATATGATGAATGAAAAAGATCATCAATGCCAAATCCATGGTCATTTCTGTCACTGTGAATTTGTGTTATAGAGATATTTGACCCAAGTCATAGATAATTACCATATCTACAATATAGAGTTGCAAAAATAATTAGGCTCATTACAAAGACATGACCACTTTTCAAAGTCATGAACTTAAGCTCAAGAGTAAATGTCATAGTCATGACATCTTTTTAGACCTACAACTTTCTATTTAAAGAAATACTAAATTATTGAAGTATAAAAAAGGAAAAATAAGAATCAAAGCCACTTCATCTTCTTCTCCATGAACTAAGCAAAATTCAAAGTAAATCAACCAATATAAGGGGTGATTTATTCACTTCAAATGGGATCCACAAGTAAGCAAAGGATACAAGACATAAGCTAGACCACATAGTTGGGGGTGCAACTCTCAAACTAACTCTCTAAAGTAGATTTGAAAAAATTAGTTAAATTAGTATGCAATTAGGGTTTGTGACCTAGATTTTGGAGAAGGTTGTCATTAGGGATTCAAGTTCATGTTACTTCTTCTTATGTTTCTAGTGAATCTCTACCTATTTCCATGCTAAATTGAGGTCTGATATTTATATGTGTTTTTGTATGTGATTTATACATGGTTTTGAATGTTAATAAATGCATTTGAATTATTATGTAGAATGAAAATTGATAGATGTAGTGATCAAATAGAATTTGAATTTGGATTTTAACTATTAGTGAATTAGTATGAGTTATCGTGTTAGATAATGACAAGTAAACCATGAGGCTCACAAGGATATATGGGTGGAAGGAAGTAATAATTTTTCAGATTGTGATGCATAAGGCAAACCTATATGTTAAAACTCAAAATTAAGGTATGTTAATCATTGTGATTATGAAACTCACGAAGCCAAAACCATGGACAATTTTACATGTCAATCCATTATATATATCTTAGAAAAAGTAGTTCTTAATTGAGCTACATGATATATTGAATGTTCTTCTAAGAGTTTTACCTTTTTATAAGAGTTATATTATTATTGTGAAGAACAATGATAGGTAATCCATGGGATATGCATGAGCATATTATGACTCACTTGGTGATGATAACCATTTGAGTTACTTTCACTCAAATGGTTTTTCAGCAATTAGATTTGAGGGAAAATATATGTTAATTGAGTAAGCATGGTACCTATGAAGTTAAAAGTAGAGATGTCAAACGGCCCGGCCTGGCCCGACCTATTTTTTTAGGGCACGAACGTGCTACCGTGCCCGGCCCGGTTTAAAAACATCCGGGCACGGCACAGCCCGTAGGCACGGCAGGCCGTGCCGTACCGGGTTGGGAGTCGGGACCGCGGGTCGGGATCCAATCAGACCTGACCCGCAGTCTTTTTTTCGGGAGGGGCCGGGTCACGCCCACGTGTGCCCGCGTGAAACCGGCACGCGAAGAACCCGTGCCACCGTGCCGAGCTAGGCACTACACGATTCGTGCCTAACTCGGGCACGGCACGGGCCCGGGCACGGTTTAAAAATGTGCTGGGCCGGCCCAGGCACGGCCGAACCGTGCCGTGCCTCGTGCCGGGCCGAGCCGGCCCGGCCCGGTTGACACCTCTAGCTAAAAGTGCAAATTCTTTTAAGACCACATCAGTTCATCGTCATTAAGATACCCAAGGCCAAAGAATAACAATGTACATATTAAATAATTATTAATGGTAGCTTAAAAGTTTCCTAAAATGTATGGGCTTGTGAATGACCCTATGATAGAGTTGAATTATTGTTTCAGTATTAAAGTACCAAGGAGATAGCTATGAGAAAAATATTATTAGGATAAGCTTAATATTGATAACTACCATGTATGCTATTAGGGCAAAGAGTAATTATACAATAACACAACATTCATTTTGTATCTGGCTCCCATGTGTGACTTGAATTATTTGACCACTCATAACATAAATAAAGTAGAAAAACTTTTACTAGAATTGTGTTGTCTCATTATTAGCTGACTAAACTATTGATTTAATTTCTATGGGATCAATATTTAGATGAAAATCTTTTTTACTACTTGTATAACCTATTTGCTGCAAATCTATGTTAATGAAAAACCCTAGCTAATGAGATTTTAGGATGTTGTCTAATTAATAAAATCAGGCAACATAAGAAAGCTAAAAACAATTATAGTTTCCACAAGCCTATTGAGTAGTTTCAATAGGCTAGATGAAAGTTCTTTTTTGGCCATGATTCTATTAAGTAAGTCATATCAATCTTTCAATATTGCGACTCTACTACTAAGTTGTCATAATATTTTTACTATGTAACACCATCTTTATGACCACACTATTTATAAAATATGAAGAATCACAACCATATTTTCATGTCATGGTATCAAAGTATGCTACTAGTATAATAAGTCATGATATTTTTTAGTGACACAACTTTATTAATATAGAGTGAAAACATCAAGTAAATTTAGGCATGAAAATAAGGTTCACCATGACTTTATGTTGTAGAGAACATTTATTCCATTAACATTTTTTTTCTACCATCATGATATTGTGCCTCAGAGAGAAAACACCAAAGCTTCAGCTATTCCTAGTGTGGTAACTATGAGTTTTAGATAATATTTATATTAGTCATGCTCATTCCTAGTGTTTTAACTTTGGATTCTAGAGAGAAATTATCTCAATAATGACATTCTACCAAGTGACTTTGTACTCTAGAGAAGAGCTACTTGAGTCGTGGAATTCCTTGTCATTATGAATTTTGTACTCAATAGAAGATTTAACGACACAATAAAGTTGTTACTTCAAGTTAACACCATGAATTCAAACTTAAAAATTACATAGAACCCCAAAGTATAAAAGAAATACTAGGGCTATCATTGGTAACCGTCAATTAAATGAGATGCTACTTCAAATATATTGTGCGGATTCTTCCCCAATATTGTTTAAATTAAGATATATAAGGTTGGTTAGATATATTAGTGTTATGATTACATGAATATATAATATTTTTTATTTATAGTAATATTATGTTTTGAATATTGATGAATATGTATGCTAATTAAAATTGATATTTAAGGATTTTAATATATTATAGATTTATGCATGTGGACATCAACAATGGTGATAGGTATGTCATAGGAGACACATGCACTAGGTATTATAAGAATAAAATGACAATCCTTTAATCAAAACATGTGAGATAAACCTATATGTAAATATCCAATATTGAGGTAAGTTTAATTATTGTGAGTATGACACTTACAAATTACAAATCACTAATATATTTATGACAAATTCATTGGGTAAATTCTAGAAGAACTAATCTTCAAATAATAAGAGGGTTAAGTAGAATATCCAACTAAGAGTTTCACGATAACGTGGAAGTCATATGCCGATTGTGATGGATGGTATATGTCATGGGAAACATGCAAGTGGAGGTATCTTATTTGGTGGTTATAACTTTATGACTCAACTCCACTTATATGATTTCCATAAGTAAAATTCATGGGAAATATATATATTAATTGATATGAGTATAGTACTTATAAAAATGGAAGTACAAACATATTTATTACCATGTTTTTTACATCATAAAAATATTAGAGGTTAGAGAATAAAAATTAATACTCAAAAAAAAGTACCAATAGCAATTGACATTTTGCTAAAAATAAGTAGATATGTGAATGACTCATGAATGGAATAATATATTGATTTGGTGGTATAATATTGAAGGCACAACTATGAGAAGATTATCCTTAGTAGTGTAATATTTCCCAAATACTATAAAAAATATTATAATACTAAAAGAAGTGAGCAAACTCTAGAGTCTAAGTATTTTTTTTTTAAACTGAAGTCTATTTACTCAACTCAGGTAGTAGTTAGTTTATTATTATTTGGTTAAACTACCTACATAATTCCTATGGAACTAATATCTAGAATTATGTCTAATGTTATTATATATATGACCCATATAATTATTGAACTCCATTGGATAAAATACAATTATCCAATGTATTATTAGGACTATCACAAATAATAAATTTTGACAGCATAACAAAATCACAACATTGACTAGATGGATAGGCTGATTTTACAATGGTAAGGTTAGTAGTGAGAGGTTTTATGCAAACATATGGAATTGACCATTAGGTCACTTTTTTCAAGTGGACAAAATAGATATTATTAAGTTGTTACTTTCTATTTCGATATCACACAAAATAATTATATCACTACAACAAAAATCATAATCAATGATGCCTAGAAAGCATCATTATATATATATAATGTCGCTTATTGAGAACGTCATCCGCTAGCGTGACATAAAAAGTCTATACATATAATGATACTTTTTTGCAATGTCGTTGAATCATACCTTGATGGTAAAATAAAGCATCATTTTTATTAACAATGATGCTTTATTTTAGCGTCAATGTATGATTCAATAACACTGCAAAAAAGCAACATTATATGTTGTAGGTATCGAAAATTTTTTTAATACTATGACACTTAGAAAAAGCGTCAAGGAAGATTATAATATAAATAAATTTAAATTTAATAATTATTGTAAATATATTTTCACTTGTTATTGTAATACTGCATGCACATAAGAACACAATTCCTTACAATCCATACCAAGAAAAAAGTTTTCAAGTACAATGGGGAACTCAGACTTCTTACAAATCAAAAAAAAAATATAACACAATTTCAACATTCGTTTCTTTAATTCAATTCAAAATTTCTGATATATGCAACCCAATTGTGCCTTAACTCCATAAAACTGATTCCTGCTTGCCTGACAAAGTTGAGATTTAATTTCCAAATAAGGTAACCTGCATACAAATAGATGAACAATAAATATTTACACTTGCAGAAATAAATATATTATAGAGAATTGGAAAAAAAAACAGGAATGATAACAACATATCATAAAAATAATATATATAACAATTGACATATATGATTAAACAAATTTAACAACAACAAAAACAATGTTAGTAGTAATGGATAAAATATAAAGCTGGAGATTTATCAATTATGGCATAAAAGTTGATAAAATTTTTTAAAATACAAAACAATAATAATCCATTTAAAACCTAAAGGTGTGTAGTGAGTTTAAAGATCTCACAAACAACTTGAAAAACCACTACAAAAACTAATTAAATAGTATATATTAAAAAGTTAAATTACTTGTCATCTTCCCAACACATCAAAAAAACTCGATGAGATACTATGTAATTTAATTTCAAGTTCTATTTGATTACACAGATATAGTAATCCAATCAACATATAGTTTTAGATTCATTAATAAAATACTGGATGCATTATAAAAAATTTGTGCCTTGAAATAATTATTGTGTTTTATAAGGGTGAAAAGGTAATTTACACTGTTGTGGTAAAGTAGTGAAGCCAAAAGTCAAAATCATAATTTATTCCATTGTCAATCTACAACAAAAAATCTATGATTGACAACATACATAAAATATAGAATGAAAACAAAAAAATTCTAATTACTTATTCAAGTCTTGAATATTTAATTGAAAGTAAGAAGTAATAACTATGATCTCATTAAAAAAAATACATTTATTATCACAAATGTGCATGGACCATTCCAAAGTAGGAAGATCTCCTTACTTGACCCAAAAAAAGTTTTCCTTTAAACACCTAAGAATCATGCATTCAATATACTAACGTTATTCAACATATAAAAAATATTGAAATATAATGATTGTGTAAGTTAAATACTAAAATGTCTTCAAATGAAATTGTCGAATAATTTACCTTAAGTCATAGTTTTGTTCAAAAGAGATATAAATTACGAACCTCATCAAAAGTTAATGTTGTAAATCCCAAAATTTGTTCATGCTTCAATAAAAAAAGGTGTCCCCAATTCTTTTCAAAATGAGGAAAGTATTAATTGAGTCACCAACATCACCCATTCAGATCGTACTTCATCCAACTCTTCTTTTTTATATGATTCCTTCCCATTAAACTGTTGAAATGTAAAGTATTATCTTCATCAATAAAATTGGAAAACTAAAAATAACTGATATATTGAGAAACAACAAATAAATACATACCTTTGATGTTATACATCCTTGATCAAGAATGATATCTCTCATATATCTCATCACATAGTATCCACATTCAACACTACCTTGTTGTCTTGGGCACTAAATGTAAAATAAAATCAATATATATTTATATGTAGTTACTTGCAAGTCATATTGTAAAAAGTTTAAAATTAAGCAGAAGACACTAAATATTATATTACTCAGTTAATGAGTTATGTACCCCTAGTACAACCCAATTAGGCGCTCTTTTTGATGATATATGTTTGTTAAAGTGAAGATTTCTTTGAGCCTTGCATTAAGAAAAAAAATTTATGTTGCCACCAAATGCTTCATTATATAATAAGAAGGGAAAAACTTACATATTAACAATGTCTTTAAGATCATCTGCAGGTTGATGATGCAAGGAATCAATGTAATAGGCGATCAAAGTCTTTATTTCAAGTACCCCCAATACCTAATGACAACTGCAAAATTAACATTAGTGTAACAACATATCATTTATAATTTGATATATATGCATACTTATAATCCTACTTATGTTAAATAACTTACCCTGGGTTATATGGAATAAAAACAAAATATGCATTATTTGCATTCATCAACCGATTAGCTATAACCCTTGACCTATTTTTCTTGCTTGCTTCTCCTAATCTAGTTTTGGAAATCAATGTCGGATTTACAAAAATAAATTGCTCTTCCACTTTAGCATCAACCATGTTTTTATGCAAATGACTGATTTAATTTCACACAATATTTAAAAGTTATAATATTTTAATTTAACTAATATTAAATACAATTCACATAATGAAAAATTAAAGCATAAATAAAATAGTTAAAATAAATGAAAAACATATTAAATTTTTATCTTACCATATATAGAACAAAAGGCAATTAGATGACACCTCTGTTGATGATATAATGATATCCATGTCTTCTTTCATGAGGAAGGTATTAAATGACTATCCAAAAACCTCCTCTATGATTTCTACTGCATGTACGATTTCATCCTTTAACAAGCGCCCAACTAATGTAGCAAAGTTATTGATATCTATGGGATTCTCATCATTTAAACTCAGTGTTCTCTCTCTATTACTCTGTTTCTTTAATTTCTTTGAATCCTATCAAACATAAAATATCTTTGTATAAATAAGAATTGTCTTAGATAAACTAGTATTATTATTATTATTAAGAAATATTTTATTTTAAAAAAACCACATACCTAGATGCGAAGAGTAGAATGAATGACAAATTGGGCAGGCCATAAAATTTGATGCCTAATAGCATCTCCAATAGTGGTAATTTGGCTTGGAATATGTACAAGAAGTAATGTATTTGGATCATAAGAAATATCCACGGCAACAAGGTAGTTATCACCACATTCAAGTACCATAGTTCCAGATGCGACAACATTTTCTTTTGTCCCTATGGCCAATTGACAATTCCTTTCCAGTAAAATGAAACTTTGTTGTTTAGTTATATGCAATCATCTAAAGTTGATAATTTTCACGTAGATTAGTAATAGTTAGACAAATTTGAGTTATCATAACTTAACGAGCTTATTAATATAATTGATCATGCTAACTTATATTGTAACATTACTTATATTTTTTCATATCAACTAGGTAAGTTGATATGAAAATTATGAGTTTGTGATACTACATTTATATTAAAGAACATAATATTAAATGCAACTAACCTTTTTGGCTGCTAGCATTGGTGGAGCATGGTCTTTTACTCGACATTTTGGTTGCTCAACACCTTCCGGAAGGATAATATGTTTTTGAAGCATGTTAGAGCTACCAATATCAGATTGAGATGCGGTGGGTACCATCTGAGAGAGTTGTAATAAAATCTTTGCCTCAAACTTTGATTGTCGCTCTTGCAATTCTTTCATAAATTCTCATAAAGCACTATCAGCCATAGAATGAAAATAATTTCGTGGAGTATAATACTTTCCTTTAGCTCGTACTCGACCACTATATTTTAGAGTTCCCAATGCTTCTGTAAGTATGTCATTTCCATTGAAACTCAAACTGTTTTCTTGTGACTGTTGCAACTTCATATCCTGATATACAATTCTATTATAAAATTAAATGTCATATTGGTTACAATAAATAAGTTTATACCGTAAATGAAATATTTGTTCCATAACTAATACTTACAATCTTCTCCACAATTGGAATGACCACTTCATCATACGTGCCATCTTTTTTAACCATCGCTTTCTTCCATTATTCACTTCTATCAATGACTGAAGTAAAGCCGGTTTCTACCGACTTTTACAATATTGCAATGTAATATAATGAGTCTCTAGGCAAATTTAACATAAAATAAAAAGTAAAGTAACAACATATTTAACTTACCATCTCCGTTTCAAGACCAGCATATCCCTTCCTACTAAGATGATGATTATAAATATGTTTTTTCCTTCTTTCCTTTTGAACTTCTCTAAACTCCTAAAATTTTTAATTTATATTAAGTAAAGAAAAATTGAGAAAATTCCATGAAAATAATTAGAAATATACCTGAAATCTTTGAGTCACTCTTTCTTTGACAAAAATTGTCCAATCTTCATCTTCAATAAAACTTTATTCAGATGGTGGTTTTTTAAGAAGCTCGAGTTGGTCTTTGAATGGAATGATATACTTTGCGGTCAACATGTTCTTAAAAGATCTAAAGCACCTGCCAATTATTTTCATACAATTCCTTCTACTTTTACAATCCAATGTAAATGCAGCCTAGAAGTAATGAACATAGTTATAAGTTGTTAAAAAAATTTGCAAATAAAATTAGAAAACGTTAAAAATATAAAAAATAAATACAAGTTTACCTCAATTGAGTCCCACAATTTATTCTTCATTTTCTTGGGTACATGGTGCCAAGTGCTATATCTAATTGGGACCATGGTACGTGCCAATACCCCTAAATAACTTGTGAGATGCACCACAGCTTGTCTGACATAAACACCATCGACATTATGCTGAACTGAAAGTTTAATTCCTTTGCTCCTATTCTTGATAATCATTAGCTTTCTTGTTATCCCTCTACATCTATTTATTGTAGTAGCTTTATCTAATTGATCCATTTCCATACCTATCAAAAAAAATAATGTTTAAAAAGAAGTACATCACATTAAAATAATAATGTTTAAAAATAATAATGAATAATGTTTAAGAGGCTAAAAGCACAAGTCGCAACTATTTTTCAATACTGTGACTTTATGTTACAAAGGTTACATACACAAGATGTGGCCATATATAATGTCTTAACTTTGTGTTACAAAGGCTAAATTCATCATTGTAACTTTTCCCAACATCGAAATAATCAACAAGATGAAAGAGACCAGATTTGTAACTCATATCCAACACTACGACCTTTAATTATAAAAGCAAATAATCAAAGCTATGACTTTCATCTAGTGCCACAACTTCCCTTAAAAAAGAATTGACACCAAATGCACAAGCATAAAAAAAGAACTTGAATAATTTCCAAAACACACGAGAGGCAAGCAAAAAAAAAACCAAGAGCTTCAAACTCATTTTTAGGGTAATCCATGAGCAACAATAGTTATTACAATGCACACGAATAAACTTGAACAAAAATATCTGGAATGCTCTCGATCAAAGATTAAAGCTACTATAAAAGACAAAACCTTGATTTCAAATCTAAGAGTGAGAAAAAATGAGACTAAGTCAAAAAAAAGATAAAAGGCAAGTGATAGTGGTAATCCCCCCATAAGGTTTCTCCTAAAGTCACTACCTAGGAGCCAATTTTCATTTTAGAAATGGAAAAAAATGGATGACATTAGTCTTTGGCAAAAATCTTTAGGAGAGCACATGTTTAAAGAATTTAATCCATCTTTCCAAGTATCAATTGAGAGATGAAAGTGGGAAACATTTTGCACGCACTTGAAATAGGAAAATGTTATGATTTTCAATGAATTTTATTCTAATTTGCAAGACATAGATGATAAAAAGTGTTATGTATGAAGAATTTGGGAGTGTTTCACAAGAGAATCCATCAACAAGATATTTGGTTTGTAATGAACTATGGATGGTATGATATTCAAATTTCTAATGATTCAAACAAACTATAAAATAATTACCACAACAATGATGGGTAGAAAAGGAGAATAGGCAATTTGGTCAAGAAGTTCTTATGGATACTTAGTCCATGGAGAACTCATGTAGGAGAGTAATGTTTTATTATATTTTTTATGCTCTATTTTATTGCCAAGTCTCTATGTATCCACTATCATACATGATAGGATGATATTACTTTTTCCCAAATTAAAAAAAATTAAGATTCGTGTGAGAAAGATTTTAAAGAAGTATATTCTCATCTTTTTGGAGGGTGAATTCTTTAGACAACTATTTCACTCTTCTTTGATAATGATGTTGTTTTGACCTAAGGGAGCAACGATGTATGAAGATATTTATGAAATGTGTCCATGGATACCCCCACCAACATTGGTATGTGTTAAAAGAGGACATGAAAGAAGCAAGAAAAAAAAGATTCTTCAAGGTAAAAAGTCAACTAAAGTTGGGAAAGATATGCCATCCTTCCTCAAAGCTGGCATAGGAGTAATGTAAAGAAGTGGAAACAAACATAATGAAGAACAACTGAACCTAGTTGAATATTATATGCCTAAAAAAAGAATAATTTGATAAGTCATGTACATACTAGAAAAGATGAAAATTGATTTGACTTTTGGGAAAAGTGTGGTTGAATGTGAAGAGAAAGTATTTGTATAACTCACTAATGGAGAATGTGAAGAAAAGAGATAATAAGTAGGAATGATGCATAAAAAGAATAGTGCATTAAAATAAAATCAAGGTACAAAAAAGAGATGCATCATGAGAAATGTATCTCCAAAAGAATGAGTTTCTATTTATGTCTGCCCAAGAAAATTTTGAATAACACTTTATGAAAATCTTGAAGGAGGTAATGAAATCAATAGAGACTAGAATGATGAGAAGTGTCAATTCATTTTAGAAACTCTATGAGACTATTGTAGGTGAGTGGGAGAAATGATCATGGATTGAGATTCAAATATAGAGGAAAATGTTCATTATAAAAACAAGTAATGAATCAAAGATGAAGAAAATTTTACTGAGAACTAAAAGTAAATCTATTTTGCTATTGGTTTGTTGGAAGATTCTATGAACTTCTTTGGAAGATGATATGATGTGCTATGAGATATAAATGTGCAAATGATGGAATGGATAGTAAAGAATAATGATTTAGAAAAAACCTTTCACAATTATACCCCAATTTGAGACCCCTAGAGTAAAGTTCCCAATTCATAATTTTGTTTCCTAGCAATCAATCATATCACCCTCCTTCGCCACATCGAGATATGAATATTTGTTATCCTTGTTGATTTTATAATGTATTTCTTCTTATAATTTTGGTGTTGTGAAATGTTTCATGGAATGAGATTTATTGTTTGAGGATGAGCAATACATTTAGTGTGAGAGTTTATTCTACACTCCATTTACCAACTTTTTTTCATCATTCAGTGAGTATATCTTATTTTACTTATGCTTATTCTAATATTTATTTGATAGATTTCATTAATTATTATATAAAAGACTATGACAAACACTAGTGAAATCATGTTGATTTAGGGTTAAATTTGTTGACTTGGTGGAGTAGTGATTTAAATGGGAAAAAATGATAATGAGTCATGATTATTTTCTTTTCATGACTTGGGTATACCTTTCACACTTATTTTTGAGTTGTCGAGATATCCCTTCTTGGTTACAACTCTACAAAAAATAATAATGATATTATTTGTATGTCACAACTTTACTACCTAGCTGACATAAATATTTTATTATGCAACACAATCATCATGATTGATATATTTTCTGAGTCATGGCTATACTATATCTAAAATTCTAAATGTCTATGACATTATTTTTTTTTTTGATTTTTTAATCAGGTATCTCATTAGTACAAATAATCATAGACTTTTTAGAGCTGCAATATATTTGATTTAGAGTTAAAATACCAAGTATTTTGAGTTATAATAATATTTGTCTACCATGAATTTTGTTATAGAGAGCATTTACCCATAGCCATGACATTTCCAATACATCAATTTTGTGTTCCAAAGAAATAATACCAAAGTTGCAACATTGTTCATTACCACAATTTTATATTATAGAGAGTAATCGTCATAGTCATGATAATTCCAATGCTATGATGTTTTACTCATAAAGTAAAGATCAAAGACATTGCTAATTTTAATTCTATGACATTTTATTATAAAGAGTAAATTTCTAATTCATGGAATTTCCATTTTTATGATACTTTGTTTAGAAAGCTAAGATCAAAGTCGTGACTAATTTAAATTTTGTGACTTTGTGTTACAAATAGTGTATGTATTAATATTGTCCATTCATAGTGCCACGACAATAGTGGTTCAAATAAGATCTAAAAAGATAATAAATTTGCAACCTCACGTATATGTCATGAATTCTAACTTAAAATATCACATGGATCCCAAAAGTATAAAAGTGAAACTTAGAAAAATAGATGAGTGAGAGGAGCAAAAAGAAAGAATTCAACCCCCATTCAATGAAAATAGAAGATGAATGCAAGAAATCTTTGATTGGAAGTAGGATTATTCTCATAGATTTTTACTTTATCATTCATTGGGAACCCTCGAATTCATGAGATATATCTTAACACATATTATACAATTTCCTCTCTAATATCTAGCTAAAGTAATATCTAAGATTACTGAATATTCTTTTTTATGAGTAATTAATGTTTGTATGAGGTTATGTTATTATTTGGATGTTTATTGACATAGATGAAAATTAGAACTAAAACAAAGTCCTTACAAATACATAGGTTTATGCATGTTAGCTATGACAAACATTGACAAGTAAGTCATGAAACACATTCATGTGAGAGTGTAAGAAGGACTGAATGTCCTTCTAAACTTCACGTATGACAAACAAATGTGTGAAGACCCAAAGTTGAGGTAAGTTTAATCATTATAAGTATGATACTTACGAAACTGAAAGCAAGAATACATTTAAGACCAACCCATTATGTACAATCTAGAAGAACTAACCCTTGAATAATATGAGAATTAAAGAATACATAACCTAGGAATTGTACCATGGTATGAGAGTCACGTGTTAGTCATAATAGATGGTGATAGGGTTATCATGAGAAATATGCAAGTAGGAAAGATTAGTATGGTCGTGATTGCCCTAAAAGTCATTCTAGTTGGCATTGTAATACCCCATTCTTGGCCCGACCTGATTGGTGGATCCGAACCGAGTTTAGGATGCTATTCATTTCTTTTAACAAAACTTATAACGAAACAAAATATATTATTTAGGACAATATTCCATTTCATATGAATATTTCAAACACGTGGAAATATTTCATTTCATTAGGAATAAAGGCCTTTACAAAATTTTGCTAAAACTATTTCAATTTGGTAGGCCCATAAGTATATACATTTAACAAAAAATATATATATTATAGATGTTCCATGCCCATTCAAAATAATACACAAAATAGTTTCATAGTTTAATTCTTTTGATCCCAAAACATCAAATGATAAAAAAAAATATAGGAAGGATGCATATGAAGGAGTATATACTTTAACTCAATAGCTTTCTTGATGACTAAGTTCCTCGATCTTGTCTGTCTTTCTTGTTCACTAGGTGCTAGTGCATATATAAAAACTATGCACTAAGCATTTTCATACTTAGTGGTTCTATACTGTTCTCTCTTTATTTAAGTTTAAATCAAATCATATAATTTCATAAAATAATGCTTTCATACTTTCTTAAATGACTATTGTAGGACAATACATTCATAAAGATATATTTTCATTTAATTAATTATAATTCATTCGTAATCTCAAATTATGCATTTTCATATGCAACAAATTGTTCAAATCATAATTCATGCACTTTTAGCCCTTATCCAACTTAACTTATGCTTTCGGTGCACAGGATAATGAATAATCGGCATGGTCCCACTAGGCTGTAGGCTCATGTAAAAAAATAGTTTCATAAAAATATGTACTCGGTTAGTGTACATTAATGATAGTGTCCTGTTGGGCTATGGATCAGTATGCCAAAATAGTATGTTTGTTCAACTCTTATTTGTATACCAACTTATTTAACTCAAATTTAAAGGTTAACATTCTATTAAGATGGTTCAGATCATTTATTGGAAAATATAATATAGTATGTCTTTTTTTATAAAAACAAATCATTTTAATACTCATTCAATTTTTAAGTCATTCATTTCGTAATCAATCAATTTTTCAAATTCTTAACTTAAATTAACTTGCAATTCATATCACAGTTTATTTGCATCAAATCAATCTGAAATAATTAAATATGCAATTCAACTATTTTGGAGATAGAGATTCGAAATAATGAGAGAAATGTATAGAACAAACACAAAATGTTTGGTATTTAACTCCACCTTGGAATCCTGATTTCAGCTCAAGCTTTCCTCTTTACTATCTTCTATTCTAATACAATTAAAGAACAATATTATTCATGTATGCTAGTGATTTTGGTTAGGGTTGATTTTTGGAGCTCAATATCCTAAAACTCAAGTTATGGCATTTTAATTCCAAATGATCAATTAGCTCACTAGATCACCAACTATTATTCTCGATTTTTAGGGTCTTTTGGGTTTACAATTTCACAAAATTTTTTCAGCTACATTATTTTACAAAAAGTCTAGTTTACCCACAACACTACAACTACACCCAAAACTAAGCACATACTTGGAAGCCTTATTGATATAAGTTGCTTATGATTTCTTCTATGTTTTTGTAGTTCTATTTCTTATGGTTATTTACTAATTAGAATTACTTAATTTGGAGGGTTATAATGAAATCTAGAGCCAAAACAAAAACAAGGGGTTTTCACCAAACCCAAACACAAAAAAAGAGAGGGTAGGGTTTGATTTCTTACCTCAAATTTCTTTCAAACTTCAATTCTAAGGTTTCTCTTTGTTCTTGATCACTTTAGCCTTTGATTTTTATGGAGAAATTCACAAATCTTCCCGTTTCAAAAACCCTAGCTCTCTCCCTTTTTATCTAAAACGAAAAATACTTAATGAGAAGAATATCTCTCCAAGGCTAAAATATGGTCTTTATGTCTCCGATTCCCAATGCCTTGTTTGGCTACACATTGATTTCTATTTCTCATTTTTGGCATTTGAACACTTCATTTCACTTTCATTTACATTTATTCATTTCAATTACACTTTGGCACCCCTACTTCTCATTTATGATTCATGATTCCTCATTTGATATTTTTACAAATTTTATTTAATACCCTAAACATAAAATAAAAAATATTATTAAAATACTATGGTATTTTTGGGGTATGAAATTTTATATGTTAATTATTATGGGTTTAATGCTTAGTTAGTTGAAATAAAAAATACATTTAGTATTAAGTTATCTTATGTCTTTAAAATAATTTGATGTTGGAGAATTAAAGTACATATTAAAAGAAATAATCAAGGAAAGTTGTTGTACTGCCTAAAATAAGTAGATGTGTGAATGATCCTTGAATAAAATGACATGTGATTTTGGTATTGACATAGAAATGATATAATTATGAGAAGATCATCCTTAATAGTAACAGTCCAAGGATGATGCCCACATTATAATCGAAGACACATGAGTATTTTCAAACTAATATACTCTTGTCCAACTAGCAAATATGACATCAACTAAATATAAAGGGAATATAATCATGCACAAGGATATGAGCTAACCTTAGAGTCAATCATTTCAAAGACCAAGTACATATATTCAACTTAATTAGTTATTAATTCGCTATTGATTAATCGAATTGCGTATGTAATCCTTATGGGAGTAATATCTTAATTTATTTCTTTTTTTTATAAAATAATAAGTTTAATTATCAAAAATTCTATACAACCTAAATAAGTTTCAATCTATTACATTCTTTGCTGAAAATAATATAAATTTTAGTTTTAATCTTCCTAACTAAAATTTCTGCATCTTGGGCTTTTCCTTCATGAAGCTTTATAATTAATTTTTATGTCTATTTTATTATTTGTATAACTCATGTACTTATAAAGCTATATTAGAAAAAATATTATCACCTAATGAGGTTTGATATCATGTTAATTAATAATAATTTTGGCACCCTCACAAAGTCACAATAAATATATCTAACTGAACATATATTATATTAAAATATCATAGGTTTATACAACTAACACCACATACTCACCTCCTCATCAATATTTTAAGAAACAAGAATAGTATGACACATTTCCTAAGAGAAAATATAGTGAGTAACAAATAAAATATAGTAAACCATGTCCTAAAATACTACTTTATGCAATAAAATGCCTTTCATAGTCTAAGCACCATACTTATGCATTCAAGAATAATGAATCCCTGTGGCTGGTGCATACATATTTTTTTCTCGTGATCACCATGAAAAATATATTTCTTACATCTAGCTGAATACACTACAACAAAACAACAAATTAATGATGCTTTATATCTTGACGCTTTCAGAAAACGTCATTATACGATGTGTAATTAGACATTTGATGACACTTTTCTAAAAACGACATTATTTGTAAAATTTATTAAGTTTTTATGACGCTTTCTAGAAGTGTCATTGTTGCTACAAAAAACTTAGATTAATATTGTTTCTAGAAGTTATTTAATATAATTATGTGAAAAATTTAATATTATTTTTAACTTAATTATATAGATTAATCTATCACTAGAAAGAGTTGCGCTTCTTCTTCATCACGTTCGGCCATTTCCAACAGCTAAGGTTCAAGCTCGTGTCTTAGAAATCATTGGCCATTTTTGCAGCATCCTGTAAGTTTCTCCATTATGCTTATACTTGTATCAGCTCTTCACTTTCGTCAACCTAATTAATTAATGTGAACGTGTTCCGAGTGATTTAGCATTACCGCATGTATTATAAATGTAGTATTATATGCTCTATTTGTCGGGAGCACTCGGCAAGAACAGCAAAAGAGTTGGGCTGAATTGAGTGATCCTTGTTTAAAATTCCTAAAGTTTGCAACCGTGATTCTTTTGTTCAAACCCGAAGCCATTCTCATGTTAAGTGATACTAACAAGTGCAATAAACGTGTGTGTGTGTGTGTGTGTGTATTAGAATTAGATCGAATCACAAGTTGATGCAACCCACATATTTATTAATGCACAACAACTCTTGAGTCACATGTTATCTTGCATCTATTGGATGAATTTTTTGATTCTCACCCAGGTACTTTTTTATCTGATCCATATTTTTTTATATTCAACATTTTTCATTTTAAATGTCTACATTGAAGAGGGGAAAGAATAGTTTGATTTATTTTGATGAATTGAAGAGCAATAAAATATTAATTATTTAGTTTTGTTGCCATTTTTTTTCTAAATTTTTGGAGTTATGATTTTTTTATTCAATATGTTAATATTAATTTTTATATAGAAATTGTTCAACAAAAATAGAATTAGATAAGGTTCATTTATTGAGAACACCAATGTCACAATGATAACTTCAAAAAAAATAAACAATATCCCGCCTTAGCATAGGTGACATAAAATAACATCCATGTAATAATTCATTCATAAATTTGTTCTTGTTTTTAAAATAAATTAAATGTAGTGCACCATTGAGATCAATCATAAATAAATTTATTTATTTTTTCATTTGTACTTATTTAAAATTATGTTTTTTATTTATGTTTTACCATACTTTATCATTCTATTAAAATTATGGATATCTTTTGTAAATCTATAAATATGCATTTACTTGTCTCTAACATTTATATATTTTATTATGATTTTTTTTTCTTACAATGAAACACATATTAATCCAAATAGAAATAAGATTTTGATTTTTGAATCATACGCATTGGTAGGGTGTTATGCCGGCAGCTGCAACTTTTCGTTGTTATTCACTTATATCTAACACCGTAGCTATTGATTTCGTATTTTTTGAATCATGTGCAACTATTTGGATGGTGGCCGATCAACTTTGGTAGGGATAATAATTTCCATCTTGTAAGTGAGCACAAAAGGAGAGATTCTAGTTGACTTTTAGGTAGTGGTACAGTAAACCCAGAGCACCTCTGGAAGCTCTTCCACCCATTTATATTTAGCAGAGTCTAGTTGTTTTTTCAAGGTAATCAACATGGTTTTGTCGGAGGCATCAACTTGGCCATTGCTTTGCAGATACCAAGGGGTAAAGTATAAGTTTTTATTTTCAATTCATGGTAGAAGTCCTAGTAGACTTGGCTTTCAAATTGTCACCCGTTATTAGATATAATTGATCTAGGGATGTCAGAGTAGCTAAAGTCCCAGATAAATCGAGTAACCTTTCTATCTTTGATTGATGAAAAAGTGTCAGCTCTATCCATTTACTAAAATAAATAGTGGCGACCAATAATAGTTTATATTTTGGATCGTTCATCTCTTTTTGAAGCCTTTAACTACACCGCACCGCTATTTAAGCTCAATCACACCATCTTCGCAAACAAGTATCACAACAAGCACTACATTTGTTGGAAATGTTTTCCTTAGCCGGAGAATACCAATCCTCAGTGTCGAGGCCATTTGTTAGTTTGGCACCAGTCATTTCTGGGATTCCCTCTAGAGTAAATTGGTGATATTAAAATTCTTATTTCTATCTCTGATTCAATGCAAACTTCTTCTCCAATTTATTTTATAGTCATTCTCTAAAGTCATGTTATTTCTATCTTTTACAGTTATTTCTATCTTTTAAAATTCTGATTTGAAAAATGAGGCTATATTTCATATAAATGTGTGCTCTATAGTCATGCTATTTCAAAATCAATGAGCCTAAAGACCTAGATACATTAAATGTCATATCTATAAAATGACTTTTATCATATTTTACTTTAATTTAAAGTATAATTAAATGATATTTTTTTGTTTAAATATTTTTTTCTATGAATCTAACTTACTTTGAGAAATAATTCCTCAATTTTAAATTTTATTTTAATAATTTTGCGTGTGTTAACAAATTCAACAATATTTCAAAAAATAATGCTCATCTCTTCTATCTTATATCTGACATGCATTTAAATATTTTTTTAATATTTAATTTTTTAATTTTCTTTTAACAGATAAAATAGAGGTTGCTCAACGAATAACACTGGAATAATGATGAGTTCTTTCATTTGAAGTGTGATATCTATTGGAATTAATATTTTCTTTATAAATGGATCGTTCATGGATCTCAAAGGATAGAAGATCGAATGAATATGAAGATGGAGTTGAATACTTTGTTGCATTTGCAATACAAAATTCTGCAAATAAAACTTCCATTAAATGTTCATGCTTACAATGTGCGAATATGATTTTCAATACTCCTCAAATTATTCGAGATCATTTGTTTTACTTTGGAATTGATCAAAGTTACCATACATGATATTGACATGGAGAGGCAGCTCCAACTGGCCCACCTTCCATAAGAGCAAAAATTTATGATAGACTTCAATTTGATGATCAACGTAGTACAATAGAAATGGTTCAAGCTGCACATGAGGATTATCAATATGATCCTCAATTGTTTGCAAAATTACTACAAGATGCAGAAAAACCGTTATATCCTGTTTGCATAAACTTTACAAGAATGTCAGCATTGATCAAATTATACAACTTGAAAGCACGTTTTGAGTGGTCGGATAATAGCTTTTCAGAGCTTTTACAAATTCTTGGAGAAATGTTGCCTTTAAACAATGAATTGCCATTGTCGATGTATGAAGCGAAAAAGACATTAAATTCTTTGGGAATGGAATATGAGAAAATCAATGCGTGCCCAAATGATTGTGTTCTTTATCAGAAGGAGTTGAAAGATGCATCGTTAAGTCCTACCTGTGGAATTTCAAGTTGGAAGACAGATAACTCTGGAACTAAGAGGAAAAAAGGAGTTCCTGCGAAAGTATTGTGGTATTTTCCTCCAATTCTAAGATTTAGAAGAATGTTTCAATCATCAAAAATTGTAAAAGAGCTAATATGACATTTCGAAGAAAAAAATTTTGATGGGAAAATGTGTCATCCATCAGATTCACCATCATGGAAGCAAGTTGATCACAGATGGCCTGAGTTTTCAAAAGAACCTAGAAACCTGAGACTTGCAATTTCTATAGATGGCATAAATCCTCACAGTTCATTTAATAGCAAATATAGTTGTTGGCCCATTCTCATTATAATTTACAACCTTCCTCCATGGTTGTGCATAAAAAGAAAATTTATGATGTTATCTTTATTAATTTAAGGTCCATGCCAACCTGGCAATGACATTGGTGTCTATTTAGCACTGCTAATAGAAGATCTTAAAACATTGTGGGAGGTCGGTGTTCAAGTTTACGATGCACATAAACAAGAAATCTTTACTTTAAGAGCCGTTCTTTTATGGACAATAAATGATTTTCCTACATATGGAAACATTTCAGGATGAAAAGTTAAAGGATATTATGGTTGTCCAATATGTGTAGAAGAAACATATTCTTGTAGGTTAAAGCATGGAAAAAAGAACTCCTATACTGGACATAGATGATTTTTTCCAAGAAATCACCCTTATAGGAAACAAAAGAAAGCATTTGATGGAAAACAAGAGTTCGAGTCACCTCCGAAAATATTGACTGGCGAGGAAATATTAAAAAAAATCAATGGAATTTTCAATTCTTGGGGGAAAAAGAGTTATTCAGGGAAAATCTGAAATCAACAATACTACTTGTTGGAAAAAGAAGTCAATTTTCTTTGATCTTGATTATTGGAAATATCTTCATGTTCATCATAATTTAGATGTTATGCATATTGAGAAAAATGTTTGTGAAAGCATTATTGCCACCTTACTCAATAGTGCAGGTAAGAAAAAGGATGGGCTTAATACTCGCTTGGATCTTGTAGATATGGGCTTAAGGAGCGAATTGGCACCAGTGTTTGATTCGAAGAGAACATATCTCCCTCATGCATGTTATACACTTTCTAAAAGGAAAAGAAGGTGTTTTTCCAAACACTTTCACAATTGAAGGTTCCATATGGATATAGGTCGAACCTTCGAAACCTCGTGTCAATTGAACACTTAAAACTTAATGGATTAAAATCTCATGACTATCATGTATTAATGCAACAAATTTTTGCCGGTTTTGTTACGTTCTATCTTGCCCTAGCATGTGAGGAATGTGATATGTAGATTGAGTTTATTTTTTAATGCTCTTTATACTAAAGTCATTGATGTTCCTTCATTAGATGAGTTACAAAATGAGATTGTGGTGACATTATGCTTGTTTGAAAAGTACTTCCCACCTTCTTTCTTTGAAGTAATGGTGCATCTTACTGTGCATCTTGTAAGAGAAGTGAGACTTTGTGGACCGGTTTACTTTAGGTGGATGTACCTATTTGAAAGGTTTATGAAAGTGTGAAAAGACTATGTACGAAATCATACTAGACCTGAAGGTTGTATTGCTGAATGCTATATTGCAGAAGAAGCAATTGAGTTTTGTACAGAGTACTTATCAAATGTGGAAGCAATTGGAATTCCTAGTAGTTCAAACATTGACCACAAAGTTGGGGCACCAATATTTGGAGGTCTTACTATGAAGACCGAATCCAATTTATGGTTACAAGCACATCATTATGTGTTGGAAAATACATCAATTATCCAACCTTTTATTGAGTAAGCACCACTTACTTTTTGTTTCTTTATTTGTTGTATGTATTATATATTATTCTAATTATTTAATTTTTATACATGACCTCATAGAGAGCACATGCAATGGCTGAAAGCGATACATCCATGTCAATCAAAAAGGTAAAAGTGGTTATAGGATGAGCATGCTCGTACTTTTACCTTTTGGTTACGAAAAAAGGTACAAAAATGGTTTATTAAATTTTCCTTTTCGTTTTCATTATTTGTCACCGTATAAATTATATTTTTATCTTATTTTTATAGGTTGAAGTTGCATTGAGAAATAATGAACCTGTATCTGCGACCCTTAAATGGATAGCTAATGGTCCAAGCCTTTATGTGATGAAGTATAATGGTTATGTCATAAATGGTTGTCAATATAATACCAAGGAGCGTGATGATTTACTAGCTACCCAAAATAGCGGAGTTAGTATTGTATCAACGACAATGCAAATTGCTAGTGCTAAGGATAAAAATCCTATTTTCAGGGAACTTTGTTTCTATGGGGTTATTACAGAGATTTGGGACCTGGATTATACTATGTTCAGAATTACAGTCTTCAAGTGTGATTGGGTTGATAATAAGAATGAAATCAGGGTCGATGATCTTGGGTTTACATTAGTTGACTTTAGCAGATTGACTCATAAGTCAGATCCGTTCATATTAGCCTCCTAGGCTAAGAAAGTCTTCTATGTATAAGATGAGTTTAATCCAAGATGGTCAATTGTTTTGTCAACTCCTCAAGAAGATTTCACAAAAAGAGCAAACGATGATGATCCCATGGAAATTTCTATTGAACACAATTCAGTCATATCTTCTTTGCCACAAGTTGAATTATTTGATGCATTGGATGAATCTGATAATATCTGTAATCGGGATGATTGCGAGGGAATTTGGGTCGAGAACAAATCATAAATGATTCCAATTTTTATCTTTGTTATTACTTTGTGAATTGATATGCTTCTGAAGTTTTTTATTTTTTAAATGTATGCGGACTAGTTAAGTTATTCATCTTTGTTATTAGATGAATATTATTCTTTCAATTTTAGTTAATGGCAGGTTGAGAATATTCTAAAAACTGACATTATTATGTTTTGTGCAAAACAGCTGATTAGGTAATGCCTTTAATTAGTTAAAATATTACATGGAGATGCTAGCATGGACCATAGGGATTAAGGGCAGAAAAAAAGAGTTGATGAATGTCTTTCTACGGACAAAAAAAATAACAATACTTAGGAGACAACCAATGAAGTTTATGTTTGTTCATTATTTGTTTCTGTGTGAAGAATTTTTGTAATATACACATCACATTTTAAGATTGTTCTACCACAAAACCCTCCCCCTATATTTATGATTAGTAGATTCAAACTAGTTGTTGATTGGATATTTGCACTAAAAGTCATGATCAACCATCATCTTCATGACTTTTCATCAAAAAAAATCATGGTAGTCTTTAAAAGCCATGACTTCTAATTTAATAAAGTCATGGAAATCCAGCAATGCTCTACCTTTTAACTAATACATGTCGTGGTGCCCATGCTGACTTTTCGCTCGAAGAACAGCATAAATTATATGATTTCAATTCTAGTAAAAAATTTCTTTATTGCAAAGCTTAGTCTTAGATAGTTTTTACTACCTTTCCACCAAATTCTCAAGAAGAAAGATTGATTCCTTTTTTTCATGCATAGAATAATCAGGAATGTCTCAGTTGTGAGTGAGTTATATGGCAATTTAAAGGATAGAGAAGAGAAGAGATGTTACATATGAGGATGTTGGATGTGTTTTGATAGGAAAATAATTTATAATTTTCTTAGAATTTCAAGAGAAAGGGATAGCAGATTTTTTAAATCCCTACAAGAGGGACCCAACTAGAAATTGCAAAAGTAATGATGGAAGAAAATTTTTGAGATTACCAAGGAAAAAAATAGGTAATGTTGTAACTTAATGAAAAGTCATGACATCATTGCTTGTGGTCACATTTAATAAGGTTTCGAGTAATTGTTAAGTCGTGACATCCAAAATTACTTTCTAAATCTGATTTGGCTCAACTTTAGAAAAAGTTTCAGCTTCTTTTATAAGTTTCTATTTCTACAATATCGTGACTATCTTTCATGTCGTAACTTTCTTCATTAATTCAATAGGTATTGTTATGACTTCGTCAAAAATCATGATTTTTTTTCATTATAGCCATGATTTTAAGATATTCCTTCATATATTCTTTGATTGTTGTCTTTATCATGTCTTTCTTTTCCACCACGTCAACTATCAGCCATGGACATTCTTTTGCTTGTATTTTTTTTTTTTTTTGCAATCTCAAAAAGTTCTTTGCTAATTTCTCTATCTTTTTGAATTTAAAACAAAAAATCAACATAAATTCAAAATTCATGTGTAGCCACCCTTGGAGATAGATAATGAGTTAATTTTGAATGTATTAAAAAGGCCTATTGAGAATGAAATAAAACTTAATAAAGACATTGATTTGTTTGATGCTCAAGATGGAATAAATTTTTTAATTCCTTTTTTTTTATTTTGAATCCAATTTTTTTTTTGACAATGAAAATAATTTGTTTTTATAGTTGGTTTTAAAATTCATGAAAATTAAGTTTTAAGTTACTTATAAACATTGTTGATTTTTTATATTTATAAAGAAAATAATGGCAATGTTCTTCCTTTTAATGATATTGATAAGTTGAAGTGGATAGAACTTAATTATAAGCTACAAAAATTTCTTGTTTCAACTATATATTTTACAAGACAATTGATTTAAACCAATATAGTAGAATTTAGAATTATGTTTTAGACAATATGTATTATTTTGTTGGATATTTTAATATGGTGGTCAAGGTATTATTTTTTCTTTGTTTTGTTTGTATAAATGTGAAATTTATTAGATTTAAAACTAATAAGGTTGGAATTTCATTATGTTACTTAACAAATAAATAGATAGCCTAAGTAGCACTACAAGAAAAAATATAGTATATGATATATTATCATATAATTTTTTTAGAATGTATAACACAATGATGCCAATAAATATTTTGCCAACCCTATCTACTAAAAAATGAGTAATATAACCTAAAATATTAACTATAGTCATGTTCATTGTTACAATTTTGTTATACTTCACAATTTAGTTACTTTGATAGTATTCCAAACTCTTGTTGGCGAGGTTAGCTTATCAATAAAGATTCGTATATATATAAGTTGTACAAGTAGTAAAAAGGATTTTAATCTAGTTATCAATCTCGTATGGTTTATATTAGTAGTTTAACCAAACAAAAGTGAGACAACACAATTCTAGTATAAATAAAAATTAGGAATATTGATATGACTCTTACATCAAATGATTGGTCTAGTTAATTCATACAATACAAGTTCAAATAATTGATTTATACTTATAATAGATATAAATTGAATGTTGGATAATTGTTAAGATTCTTCTTTTTCCTAATGGAATAAAAGATTGTTATTATCATTGAGTCTATCCCAATGATGGTCTCCTCATAATTGTCTTCTCTATACTTTAATACTATGACTACATATCATTCCTATTTAAAGGTCATTCACAAGTCCATGACCTTTTAGATGACTCATAAACTACCTTTGATGGTTGCTTGATATGTTCATTATTCTAATTTAGCTTTGGGTGTCATAATAAACAAGGACTAAGGTAGTCTTAAGTATTTTTACTTTTAGCTTCGTGAGCACTATACTCGTATAATTAACACATGCTTCCTTTAAATCTCAATGATAGGAATCATGTGAGTGGAAGTAATTAAAAGGGCTATACCACCTTGTGAATCACCACTACTAGTGCATGTCGAGTAGTTTACTTTTCACTATCCTCCAAAGTTATTATGTAACTCTCGTACTAAGGATGCAACCTTTAGAAGAATATTCTATAAATATCCACAATCAATCAAGGATCCATTCTTCTAAGATATGTATAATAGAGTGGCTTGTTAAATCATTTGTTCTTTTAGTTTCAATAGCATCATATTCATAATGATTAATGTACCTAAATTTGTATTTTAACATATAGGTTTATCTCATGCATCATGGTCAGAAGCGATCTTACTTCAATCATACTATATGTATGAGTGAGCCTCATGGTTTACTTGTGACCATCTACTATGATAACACAAACAAACTCACCGATAGTTTAACCCTAAGTAAACTTATATTTAATACACATTTCAATAAATTTTCATTTCATATCATAAATCAAACAAATACATTAATAACAAAGAGTTCAAACATCACATTACAAAATAGCTACACAAACCCTAGATCCCAATTCAAACTTATATTGGGGAGAGATTCATATGAGATACAAAAAAAAGATGTCTCATGAATCTCAATTTTCCAATGACATGCCTCATGATAATGTAGGACATAAACCCTAATCCCTTGTTATTTTGACTTATTTCTCAATTTCCTCCATAGAAAAAATGATTTGAGAATCGAACCCCTCAACTTTAGTGATTAGCCTTTCTTTTCCTTCCTTTGCTTGCTCATGGATCTCCTAGGGAGTATAAAAATAACTCCTAAGATCATCGTTGCACTTTTCATTCATCCATAAGAGTTGAGAAAAAAAAGTCTAATTCATAATTTTATGTATTGTCATATCTCTTTGCTTTTATACCTTATAGCTCTAGCATTTGTTGAAAAAAAAGTCACATCTTTAAGAAGAAGCTATGACTTTGAACTTTGTCTCTCAAGCTCGAGGTCACTAAGAATATTTTTAGTTAGATAACAATCCTACATGGAGTATATCAATAGCTTACTTAACCAATATCAAGACAACACAATTATAGTGGAGAAAATAATTAGAAATTTTAGTTTGACTCATTGATCCTAGGATTTGTCCACATTATTTGTATATTACTTGTTCAAATAATTTGATTTATGTTTGGGATAGATACAAAACAAATGTTGGATATTTTTTATAAAAAGCCTCTTTACTATAATGGCATATAATGTAATTATCACTATTGAGTTCATTTCAATGATAGTCTACTCATATCTATCCTTGTAGTACTTTATCATTGAAACAACTAATTATCCTAACCCAAGAGTCATCCAAAAGTACATCACCTTTTAAATAATTTATATATTTCACTTGATGATTACTTCATATGTATAGACTTATTCTCTTTGGCCTCATGTATCATAAAGATGAAAGAATGATATGATTTTAGAGTGTTTGCACTTTTGACTTAATGAGTGTCATACTCATATAATTAACATATATTTCTCTTAAATCTTATCAGAGAGGATCATATAAGTGAAATCAACTAAAAGGGTTATCATCGTCTTATGAATCACATTGACTAGTGTATGTCCTATAAATTACCTATCACTTTCTTTCACAATAATGATGTGACTCTCACACTAAATATGAAACCTCTAGAAGAGCATTTTATAAAATATTATTAATGAATTAAAATTAATTCTTCTAGGATATATCCAATGGAGTGATATTAAATTATTCATGTTTTTAGTTTCATGAGTATGATACTTACATTTATTAACATACATAAATTTCAGTTTTTAATGAGATTTATCTCATGTATCATGATTAAAAGGGTTGTCAATTCTTTCATACAAAATACATGAGTGAATCACATTGATTACTTGTAACAATCCAAGACAAGAAAATGTATAAACCTACCAGCATCCACAACCCTAATTCAAGTTTTATCTAGTCACTATTTTTATCAACTTCCATTTCAAAACATAAATCAAATACATCCAATAATAACAGAGAGCTTATATATCACATAAATCATAATTACACAAACCATATATCTTAATTTAGCCTAACATTTCAGAGAGATTTATATGAGATACAAAAGATATAAGTCTCATTCATCTTTAGTTTCCAATGGTAGGTCTAATGAGAATATAAGATATAAATCCTAATACCATGTTATTTTAATGTATTTCCCAAATCCACCCTGAAGAGGTCGTTTGGGAATCACTCCCCAACTATAGGGATTAAATTTTATCTTACATCCCTTCCTTTCTTGAGAATCTTCTAGGGAATGTGAAAATACCCCATATGATTATTGTTGCACTTTGCTTTGTTCTAGAAGAGTGGAGTATAAAGGTCCAATTTATGATTTTTTTTGTATTGTCTCCTCTTTTTGCTTTTATACCTTTATGAATCGAACACTTGTCCAAGTAGAAATTTGTAGGTTTAAGAAGATGACATGACATGGACTTTGTCTCTTAACCTTGATGTCATAGCTATGGGAAGTGGTTGTGTCTTTGGATGTCTCATAATACTTTTATTATACAAAGGTTTGATATAGGTAAGTACCTATAATTTATGCATTTTGTCTCCATAACACAAAGTCGAGGCTTGGTGAATGGGCCTGGGCTTTGTTGTTTCTTTGGAATTAAATGGCTATGCCATAAAAAATTGGCATTCGTATAGCTTTGGTATTTCTTGTACCTTAAGTGGCCATTGAATTGAAAATAGCCACAACTTGGCCTTGGTCTTTTTGTAGATTAAATGACCACTATGTGGAAAATGACCATGCCTTTTTCTTTGATCTTTTTTTGTGGATCAGATGGTTGTGGTGCTAGGAAGTGATAAATTGCTCTAGCATCTAGCATTTGTTTGTCTTTGGAATCACATGACCGTGGTGCTAAGAAGTAGCCATAACTTTGACTAATAACTCATAAATCCAAGTCAAGGCTTTGCCATCACTTGTAGACAATAGTTGTGGCTTTGGATGAATATCATGACTTTGACCTAAATAGTTTTTTATTATATAATTTTCTATCTCCCAGAAGTCATGACTTTGGGATGTAGTGATTTTGACTTGGAAATACAATATCTTGATAAAGAGAAAGTCATGATGCTAAAAAATTATCATAACTTTTAGCATAATGAGGTATTTGGTAACTATAATATGAAATTATTATCGTAGTAATTATATTACTATGAGATAAATGTGGTTGAAATTCCAAGATAATATCTTGGCAAAAAAGTAAAATTACATAGATAAAAGATTATGCTAATGATGTAGTGGAGTCATGACATACAATTTCAAAATACGTCAAGGAGCTCACACATCACCAAGTCACTAATTATATGAAAAGAATATATACAATTTCACAAATTTTCATCAAAATTACCCAAAATTTTAAAGTCATGAAATTAATTAAGCTTTAGCTTATTTCTATACTTATACATTGTGATATCCGATCCCCTAGGGGGTCTCATTCCTTCTATCACACAATACAATGTGAAATAAAATAAAATTTTCTCAATTATTGGACTATGTCATTTCGATTCCAAAATAATCTGTTATGATTAAAAGAAAATTTACAAATATTTTTTTTCTGTACTCTCTCTCCGGCGCAGAACATTTTTTTTTCAGTCTTTCTCCCATTTTCCGAATTCCTGACATTTTTTTCTTTTTTTTTTAAATAATTATTATCATTAATTTATAATAATTTTTTTAGGTTGACACCTAGACAGCTGACGGACCACCCACGCAGGCACAACCATGTGTGGATGACGTTGCGTGCTCTTTTGGTTGAGCAAAATTTTTTTTTAATATATTATAATAATTATTTAATTAAATAAAAATATAACAAATTCTGATTTTCTCAGAATTTAATAAAATTTGACACCATAGCCATATTTTTCAAGATGAATTCAATAATGACATACATTTTATCATCATGGCCCTAAAATTTCCAGGTTATTTTCTATTTTTTGCAAAATTACCATTTTGCCCTTTCTTTTCCAGAAATCAACTTATGTTAGTTATTTATTCATTTTTTTTTAGGATTTCACATACATCATCTAATATCACTCAAAATACATTAGAATATTCATTATTTTATGCACAAAACATCCATCTCTCAAGTCTCACTAAACCTATCTACTTTAAAAACCAAATGAAACCCATAGTTTCATGATACAAAAAGTATCATGATATTCCTCTAATTCTTTTGAATTAGTTTACAAAACGAATGTTTGTTAATATACTTTAATTTAGTCAAGGTTGCAAAATTTTATAGTTTTTAGCTACATAAATTATTAAGCCTTTTGATCAATTTCGAAATGCTAAATAATTAATGGGATGGATAAAATTTTTATACTCACAACTTAGATTCAAAACATTGTAGCATGTATTACATTGTAATCATACATAAAAATATTTGATTGATATACTCAACACATCATTACATACACATTTGGCTTGAAATCAATGTCAGTATATGGATATGAATTGATTTATTAAGACATAATCAAAGATAAATTAAAGGTGATGCCCTTGATTGTATTAGAAATTATTTTAGTATATAATTCAACATGTCATGACATGCTCATTGTCAATGTGAGATGGAGCATAATGATTCATCAACACAAGGGTGATTTATGAAAAAATCTTAAGATAATAAGGATATAATTCTAGAAATATAAATCTTAAGTTTCATAAGTTTGAGATAAATTTTGAGAGTAAAAATTTTTATTTATAGCTAAGATATACAGTAACTATTCATCAAATAAAAATTTATTTATCATCAAAAAATTTTTAAAGTATGTGCTACATGTATAACTACAACATTACTCATGTAGACAATATAGTTCGCTCATGTAAAGAAAATTAATAGAACCAATCTTTTTAACACTAGCATAAAATTTATGAGTTGGCTTTTTTTGGGATATGTGGTTTATGAAGAGCCATAAGAACCAAGATTTTAAGAACAAACATTTTCAGTCATCTAGAATTTTCATGTGGTAATAATTTTTTTAGTCCACAAAAATGAAGATTCTATTTTTTTTTTCAAGATCTAGCCCTTCCTTTAACAAATGTATTTTATTCTTCTTCTCTAGGTATTTAAGTACAAAGGAATGAGGAGAAAGAGATAAATAAAAAGAATGAAATAATGGGGATTTGTGTTGATATACAACAAGAATTGTAATTCCCTAATTCTCATTCACAATAAAAGCAACCATTTTGATTTTATAGTGAATATGTCCAAAGTCACATAAGTATCTTAAGTATCTCCATGAGTAGAAAATATCACAAAAGATGTAAACTTTTTTTACATATCATAACTATGTTTATATCATAATAATAAAATCTGTTATTTGGGCTTTGTTTCATTATCTTTCTATGACATTGGATGTCATTTTCTAGTCCAGTTTGGTGACTATATTTCTAATACAAAATCACTTAAAGTTTATGGACTTACATGATGTCATTTTATGGTTTAAATCATTATCTTACATCATCTCTTATATATTCATATGACATAATTTAATTCCATGGTTTCATTTCTTAGAGATTTCTAATGCATGATGCCTTATTAAATACTCAGATAAAATCATATTTGTATACGATTAATTATTTTAGAGTAATTGCTTTGGTATTTATATAAATCAAGTTTTATATTTTGTTTCTTAGGTGAAGCTTCATTTGTTAAAGATTTTCCTTTGATGAATAGTTTTGTACTTCATAAAATTTCCTTATTATTTTATTTTTTACTTAATCATGATTTTTTGTGGCTCAAGTTACTCTAGTCTTTAAAACTATACCTGTTGGAATATTGTATATGCTAAAAACTATTTGATTGATCTTTTTTTGGTTAGTTGGTTGAATGCATCTTCTTGTTTTTAATTATAAGTGAATTTTCTATGTATAGGGTTTGTATTTAAAATTGATGTGCATGTGTACTTTATTTTGCATAGTAGATGATTTGATGCATGTGAAATATCAAATCATCAACTCATGTAGAATGTAAGCCTATTATTTACAATCTAAATAAAGCTGGATGCATAATTGGTAAGATTATAGCACATGATTTTTTAGGTATATCTTGACTGTGAGGAACAAAGAAATTTTAACTTCTTATACCAATACACTTTTGTGTATTGAATAAGACTATCATGATCTTATTATTTTATACTGACATAAAATAAATATACATCAATGTTATTATAAATAGTATTTCTCTTAATCTTGAAATAATTAATATATACATAAACTTACTAATAGTTATTATGATTTATATAGATTGTTATTTAGAAATAGATTAACAAACGTAGTTAGTTGGTTAACTAACCAGCTTTATAGTGAATATTAATTATTGATTGAATGCATTCATGTCAAATGAATTGATGATATACTCTTGATGATAGTTATAAGTTTTGATATTGACAAATCAAATAGATTGATTGTAATATGACATATCAATTAAGTTAAGCATACTATCTTGTGGAAATAATAAGATATTAATTAAATTAAATTATCATTAATATAATTCAATTGATGGGTATATATAATATTAAATAATAAGTGAGAAAGTACTACTGTAATTTTATACTATAATAAATTATAAATTAATGTAAACCATACAACATAATTTATAATAGGAGCCTAGAATCATATTTTAGATAGGGTCCCTTCTATAGCCTTATCAAATACCATAAAAATATATTTTAAATTATAATAAAATAATTTATTTATTTAATTCTTATATCGGAATGATTAACTTGATTAAAATCAGATTAATTAATTTAAACTAAAATCATATTAATTATTTGATTATATATATAATAAGATAATCTTTAAATAATAATTTAAATAAAAAGAAAAAAAACACCACATCACATTTTTTAAAAGTGATGTGACAATTTTTTTTGCATTGTTTTGGATTTTTTGGTAGATGAAGAATGAAACCACACTGTTCTTCTTCATCATATGATTCAGAGCATGATATATGAGAGAAGATTTTGGTTACATATAGAGCTTGTGATTAAGGTATATTTTCAATGTCATTATATTAATATCCATATGGAAAACAAAAAAAAATGATCCTAATCTACATGCAACACGAGAAGGGATTTAAATCCCTAACAATTTAATATATTCCATGACATAAGTTTTGCTTAATATCTAAGGTGAAGCTTTATTTGTTAGAGATTTTCTTTTGAAGAATAGTACTCTGCTTCATAAAGTTTCCGTATTCTTTATTTTTTTAATTATGATTCTTTATGGCTCAAGCTAACTTAGCCTTTGATACTGTAACCTCTATAACATCTTGGTTAGATCACTCTTAACGTAAGAATTTATTCATTATTGAGATTTTATATATTTTGTTTGCAAAAATTGAATAGGAAAAAAAATTATTATCATGGGAACTTTAACTAGAAAACATAAATTATTTCATATACAAAATTTTAGTTATTTTTCCTCTTGTTCTATGATTGGACATGATTACATATAATGTTTATTTTGTGTATTTGGAGAACTATATGGAATCACTGTCTAATTTTAGATTTTAGGAATCATAAAGTACATAAAATATTACTTGCTTTTGAAAATGATAAAGGTACCATAAAAATCTCATTATAAATTGAAAGTGAGACAAGTGGATGCTGCAATGAGATTCTCATCATAGCTCTTCTAGCAATGATAATTCAATGAAACTTATTAAATATTTACAACTCAAAAATGAAGGTAACACACATTTGAGGGATTGTAAAAATGTAGTTTCATGATGTTAAGATACAAGAGAATTGGTAATTCTTTTCTTATTCGTTACAAAATTTTACAAAAAGGTTCATAATGTGAATGGAACCTCCCTATTTCTAGTCTTATGAATATATTTAAAATTTATTATTTTATAAGAATTGTGATAAATTATGATAATTCTAGAAATTGAATGAAAACCCAAAAATTTTAATTTGGAGAGGAATATCACAAAGAATTGTGAACAATTAAAGAGATGCTCATCAACCTTAAACTTTTCTTTTGATTTCCAAACATACATTATGGAATATGTGATTTGAGATTATTATCTTATAAGAATTATGTATATCACAAGGAATTGTGAATGGCTGCTATCTATATGTTTTTGTATGTCATACAAAAATACATTATCAGGCTCAATTTCATTTCCTTGCATGCCACTACTTATTATAATTTTATATTATAAAATATGTAAGGATGTTTTTCTAGAACTTGCAAATATATATATGTCATGACTCAATTTCATTTCCTTGGATGCCTCTAGTTGTAATTTGATATTATACAATGTGTGAAGATGTTTATCACAAATTTATAATTTAAAATAAATATAACATTTTCATTATTATTAAAATTTTAAATTAGAAATGTGGTAAACATCTGCTTTTTACATTTCTATTTCCTAGATAAATGTATCACATTGATGGAATTTGATTCATCATAGTTCTATGATTTTTATGGCTTATATGTATATATATAGTGTAATTTTTAATTTATATATTTTAATGATATAACTAATTATATATTATAATAAGTTTTATACTTTTAATAAAATTTTATTTGGTTGCAATTTGGTTATAATTCTGATAAAATTTTATATGGTTATAATTCTACTATATATATTGTATTTATTTATTTATTTATTTATTTATTTATAAGTATATATATATATATATATATATATATATATATATATATATATATATATATATATATATAGATTTTATATATGCACATACACACACACACACACACACAAAATAATTTTTTGATTTATACAAAAAAATTGCTTTGGTTTTAAAAAAGTGATTTTTAAATTCGATTGTTTTAAAATTGGATTTTAAATTTTTAGCACAACAAAATCTATATTTTTTATGTTTGGTTATATTTTTTTAAAAAAATTTTGAAAAAAAAAGCCTTTTTTCATAAATAATTTTTTTAAATAGTGATTAAAAACATAAATTTGATTATTAACCACCCATTATAATTAATTGTCTGTGCACCCATCGAGACAGAGTGGTGCAATAAATTAGTTTTATAATATAATAACTAGAATTAAATATTGTATCTTTTAGTGAGTAATGTTTTTGTAATTAATGTTGCCGCAGGAACATTCCATTCCATCACTTCATAACTTTTATCTGTTTCATATTCATTTTGATTTTAAATAATTTATCCTTTTTATTTTCTCTAGGTTGGTCCCGTATATTGCAAGTTGTATTCTAAAAGAATTTCTTTTAATCGCAAATTTATCAAAATCTGTTATTTATTATCACACGCTATTCTTATGTAATAATGCTCTATTATTACAAATGCTATTCTAATTCGCAAATCATATTTTTTATTCGAGAATCATTCATTACAAAACAAACCTGTGCCTCACACATGCACATATCACAGTCGTTATTAGACTTGTTCAAAACGCCATTAGCAGTATAATTCTATCTTTTGATCTTCTTTATTGATTAGTTATCTCTTCATCCATTTGTACAGAGGCCCCATAATATCCTTCTAAATGGATAAATCCTTTCAATTTTATGTTGATTGATAGTTAGAGTAGACATGAATTTAATGTCTACTCTCGATGAGCAGTGAATTTATCTCTTCATCCATTTGTACAGAGGCCCCATAATTCTATCCTTTCAATTTAAGACTAAGCTATTTCAATTTTAATGAGCCGTGAATTTCATTTTGGTGAAAAATAACAAACAAAAGAGATCACTACTCTTGATGAGTAGACATGTGGCGAAGAACCAGCAAAGAGAATTGGGCAAAGAACATATCCTAATTCAGGATTGCATATATGAACAGTCACCCCAATTTATAAGTAATTATACGTAATTTGTACGTCAAACTCCAGCCTTCTATTAACCAAAACAAAATCAAGTTAATTTGGTTCAAATATTTCAACCAAATAATGTAATAATTATTATTATTTAATCACTGATCAATTTTTTCTATTGTTTATTCAGTGACAATATAATAACTTTGGAAATTATATATACTTTTTAATATAAGAACAAATAAGTAATATTTTATACATTATTACAATCCATGTTATAAAAATGTCATGGTTTAACATCACCTTGTTACTTAATATTTTTTTTAGTTTAATTTCATTTCTTTCTTATTAATAATGGACATGGAATATTGCACACTTGTAATAGTCTAATCTTTAGTTTCTTTTCTTTTTTTTGTTAAGTAATAAAAGGTCTAATCTTTAGTTTCTTGATATTATTGTTAGATTGTCAAACTAAATTAGTATCTCACATCAACCAACTCATATGAGCAGCCAATGCATAGTTAGTCTCATTATATTAGGTGGCCAATAAATCTCTATTTTTATCTAGCTGGGATAAATTATATAATGATTACACTTTCTTCTCCATTGATTGTGACATATACAATCACAACAAAGGATCTCGGTACAAGATTATTATACTTAGATTCTATAAAAACACATTTCATGTTCAACATGTGCTACTGCATTGACTTCCATGAAAATATCATTGTTGTTCCAAACACAATAGTTTTAAGTTTATTACTAATTCACAATAATGCTCATTTATTTACAAATCTAGAATAACATGATAATTAAATTGTCATTCTAAGGATTTTATTATGATTATTCATATTAAACCTATATGAAAAGAAAATCATAACAATATTATTTTCTTTTAATAAAATATGATAAATATTTTTTTTCTACAATCCTTTTATGATTAGTATGATGCTCATGCACCAAGGAAAAAAATATTTTTAGGGTTTGTAGTGGCCAATTAGTTTGTTTCCAAATTGAAATGATAAGGATTATGGCACCTGCAAAGCTATGCATCAACATTTATTTTAAAAATTTGGTTGAATTATAAAATGTCTTGATTGCATTAGATCTAATTTTAGAAAACAATCATGCATAGTGTGGAATTTTATTAAAATGATAATGGAACAATGAAGATTTCATTAAAGATTGAAAGGGAAACAAGTTACTTCTACAATAAGGATCTTATTTTAACCTGTATAGTAATGGTAATTAAGTGAACTTGAATAAATACATACAATATGAAAAATAATGGTAACACTATCCAAAACTTCTAAGGGAATGCAAAATGAAGTCACATTGCATGGACACATGATAGAATTGACAAGTCTTTTCTTATTCATTATAAAATTCGACAAATGGGTCCATACTGGTGAAAATGGTTCATTAATTGGTATCTTTCATGCATGTAAATGTAAAGAATATAAGTGGGAGGTGTGTGATCCTTGTAGGTATTCATGTTTTTTGTTTTTCCAATCATTTCACATATTCATATATAAGGTGCATCCTTTCCATTTAAACACACAATTGAAAGCCCCAAAACTCCTAGCAACAAATTGTCCAACTTAACTTTTAGATGCTCAAATAAAAATAAATAATATTATTATATTGCACCAAACATGAAAACACCTTTACTTCTATGGTTAATTTGAAAACATGAGTGTGTATTAGAATTTTCTAAAAAGTACCATAAACTATATAGTACATTTTCATTTTTCTTTAATCCAATGACATCTAATCAACCACAACTTAATTATTGGTAGCAATATTAAAACTATTTTAAGGTTGTCAAGATTCAAAATTATTTATTAGTGATACATAATATTCATTTTAATTTCTTTGTTTTAATATCTATATTAGATGAAAAGCTAATCTTAAATTTCTTGATTTTAATTGTTAAGGTAAATAGTGATCAATCAAATAAGGTGCAATGATAAAATTTGTTTGGATCACTTGTGAGATCTATGTTTTTTATTCGATGCAATTTCTCCATCATCATAAATGAGTAGTACCTGATGCACAATATTGAGAGCTACGCCAAGTATTGATATGAGTTTGTTGATGGAAAGTATCTCTTTTGTTGATTGAATAAGAATAATATACATGTCTTATAACATGGCACTATTTATTATTTTGAAATCTTATAGCTTTCAACACTATTAACGAGAATCACATTTTACAAAATTTATTTCATGAGACATAGGCATTAATTATTTCTTAGATTCTTCTGTGCTAAACCTGTTTAACATTATATCTATGTATGTACTTGACTTTGGCCAATTAATCTCGACTTAGGCCAAGTAATATCTTTCAGCTATCTATGTTGCTCTCAATACCTAAACCATGAGTGATTTCTCTTAAGTCTCTCAACAAAAAATATCTACCCAACCAAATCATGATAGATTCTAAGGTAGGGATGTCATTATTAATGAGAAGTTTTTCATCCACATTTAAAACTATGAAGGCAATAATACACTCATCTACCTTGTCATAGACATATAGTTTATCTTCATTATTTATGAATCAATCCTCTTTGACTTTGTCATTAAATTTTATGATTTCAACTACTAGAAGCTAAGAAGATATGTGCACGACATGTTGATAAATTGATATGTTTAGCTTACATATCTTTTTGTAATTTGTTAAATAGATGAAACCTTTATGTTGTTTCGTATAAATATCTTATTTAGATGTCCATAAAGAGGAGTGGGCTCCACATATATTTGCCTATTTTTATAGTAATAAAACATGACATCTACAATCAAGATTATGAACACAAAAACACACAAAAATATTATATCATAGTCAATACTATCAATCTATTGGAACTAATGTGTGACTAATTACTCTTTAAATATTTATGCACTCCTATCCAATTTTAGTTTGTTTCATAAAAAATCAATCCCTCCCAATAGGTTTCATCATTTTTGTTGGGTCAATTACAGTCCATACTTGGATAGCATACATAAATTTTATTTAATATAATGGTTGCAAGATATTCTCGTATTACATGCCTTCCACTACTTTTCTATTAGTTGTAGGCTCATCATGATTAATTCTTAAATCATCACTTTACTGTGTCAAGAAAAATTCATATATCACAATGATATGTATTGGATGGGGCCTATGTAGTTAAATTGCCACCATTGGGTCAACCAAGGTCAACAAAGTTTTTATCTCAAACCAACATGGCTCCAAGTCATTTCTCATATTATAGGCTTTCTATATGTTCTTTGTAGTTGGTAGTGTGATCTTGATCTATAAGTAGAATGACATCATCTATGCAATGAGAAATTAATATCTCTCAAAAGTAAGATGATCTCTATTTTACTACATAGTTATTATATCTCGAGTAATTTGTTGTTCCCCAATAGTTTGTGAATGGTGCTGAGGTACCATATAGAGTTTAACATTTTATTGTTATTCTTAGACTTTATTAAGCTCAATATTTTTCTCAGATGTCTTTCTAGAGATTATTTGATTTCTAGGAAATACTGATGTAAAGCAATAAATAATTAGTTCTCTATTGATTGAAATAAAAAATATCACTTAGATTTCTGGGATTTCACACATTAATATTTATTAGACCTAGGGCTTAGTTTGTTCTCGTTTTTGCATCTTGCATAAATATCATAATCCCAAATTCTCATGAAAGATATCTAATGCTCCCCCAATAGATATCCCATATCATTTTTTTTGAATAGAGTGAGATGAAATATTGTTCTGTCTGTAAGCAATTGTTAGTAATGCATGTTCTCATTAGAATATAAGAATATTTGAATGATTCATCACCATTCAAATATCAATGGTAATTCCGTTGTTGTGTTCCTAGAGGTGTACATCATGACACTATCCCATTCTCTTTCATAAAGTAATCAAACTTTTGGTTTGAGTACAAAACACCTGCATATGATCTAAGTGTTTTGATATATTTGTCTATTTGTTTTTAAAATTAATTCTTTAAATTCATGAACTTTTCAAGGACCTTAAATTTGTGATTCATAAGATGCACATATCCATATCTATAAAAATCATGAGTAAACATAATATACTCATAGCTTCCCCTTGCTTGAATATTTAGAGGTCCACATACTTTAGTATTTATAAGACCTAATGGATCTCTAACCTCTCTCCTCATCCAATGAGGTGGATTTTTGTCATGTTGTCGAATAAAAAATGCATCACACATCCTATATTTCTCAGAACCAAATAAGTCGAAGAATAGTTCTTTTAAAGTTTGGAAATGTGACAATCATTTACATGACCTAAATAACAATATCATGATTAAGTAGAATTTACATCAATAATTTGTATAATGTCCTTTAGTTTATGCACATGTGCACAAATGTAAAAATAATATTTGATATCAAATATTTATAACAAAGAAGTAGACACATTAACCTCTATAATAAACACACATGAAAGAAGTCCCACTTTTTTTTCTTTTTTTTTTTTTGAAGTAGAGGGAATAGTTTCTTTGAAGGTTATCATCACGCATTTGGTTGTATGTGCCTTGGAAACAAAGTTAGACTTTTTCTTTTGAATTTTCTCTTGTGAATCATCAAAAGACTATTGAGTATGGAATTCTTCATGTTAGCTTCAACTATTCAACATGCTTAGCAATTGAGAAAAAGACTTATCAATTGCATTCATATTATAGATTATGATAAATTGTTTATCTACTTCTAGATATGCTTACAAAAGTCCTTGGTCAACTCTTGGCACGTGGGAAATCATATCCATGATTAGCCCTCAACATAACATTTTATTTTATAAATTTTCATAGTTGTTTCATTCATCATCTTGAACTAAAATAATGTCTTAGATATATTTTATCATTAATATAGCGATTGTCCCTCATAAATGTTTTTGAGATGCTCAATCATATTGAATACAACCATGTACTCTTTTTACTGTTGAAGCTCTGAAAATATAGTGCCAAGCATAATTTAAATAGTGTCCTAACATATCTTCAAAATACTTTTTATAAGGATCTCTCTGTCTTTGAGGTCTTTCGAGGAGCTCACAAGGGATAAGCTCCTATAGGACTTAAATATTTTTTTAATTTTGCGGACAATCTATAAGCTATGTAATTTATCTAATGTTTTTTTCTCATACCATTTATTCTTCTTATGAATTGATCTGAATGATAAAATGTTTAACATATTTATGAAAAAAAGATCCTAATAGAAAATATTCAAAATTACTATTATATTTATTTTCATTGAAATGAATTTATGAAATGATTATCACACTATTTTTCATAAAAGTAATGACCATTGGTTTTTATTTTTAAAAATGTTTTCTAAAATTTTATGGTTGGCTAGGATCCATGATTTACTATATCTTAATTTAGCTTTGGTTGAATATTGAAGAGTACAAGTATTTAGGCAATCAATCATGTCCAATGGCATTATAAGAAATTACTAGATAGTTGAACAATCTTGTTTGCATGTATTATAATAACGACATAATGAAGCTTCTCAAGTTCCCTAATCTCATTAGTATACCCTACTTAAGTCAGACCTAATATGAGACGAAAAAAACTACATTTTATTCATCAAGGCCTTCATGAGGAGAAATATTAGAAGTGTTTGGTTTAACTTAATATTTTGGTTTGAATGATTTTAATAATATAAATCTGAACATTAATAGATTACCAATGTTTGAAATTAATTTAAAAATATCACATCAATTTTGATATTCATTTCAGTCACATTTAATTATCATGTTTTGAAGTATTTTTCATGTCAAATAACTAGCATCAAAACTTTAAACAAAAAAAGATATGTGTCTTGGTAATGGTCCAAGACTACATTGCTTCTTTCATGCTAATGTGACAACCAAAAGGTGATCCTACGAATTAAGAACTATGCACTACTATCCTAGTCATCATCTAGCGTTCTTCAAGAGCTTCCTTCAATAGACTATGAAAACACTTCATGTGGCCTTCAAGCTTTTTTTATGTCAATGCTAAGACTAACTTAATCCAAAATTATAGTTTCTACTAAAAATATATAGTCACATTCGGCAAATGTTAAATTGGAAGAGGAATACATCTAAGAGAATGTAAAGAATCACATGACATGCAAGCCATACTTAAATTACAATCCTAAATAAAACAATCTAGAAATAAAACAACCACATGGTTAGGATTAATAACTAGTCACAAGGGTCTAATATGTTAATAATTATTCACTTTTTAATTCCTTTAAGCTAAGCAATGCCATGAATATGGGTTGCTTAAAATGCCACTTCATAATAATTTTGACAAATAGCATATGTGAGGTATTTAATAACTATAATTCTTGTGACTTATCAATACCATTTCTATTTTTAAAAATTATTTGATATGGAATAAAAAAAAATGGATATCACATATCACATATGTTAAACCGATTGATGACATGGTTTCAAACAAAGAAATCCAACTTGGTCATTCACAAATAGCTTTGTTACCACTATTATAGTTTGAAGCTATTTCTATATTATACATTGAAAAAAATAAATAATAAGCTTAATTGAAGCCTTAACATATGATTTTTTTTAAAAAAAAAAACCATGTTTGATTAGGAAATACAATTTATCTTCAGTTCGAAAGTTGATTTAAATCCGAACCAAGTGCAAACTCTTTGAGCTTCACCTCTATTTATGTCCACTCCATAACTTGGAATGCCTATATGATTATCTTATGAATGAGAGCATAATTACTTTAATTTGATGTTGCTACATGACAACCAAAAGTGAATGTCAAGGTCTTTCTTGGAAAGGAAGGATAAAGTTATGAAGCTCAAAAAATAAAATTTTTATATATAGAAATTTAAATTATATAGAATAATCCTAAATTGTGCAATCAATATACAACCACTCTAATCCCTTTTGATAAATACAATGTTACATATAATAGTTGATTGTTTTAAAATCAACAAATTTTCATTTCGGATGCCGTATTGATCACAAGTCTAAGAATTTCTTATTCTATTATCACTATGAGTATTACTCATCATCTTCCCATAAAAAAACAAATAACTGTCTCATAGTTGGTTAGTCCAATTCATGTTTTATAACATGCATCCATGTTTTAGCTTGACATCACATATTTTTGATAATATTGTCATTAGTTAAAATGCATACTTGTTTCATACATATTATTTTTATCCATATTCAAAATAATAATCAATCACGTTTTATTTAAGAATAGCATGAGAAATAAACTTGTATACTAGGAATTTTATTATGGTTATTCATATTAAACAGATGATTATTCACTTGTTAACTTTTATCCTAATTTCAAAATATGTCATGATATTTTTGTTGTTCTTGCAAAAACATATTTCCAAATTCATTTTCATTTCCTTGAGTGTCCCAAGTTGTTGTAATTTTATGTTATAAAACATAGCAAGATGTTCATTAAAATTTCATAATTTTTAAAAATTTAATAAATATGAAATTATTATTATTCTTTTAAATTATAATTAAAAAATTGAAAGATTTTATTATTTTTACATTTTTATGATATTGATGAATTTTACAATATAGATATTCATGATTTCATTGATAAATAATTATTCATGTATTTTTTACAATTTTACAATTGTAATTAGAATGCATCGAGGTTCTATAATTTTATAATTCATAATTTCATAGATATTCATGATTTATATGGCTAGTTATTATTTCATTATTTTAAAACATTTAATTTTTTAATAAATATATATATATATATATTCTAATTTTTAATTTATATATTTGTATCATTTAACTAATAAATATTCAAATGAATTTTATAATTTTAATATATTTTTATATGTTTATAATTTTGCAATTATATATCATTTTTAATATTTTATAATTTTAATTGCATAAATATGGTATATTTATCAAATTTCATAATTTTTATGTTTAGTTTTATTTTATTTATATATATTTAATTTTTTATATTTATATTATTTTATATATTTAAAATTTTTATGTTTCATACTACTATATATATTTTTAACAAGTTATGTATTTTGTAGGTGTAGTGATTACATTGTTTTTTTACCAATGCCATAAAGTCAATGTGCTCCTCATAAGACTCTATGCTTTAATAAATTCTTTCTTTTTTATAAAATAAAATTTTGAAAAAAAGAATGATTCATGTGTAATGATTTCATAAATTATCTTGAATTTTAGCAATTTAATCATTTTCAAACCTTTCATCAATTTCAAATTTCTGTAATTTACAACATCCTACCATTCTCAATTTTTTTTTTTTTGGTTTTATTCATGTTAATTGAAATCTATGTTTGTAAATTTATATTCTTATAAAATTGGTTTCAAAGTCATCTTTTTGTATAGTGGAGTGCAATTATAAAAATGTCAACTTTAATACATTTGAAACTTTCATGTCGGCACTTTACATAAACTGAATTTAAATGAGCTCCTTGTATTCATTTTTTTTCCCCAATCATTTCATAAATTAAAGTTAAATATCTATCCTTTTCATTTGAAACACCTCTACATTCAAATACATTCTATCTAGTACATTTGCATTTTCATTTCTTCATTTCAATGAGATGTGAATTATTTATAAGAGATGAATTAATATGCATTTTAATATCATTGTTTCGATGTTAGATGAAAAGCATCTTTAATTACAATGCAATTATATATAGCATATAGTATATGATTAATCCATAATAATTCTTAAGATCTACCAGATATGCTCATCATACTCAATAATGGAGATATCAATGCAAGTATATAAAATGTAGTACATGATTGGTCCATAACACATGCAACTCTACTCATGTGTAACTTCTCTTCTGTCAAATTTACTCTAGCTTTGCTAGAGTTTTTTCGTGAGTTATGAATATTTAATTACATTCTTCGATGCTAAACCTGTAAACAATATATCCATGTATGTACTTGACGTTAGACATCTCAATACCTAAACCAAATCATGATAGATTCTAAGGTGGGTATGACATTCCTGATGAAGTGTCATCCACATTCTTAGATTTCAAGTTCTAATAGACAGTTCATCTTCATTTTTCATGAATCAAAACTCATTGACTATCATTAAATTCAAGATTTCAACTACTAGAAACTAAACTACTTGACAAATTAATGGATGTGTAGCTTATACCTTTTTGTCATTTATTAAATTGATGAAACCTTTATGGTGTTTCATTTTTCAAATAATGGGAGTGGGCTCCACATATTTGCCAATTTTAAGTCATAAAACATGACTACTATAATCAAGATCATGATAGATATTACACAAACACATTATGTCATAGACAATACCATGCATCTATTGGAACCCATGTGTCACTAATTACTCTTTAAATATTTATGCATTCCTATCCATGTTAGTTTGTTTCATGAAAATCCTATCACACCCAATAGGTTACATAATTTTGGGTTGGCCAACCAAAGTCCTTACTTTTTTATTAGTTGTAGGCGCATATTGATAGATTCTTATAACATCAATGCAGTGTCAAAAAAATTAATGTCCCACAATGATATATATTTTACCTATATATAATTATGATGTCCACCAATGGGTCAACTTAAGGTTTAATTTCAACCCGCATGGTTCCTAGTCATTTCTCATATTACGGAATTTCTACTTTTTTGTAGGTGGTAGTATCATCTTGATCAATAAGTAGAATGACATCATCTATCTAATGAGAAATAAATCTCTCAAAAGTAGGATGATCTTTATTTAACCTACATTGTTATTGTATCTCTTGAGTAATTTGTTGTTCTTAAACTTCATTAAACTCAATATTTTTCTCACTAGTCCTAGAGATAATTTGTTTTCCAAGAAATACTGATGTACAATTACGTTGTTCTTAATTCATTGAAAGAAAAAATGGCACTTGGATTTTGGGATATCACAAAAAAAGTTATCAGATTTAGGACTTAGGTTGTTTGAGCTTTTGCATCTCACATAAATATCATAATCCCAAATTCTCATGAAAGTCATTGAATGCTCCCATATAGATAACTCATATGATATTTTTTGGATAGAGTTGGATGAAATATTATTCTATGTGAAAGCAATTGTTAGTAATGCATGTTTTCATGAATTATAAGTTTTTGAAGGGTTCATCATCAATCGAACCATAATTAATATAGTTTATTTCTTCTTTTTTCAATGGTGATTCAATTTTGTTCCCATAGGAGTATGTAATGACATTATCTCATTCTCTTTCAGAAGGTTATCAAATTATTGGCTTAAGGAATCAACACTTGCTTCTTATCTAAGTGTTTTGATATTTTTGTGAATTTGTTTTTGATTTTTTTTTATGTTTATTAATTTTTATTAATTATTTTTTTTAAAGGTAATTCTTTTAATTCTTGAACGTTTCAATGGCCTCAAAATTGTGATTCATATGATGCACCTATTTGTATCTATGGAAATCATGATTAAACATAATGTACTTATTACTTCCCATTCTTGTATATTTAAAGGTCTAAATACATTAATATTTATAAGACCGGATAAATCTCTAGCTTCTAACTTCATCCCTTAAAATGGATTTTTTTATGTTGCCCAATAAAAATGCATCATATATCTTATATTTCTTAGAACCAAATGGGTCGAATAATCATTCTTTGTAAAGTTGGAAATGTGATAGTCATTTACATGACCTGAGTAACATTATCACGAGTAAGTAGAAATTATATCAATCGATTGTCTAATGTCCTTTAGTTTATGCACATTTGCACAAATATGATAATCACATCTAATATCTAATATTTATAATCAAGAAGTAGTTAGATTAACCTTTATAATAAATAATTATAATATAAAGTCTCACTTTTTTTTGTGTTCTTTTTTCTCTTTGAAATAGAGGAAATAGTTTCTCTAACAATGACCATCATTCATTTGGGTGTATGTGCCATGACAACTAAGTTAGACTTTTTCTTTTATTTGTTCTCTTTTGAATCATCAAAAGAATATTGGGTATGGAATTCTTCATGTTAGCTTCAACTATTCAATGTGCTTAGCAAATGTGAGAGACTTATTAATTTAATTCATGTTAGAGTTCATGATAAATTGATTATATAAATCTTCGCAATGCTTACAAAATTAAGACTATGGTCAACTCTTTGCATGTGGAAAATCATACTCATTATAATCCCTCAACATAGCATATTATTTTTAGAACATGAATTTTCATAGTTGTTTTATTAGTCATCTTGAACCAAAATAATATATTAGATATGTTGTATCATTCATATTGTGCATGTCCCTTATAAATTTTTTTGAGGTACTCGAACATATTGAATACAATCATTTCTTCTTATTACTTTTGAAGCTTATTAGATATAGTGACAAGGCATAAAGTTACCAGTGTATAACATATCTTTAAGTTATTTTTATAAGCATCTATCTCTCTTTGTCTTTGGGGGTATTTTCTAGGAGCTCACCAATGATAAGCTCCTCCAGGACATGTATCTTATTTTCCTTTTTGAGGACAATGTACAAGCTATGTAATCTATCTAGAATATTTGTACCATTCTATTTATTCTTCTTAAGGATTGATCACAATGATAATATGTTCATTATATTTAATGCAAAAAAGATCGTAATAGAAAATATCCAAAATTATAATTATAATTATTTTCATTTAAAAGGACTTTATGAAAGGTTATCACAATGTTTTTCATAAAAGTAATGACACTAGGTTTTAGCAACATGACCTAGAGCCATGCATGCTTCTTGACCATGATGTGTCAGGCTAGGCATGGCTAAATTGGGCCGTGCTATAGGCTATGCTTGGGCCACTCAACCCAATTGACACATCTACTTCGAGTATTAATTTATATTCGTTAATCTCTAATATTTTTATAATGTAGAATAATATGATAATAAATATATTTACATATTTAACTTTGTAAATAGCATACTCTTATCAAATAACACATCTTCTTATAAATATTACTTATGAAAATCATGTTTCTTATATCATAAGGGTAACATCCAGTTGCATGTTTCTTATATCATACTTGTTACTATCAATCATGAATAAAACATGGATCTCGGACTATAGTAAACCTCCTAGGTTAGATATTCTACTTAACCCTCATATTATTTGAAGATTAGTTTTACTATAATATGTATAGTGAATTCATTATAAATATATTTGTGTTTTTAAATTTGTAAGTATCATACTTAATTAATAATATAACTTACCTTAATATTGGGTATTTACATATAGGCTTATCTCAAGTGTTAAGACTGGAAGGGTTGCCACTTCTTTCTTATAGTACATAGCTAGTGTTTGTGTGTCCTATGACATACCTATCACCATCGTCCATTTCTGACATGCATAAAACTATTATATTTTGAAACCTATAAATATCAATTATAATTAGCATCAATATACATCAATATTCAAACAATAATATTACTATGTATATTAATATTATATATTCGTATCATCAGAACATAAGTACATCTAACTAACCTTTTATCAAAATTTGGCGTAACATTGAGAAAGAATTCTCATGAGATATTAGAAGTCATATATAATTTTATTGAGGTTCCCAATGACAACCCTAATGATGATGTATGTCTCAAAACCTAACCTTAAAAATTTCTTTCTTGCTTTCATCTTTAATTTACCTCCAATAGGTGGTTACAAGTCATTTTGCAACGGATTTTATAAGCTTTTGGCTCAAACTCTAATCCCCCTCTGATTATTTTGAAAAACTATTAGTTTTTCTTTTATACTTTGTGGTTGCATGCAATTCTTTAAGTTGGAAGTTGATGTGCTAATTTTAAGTCACAATATTATTGTCTCATTAAATTTTCTTTACAGTACAAAATTCATAGTGACAAGAAATGACAAAATTCAACAAACTCTCTTCTATAGCACAAAGTCACAATGGTTAGAATATTATTATTGAGACAAATTCTCTATGGAATGTAAGTCAAGACACTAGGAATAACCTTGACTAATGTATTTACTCTATGAAATGCATATTTGTGACACTAAGAATAGACAAAGTTTTGGTGTATTCTTTTTGAAGTACAATGTCATATGGTAGAAAAATGTGAATAGATTAAATATTCTCTAGAACACAGAGTCATGGTGAAAGTTATTATTGTAAAAAATATCATGATTTATTATACTAGTGGGGTGGATGGCTACCATAACATAAAAATATGGTCATGATCATCATTGTATTTTATAGATAGCGCATCCGTGACTCCAAGAAAATATTATGGTCATGAAAATATTATTGCACAATAAAAATATTTTGATAACTCAAAGGTAGAGTTGTAATGGAAAAATATTACCATGACTTGTTTTGCAGAATCATGTCCAAGAAAGTATATTGAAACTACACAAAAGGCAAGTAGAAAGTGTAATTGTTTTCAACTTTATAATGCTACCAAATTTTATTAGTTAGATAATATGGCAAAAGCTCATTGGCAAGGTAACCTCAACAACATAGATTTATTATATATGAGTCATATAAGTAGTAAAGAGGATTTTTATATCTAGATATCAATCTCATTGAAATTATATTAGTAGTTATATCAAAAATAGTGAGACAACACAATTTTAGATATATATATATATATATATATATATATAATTATGAATTTTGATGCCATTCTTACATCCTAGGGTTTGTCTATTTTATTTATGTTATGCATATTTCAATAATAGTTCAAGTTATATTAAATTTAGATGTAAAATAAAGGTTGAGTTATTATGTATTGATATTTTTCTTTAATGGCATACAAGCTGATTATCATTATTGAGTCTATCCTAATGATAGTGTTGACATAGTTATCCTTTCAGTATTTTACCACTGAAATAATAATTCATCTATGCTTGAGGGTCATTCACAAGCTTATACCTTTTAGGCATCTCATTTAATTCCCTTAACAATTACTTCATGTGCATAATTTTATTTTTGAGCCTTTGGTATCTTAATGACATTATATTGATGTAGTCTAAAAAGTATTTGTACTTTCAAATTCGTAAGTACCATACTCATATAATTAACACATGTCTTCTTTCAAATCTCACCGGTGAAAATCATGTGTATGAAAGAAACTCATAAGATTATCACAACCTTATGAGTCACAATATGCTCATGAATATCTTATTGATTACATATCAATTTTCTCCACCATAATGATGCAACTTACACTAAAAAAAAAACCTTATGAGAATATTAAATATAATATTCATCCCAATCAAAAATTAATTTTTCTAAGACCCATATAATGAATTGGCATGTAAAATTGTTCATGCTTTTGGCTTTTTGAGTCTTATACTTATAATGATTAATATGCCTAAATTTTAAGTTATAACATACATGTTTGTCTTGTTTATCATAGTATTAAAGGTTGCTACTTCTTTCCGACCATATGTGCGAATGAGCCTCTTTATCACGGTCCAACATGACAACTCATGCAAAATTAATCAATAGTCAAATCTTTTATTCAAGTTAGAGGTGTCAAATGGCTTGAGCCCACCCGGCCCGACCCATTTTAGCGGCCTAATCAAGCTATCTTACCATGCCCATCACGACATTGCTTTAGAATCACTAACCCAGCTAATACCTAGTTCGGGTCGGATCATGTCTCGGCTTGCTAGTCCATGTCAGGTCGAACATGATTTTTCTAGCTATATTTTTAAAAAATCCAGCTGGGTCTCTAAGCAGGTTTACCATGTTTTTGAGCTAGGTACATGGTCCATGGCGCCATGCTTGACTTGACACGAGGCATGGCTAATGCTGCATGGCACTGCACAAACCATGCCAAAGATCAGCCTAGCCTAGCTTGTGGCATGGTTCCACACCATGCCATGCTGGGCCATGCATGGATGAATTGGGTCGCACCTAGGTTGCCCATCCATTTGACACCTCTAATTCAAGATTTATTTAATCATTACATCTATTAATTTTACAACATAATTCACATGGATTTATTAACATTCAAAGCCATTGATGATGATGATTTTTGGGAATTACTTGTTTGGTGCTCAAGGTGGAATAAAATTTATCATTTTTATTAATTTTGAATCCATTTTTTCATTAACAATTAAAATAATTAGTTTTTATAGTTGGTTTTATAATTCTTGCAACCAAGTCTTAAGTTACTTAGTAATATTGTTGATTTTATTATATTTATAAAGAAACTTATGAAAAAGTTTTTCTTTTAAATGCTTTAGATAAGTTGAAGTTCATAGAACTTAAATTAAATAAGATAAAAAAAGTTTTCTTTTTTCAACTACCTATTCTATAAGACAATTGGTTTTAACCAATATATTAGAATTTTAAATTATCTTTTAAACATTATGTTATTATACTATTGTATACTTTGATGTGGTGATCAAGGCATTATTTTTTTCTTTGTTTAGTTTGCATTAATGTGAAATTTATTGGATTTAAAATTAATTAGGTTGGAATTTTATTATGTTACTTAACAAATAAATATATAGCCTTAGTAGCATTATAAGACATATCATATCCTATGATATTTTATTTTGTGATGCTTTCTGAATGTGTAACATAATGATGACTATACAGATTTTGTCGACCCTATCTACTCAAAAATGAGTAATATAACCTAAAATATGAACAATAGCTATGTTCATTATTACAAATTTGTTATACTATCCAATTTAATTAGTTAGACAATGTCTCAAACTCTTATTGGTGAGAATAGCTTGTTAATAAAGATCTACAAGTATTTAATTTGTATAAGTAGTAAATAGGATATTAATCTAAACATCGATCCTATCGAATTTATATTAGTAGTTTTGTCAACCAAAAGTGAGACAATACAATTATAGTTGAGAAGATAATTAGAGATTTGGGTATGACTTTTAGATCCTAGAATTTGTCCACTTAATTTGTATGATACATATTTAAATAATTTGATTTATGTTTGGCATAGATATAGAATGAATATTGGATAATTGTAAGGATACTTCTTTCCCTAATGGCATACAAAGTAATTACTACCATGATGACCTCCTCGTAGTTATGCACTCTATACTTTACTACCAAAATAATATAACAACCCAGCTCGAGTGTCATTTACAAGTCTATCATTATTTAAGCAACTCATAAAATACCTGTGATGGTTACTTTATGTGTACATTTTTATTATTTAGCTTTAAATATTATAAGGAACAAGGATTATGTAGCTTTAAAGAATTTGTACTTTTAGCTTTGTTAGTATTATACTCGCATAATTAACATATGCTTCCCCTAAATCTCATTGGTTGGAACCATAAGAGTGAAAGGACTTTTACTATTTTGTGAGTCACCATAACTCATGTATATCTTATAGATTACTTATCACCATCATTCAAAGTGATGATCTAACTCTCACACTAAAGATGTAATTTTTTGGAGAATATTCTATAAAACATTCACAATAAATCAAAGATCCATCCTTCTAGTGTATGTACAATATAGTGGAAATTAAAATCATTTGTGCTTTTAGTTTCATTAGACTTACATTCACAAAATAAAGATACCTAAATTTTAGGGTTTAACATATAGGTTTATCTCATGCAACATGGTTGGAAAAACTCACTTCTTTCATACTATATAAATGAGTGAGCCTTATTGTTTACCTATCACTGTTAACCATGACAATATGCACAAACACACAAATAGTTATAACCCTAATTAAAGTTCATTATTTTTACCATTTCCATTAGTTTTCATTCCATAGCATTAATAAAATAAATACATTAATAACAAGGAGTTCAAACATCACATAAATAATATTTACCCAAATCCTAAACCCCAACTCATCCTTTATTAGGAAGAGATTTTTTTATGAAATACAATAAAAGAAATCTCATGAATCTTAAGTTCCCAATGACATCCCTCATAAGAATCTTGTATATAAAGCCTAATCACAAGTTATTTTGACTTATTTCTATATAAAGCCTTGAGGGATTAATTTTTCTTTTCCTTCCCTTGCTTGCTCATGGATCTCATTAGGAGTTCAAAAATAACTTCTAAAATTATTGTTGCACTTTTCTTTTGTCCATAAAAGGAGACGAAAAGTATAATTTAGAATTTTTCGTATTGCCTTCTCTCTTTGCTTTTATACCTTATAATTCTAGTATAAATAAAGTAGAAAGCTACGTCTTTAAGAAGTCATGAATTTGACCTTTATCATTTAAGCTCGAGGTCATGACTCTAGTAAGTTTCCATATCTTTGGATGCCTTTTAATCTTTTCATAATATAAAGTCGCAGTGCTGGGAAGTATCCATAACTAGTATATTTAGTCTCTGTAACACAAAGTCATTTCTTTGTGAATGGTCTAAGATTTTGGTCTTTCTTTTACATTAAATTGCTATAGCACTTGAAATTTCCACCACTTTAGCTTTGGCCTTTCTAGTGTCTTAAATGGATACAATACCAAGAATAACCATGGTTTCATCATTGACCTTTTTGTGGAAAAGATTTTCATAGTATTGAGAAGAGACTACACCTTTGTATTTGGTCTTTATTATAAAATAAATAGTCATGACATAGGAAGTGTCCATGATATTGGCCTTAATCTTTTTTGGAATCACATGGTTGTAATGTTGAGAAGTGGTCATATCTTTTAAAATTAGCCCATATATCTAAGTCATGTTTTTTTCTTCTATTGAGAGTAAGATTCATAGCATTGGAAGTGATCATGCTCGAGTAATATTATCTATAATATTATATATCCAAAAATCACATCTTTGGATAAATATCATAGCTTTGGCATTTGGCATACTTTGTAATTTTGTATATCCCAAAAGTTATGGCTTTGGAAAACTGTCAAGAATTTGACTTGAGAATCTAAACCCTTAGCAAAGAGAAAACCATAAATCTAGGAAATAGTCATGACTTTTAGCACAAATAGGATGCTTAGTTACTATAATATGAAAATAATATCATAAAAGTTAATTTATTATGAGATAAATCTGATCGTGACTCCTAGATAATATCAAAACCTAAAAGAAAGTATTGTAAAGTTAAAGGAATGTACTAACGATATGTTAAAATATTAACATACAAAGATTATCATGACTAAATATGTTGAGTTTCGACCAAGATTAAATGCTAAAACTACATTGATGAGCCCACACATAACTAAGTCACCAATTCTCTCCAAAAACATATAGTTTTTTAATTATTCTTCAAAATCCACAAAAAAAACACCAGAGTGGTGAAATTGATGAATTGTAGCCCATTTTTATACTTACACATCATCTATTATCACTACAAATATACTAAAATGTCTGATATTTTACATATCAAATAAACTTTCATACAAAATATTTTACTTTTCCACAAGCAATAACTTCTCCCTCAATAAAAAAATCTTTTCATCATCACAAACAATAAATTTGTTTCCATGACTAGGTTAGAGTGTTATAATGTCTCTAGCTAGTGAGGTAACTCCTTTTTCTTTTTTCAATATATTGATAGTTAAAGTAAGGTTTAAGTTCAATGACTATGCATATTAGTAAATTAGGTGTGTATAATATTTCATGTGATGGGTATACAATATTTAGTATATCACACATGCAAAATAATCATTTTATTACCATCTAAATAGTGTTAAATTTAATATTTTTAGTTAGACCATGAATACTTTCTCACATTCATTAAAGATCTCAACATTCCATGCTAGCTTTTCATTGTAAAATTTTAATTTCTTCTTTTTTTGTTTCTTCTTTTCATTGTACATTATTGGCACCTCCTACTTTTCCCATTCCTACTTTAGATCTCATAACTTTGTGGAATGTCATGATTTTTTCTTCAATTCTATCCTAATTATTTTTTTCTTGTATCCCCAAAGTTGTGGTGTTGAGCATGACCATGAATTTTTTTTTCGAGTTTCTCATACCCTATTTCTTTCTGTATCACCAAATTAATGACATTGTGCTTGACCATGACCTTGTCATTTATCTCATGATTTATAGTTTCTTCTTGCAACACTAAAGTCACAAGATTATGTTTAGTCATGACTTTGTTATTGAGATTCGGGTGGGAAGTTTTACTTTGTTTTGATGTCTTTCTATGGCATTGGATGCCATATCCTAGTCAAGTTTGGTGACTAGATTTCTAATACAAAATCACTTAAACTTTATGATCTTACGATCTCATTTTATGGTTAAAATCTTTTTCTTTTACCATTTTTTATATATTTCATATGATAGATTTTAATTCCATGGTACCATTTTTTAAAAATTTTTAATGCATGATGACTAATTAAATACTAAGATAAATTCATATTTTCATACAGATTAATTATTATAGAGTAATTATATGATACAAATTTTATACTTTGTTTCTAAGGTGAAGCTTTAATTGTTAGAGAATTTCTTTTGAAGAATTGTTTTTTACTTCATAAAGTTACCTTATTGTTTCTTTTATTACTTAATTTTGATTCTTTGTAGGTCAAGTTACCCTAGCCTTTGATAATATAACTATTGGAACTGTGTTTATACTAAAATCTATTTGATTGATCTTTTTTTCCATTATTTGATTGAATGTATTTTGTTGTTTTTAATAATAAGTGAATTTATAATGTACTTAATTTGTATTTAAAATTGATGTGCATTGTCCTATATTCTACATATTAAATGATTTGGTGCATAGAGTTTAACTTGCGTAGAAAAGATAAAACTATTAGTTCATATAGAATATAAGCCTACCATTTATAATGTAGATGAAGTTGGACACATCGCTGATAAGATTGTAGCACATGATTTTATTAGGTCAATCTTGACTGTAAGGAATAATGAAATTATAACTTCTTTGCTGATAAGATTGTAGCACATGATGTGATTATTTTATATTGACACAAAATAAAACATATCATTGTTATTATAAAATTTATTCCTCTTTATCGTGAATTAAGTAATAGATACGTAAACTTGCTAATAGCTATTTCGATTCATAAAAAATGATATCTATAAATAGATTTTTAAACTTAATGAGTTGGATAACTTGATTAGCTGTATGGTGAATATTAATTATTGATGGAATTCATGTCATGTAAAATGGATTGAACATACTCATTTGATGATATTTATAAGTTTTGATATTGTCAAACCCAATATGTAAATTTTAATTCATTATATCAATTACATTAAGTGGAAGGTCTTATGAAAATAATAAGAGATTGATTTAATTAAATTATCACTAATTTAATTCAATCAATTCGTATATGTAATATTAACATGACATGTTTAATAAGTATTAAATAATAACATATTCAAATTATTTTGAATAAGTGAGAGAGTACAATTATAATCCACAGAATAATAAATTATAATTAATATAAATGGTACAAGCACAACAAATTTATATAGGAGCCCAAAATCATATTTTAGCTAGCGTCCCTTTTATAGGCTTATAAAGTACCATAAGAAATATTTTAAATTATAATTAATGATTTGATTTATTTATTTAAAGTATATATCTACATAAAAAAGGAATGATTAATTTGATTAAAATCATGTTAATTATTTTAATACACACACACGCACGCACACACACACATAAAATAAATGAACATATTTTTTAAATAATAATTTAAAGATAAAAGAAGAAAAATGTCACATAACTTTTTAAAAAGTGATGTGATGCATTTCTTTTGCATTGTTTCGGGTTTTATGGTTGAAGAAGAACACGCCCACATTATTTTTCTTCATCATATGATTCAGACCAAGATATATGAGAGATTACTTTGGTCACAAACATAGCTTGTGATTCAACAATGGTTTCAATGTCATTATATTAATATTCATTTCAATAACAAAAAAAATATCCTAATCTATATGTATTGACACAAGAAGGAATTTAAATCCCTAACAATTTTATTTAATCATTAACAAGTTTTATACTTTGTTTCTTAGGTAAATCTTTATTTTTAAAGATTTTCCTTTGATGAATAGTTGTCCACTTCATAATGTTTCCTTATAATTTTATTTTTTTACTTAATCATTTTTTCTTTGTGGCTCAAGTTACCCTAGCCTTTGATACTACATCCTCTATAACACCTTGTTTAGCTCACTTGTAACATAAGAATTTAGTCATTATTGAAATTATTTTTATTTTGTTGGAAAACATTTAATAGGAAAAAAATATGTTATCATGGGAAAATAGACTAAAAACATAAATTATTTCATATAAAAAATGCTGGTTGTTTTCCTCTTGTTCTATGACCAGACATGATTAGATTTTACATTTTTTGTGTGTATTTGAAGAACCATATAAAATCACGATCAAATTTTATATTTTTGGAATCTTAAACTACATAAAATATTGCTTGCCTCTCAAAATGATAAAGGTGCCATAAAAATCCCATTATAAATTGAAAGCGAGACAAGTGGAAGCTACAATCAAGTTCTCATTATAATTCAACAATAATTGTAGCAATGATAATTCAATGAACCTTTTTAAATATTTATAACCTCAAAAATGATGGTAACACTCATATGAGGGATTGTAATAAAGTAGATGCATGATGAGAAGATACAAGAGGGAATTGGTAATTTTTTTCACATTCATCGCAAAATTTTACAAAAATGTCCATAATGAAAATGACATCTCCCAATTTCTAGTCTTATGAATATATTTAAAGTTTATTGACTTATAAGAATTGTGAGAAGTTATGATAATAATACAAATAGAGTAAAAATCCTAAAATTTTGATATGGAGATCAATTTCAAAGGAATTGTGAATAATCAAAGATATGCTCATTGGACTTCAACTTTTATTCTAATTTCAAAAGACACCAATATGTGTTTGTATCTCTTACAAAGATACATTGTCAGACTCAATTTTCGTTAGATGCCACTATTTGTTACAATATTATATTATAAAATATGTCAAGATGTTTTATGTTGAACTTGCAAATATATATTTATTGACTCAATTTCATTTCCTTGGATGCCCCAACTTGTAATTTATATTATATAAGACGTGAAGATGTTCATCATAATTTTATAATTTTAAAAAATTTAACAAATTTAAGTCTTCATTAATATTTTAAATTTTAAATTAGAAATATGATAGACTTTATTATTTTATGCATTTCAATATCCTAGATAAATGTATCACATTGATGAATTTAAAATTTAGATGCATCATAGTTCTATAATTTTGTGAATTATAATTTTCATAGATAATGATTTTTATGGCCAGATAGTTATTTTCATTTAATTTTAAATTCTATAATTTTTAATATATATATATATATATATATTATGTTTTTTTTAATTTATAAATTTTTATGATTTAACTAATTATATATAGTAATAAGGTTTATAATTTTAATAAAATTTTATTTGGTTATAATTTGATTATAATTGTGATAACATTTTATTTGGTCATAATTTTATTAATATATTCTAATAAGTTTTATAATATGTTTGTGTGTGTGTGTGTGTAGTTTTATAATATACAATAATTTTATCATTTAAAAAGTTGTTTTTAAATTTGAATTTTTCGTATGTGCTGATGTGTTACATGGAAGAACAAAATTGGAATTTTAATTTCTAATACAAAAAAACATATATATTTTAATTTTTGGTATATTTTTTAAATTTGAAAAAAGTATTTTATTTATAAATATATTCTTAATAGTGATCAAAAAAATAAAATTTGTATTATTTTATATACCATTTTAATAAAGTGATTGAGATCCCATCAAGACTGTGTGGTATAATAAAATTTTTTTTTGGTTTTATTGCTATCGTTTATATAATCTATGCTACATAATTTTAAACAAACCTATTATTTGAAGTCCATTTGCCCCCCGAGTTCATTGCAAGTTGTATGCTTGTGAGAATCTCTTCTACCTCAAAAAAAACTTTTTTACATAACTTTCTATCGCAATTCCCGTATTTTGATCCTCTATAATAACCAATCTAGTGTCCTGACTTTTCAAGAAAAAACATTAATTCTTGCTACCTTCACAATCAAGTTGCTTTATTTTCTTATACTAAAAAAATATTAGTCTATATATATATATATATACATACACGCACACACACACACACACACATACTTGTATATTTGCAAATAAAAAATGCCATTTGCTTTTGGCATTTCTCTTAATCTTAATTGTTAAACTAAATTGTAGTCTCATCTCATACATGATGTTGGATCATAGAATATGTTGGAAAAAATGAAATTTAGCTTTTTATATGATTTTATTGATGCAAACTATTTCTTTTGTTTATTAAATAGCTATTATATACATGGCTTATAACATGCCGCCTTTAAATTTTTACCATTCTTTCATCTTACTTTGCTTATAACATCTATTAAACCTTTTGTATATAACTCTTCCTCTCCACCATCTATCAAGAATTTGTCCATGCTAATTTTAAGTATTTAAAAAAATTCCTAACTTCAAAATCACTCTTCTTGAGATAAAATGGCACAAATATAATAACTCTACTCGTGTTAATTTACTTAACTTAGCACATAATTTTCTTGCCCTTCTCTATTCATCTTCATCCCTAAAACATATATGGTTTTTCCTTCATATACAATCGGCTAATTTTAAAGATGAGGATGTCATTCCTGATTTTTATGTAATCATGAATAGCATCTAGAACTATGATTCAACCAAACTTGACCATCCATTCTACAAATTTTAAAGAACAAATCTCAACACTATGGTTGGAAATATTTAAGCAATAGCTTTATTTAAGAGTTGCGACACAAACACTCATTCTTATCTAAGCAAGTATTATATGCATAAAAAACTAGTATAGCCTAAATTCACATTGGTATGTCCCAAAACTTCAATCCCCGAACTGAAAACCCTGAACACTAAACATCAATCCTTATAACCCAATCCTTATACCCCAAACTCCTAAACCCTAAATCCCAAACCCCTAAATCCCAAACTCCTAAAGCCCAAACACCTAAATTTCAAACAATAAACCCCAAAACCCCAACAAAATCTCAAACCCCAAAAACCTAAAACTTAAAACCCCAAAACTCAAAAACTCCAAACCCATAAACCCCATATCACAAACTCCAAACCACAAACTCCAAAATCCCCAAAACCTCAAATCTTAAAAATAAAACCCAAAACACCAAAACTAATAAACTTAAACCCCAAACCGCAATCCCCAATCCCTGAACCCCGATCCTCGAACCCCAAACCTCATACCCTAAACGACATACCCCAAGCCTTAAAACCACAAAACCCCATACCCCATAACCGATACCCCATACCCCAAACCCCTAAATACCAAACCCCTAAACCTCGAAGCTCAAACCCCAAAATCCCAAATCCCAACCTCCAAAACACTCAAACCCAAAACACCAAATCACAAAAACCCAAACCTCAAAACCTCAAACCCCAAAACACCAAACTTCAATCCCCAATCCCCAATCCTCGTACTTCAAACCCCAAACCCCCAATCTCTGAACTGGAAACCCTGAATACCAAACCTTAATCCTTAAAACACAATCCTCATATCGCAAATCTTTAAAACCTAAACTCCAGACCCCTAAACCCCAAACCCCTAAACCCTAAACCCCTAAATTTCAAACCCCAAAACCCAAAACTCCAACAAAATCTCAATCCCCAAAAATCCGAAGCCCCAAAACCCAAAAAATCCAAACCCCAAACCCATAAACACCAAATCACAAATCCCAAACCCCCAAACCCCAAAAACTACAAAACTTCAAACCCCAAACACTCAAACCCCCAAACCCCCAAAATGCAAATCCTGATTCCACAATAACCAAATTTCAAACCCCAAACCTCAATCCCCTAATCCCAAATCTAGAACCCAAAACTCCAAACCAAATCAACAATCTACCATCCCAAATCCCCGAAGCTGAAACTTCAAACCCCAAAGCCCATACCCCAAATCCAGTTCACCAAACCCTAATTTGATCCCCAATCTCTGATCCATGAACCCCAAAACCAAAACCCCAACCCCAATCCTAGAACCCCAATTCCCTAACCCCAAACCCCGAATCCCAATCCCCAAACTCCATACAGCAAATACCATACGATAAACCTCAAACCCAAAACCCCCAAATCCGAAAGCCCAAACCCCTAAACCCCGAACCTTGAACCCCAAAATCCCAAATGCCAAAAACCCAAATTCCCAAATACCAAAACTCCAAAACCCCAAAACCCCAAACACAAAACCACTAATCCTAAAAACCTAAACTTCAAAACCACAACCCCTAAAACCCCAAAACCCTAAACCCACATTCTGAAACCCCAGATCCCCAAACCCCTAAATCCCAAACCACAAAATCTTAAAACTCCAAACCTCAAACCTTAATTCCTCAAATACCTACCAATCAAGTATGCTACAAGAAAAATATATCAAATATTCTATAACTTCCATTAATCGCCTCAGCTTGTATAACTTCTTACTACAGTTAAAAATGTTAAATTTATTATTCAATGTTACAATTGATCCGAAATCTGATCTAGAGAAGTGAACGAGACAACTATCATATAAGTTGATGGATTAAAGAGGTTGAGTCGAACTAGCTCTCCATATGATGACTTTGATTATGAGATTCATTAATTAGTCAGCCTGAATAAGTACATGGAGTCTCATCTTGATACATCCCATTTTGAATAATATAAAAAATAAAGAAAAATTTAATTTATAAATGATGAGGAGAGTTTTATTAGTAATGAGAATTAAGGGGATTCATCATGAAAATATAATATTGAGGTGAAAGATCGCAAGAGTAAAGAATTATATCTTTATTATATCCAATATAATTTTTGAAATAATTATTAAAGGAGAAATTAAGAGGATGAAAGATTATTTAAAAGGTAATCAAAGAGATGTTGCTCCAAGTGTACAAGTCCCAAAATATATTCAAAGTTATTACGTACATCTGGTGGTCATGATTTGAAATCTCCTTTTATGCATAAGCATAGCACTTGCATATTAAATGATAAAGAAAATATTATTAAAACCATTATTGAGGTAGTGAACGAATACTTGGGCACAAAGAAATATTTTTATATTCTAAAATAGTTGGAAAGATATGAGAAGTAGAAATTAAAATAACTTTATTGTTAAATACACACTTAGGATCAATTTCTTTGAGTTTATTGATACATCTAATATAATCTAAAATACCAATTTATTATTTATAAACTATAAGAATAAAAGTTAATGGAAAAAAACTACAAGAAAAAAATTAAAATACATGTGATGCCCATTGTTTAAATCTAATTATAAAATAAATTTAAAAGCTATCACAACACAAATATTTTATTAAAAACAAGAAAATTATTAAATTTTGTATATAATCATGGATGGATATTAGCATTGATAAGTTCGTCCCCCACCGTCCTCCTGCCCCAGGACAGCCCTCGTATGAGGCACATCTCCAAGCTCCCCTCAAGGGCCTCCCCCAATCGAGCTCCTCGTGCTCTCCTCCCGGCACGTCAGGCCGAGAACGTTGCCACTCCTCAGGGTCATCACCCTCTCGTCGTCCCAGGCCCTGCCCGATCTTGGACCCACCGTCACACATGCCACAGTCCTCCTACATCGCCCGCCCTCGTCGTCCGTCCCCCGTTCCTCACCCCCAGCAGCCTCTACCACCATGGGGCTCCTGGGGTGGGCCACCTTGCCTCCAGCAGGGACATAAATTCCTCTACCTCGGCCCTCATGGTGGCGAGCTCCGTGTTCTCTGACTGCCACGCGCCCATCCTGTCACCCACTATCTTGATGGCGGTCACTGGTTCATCGTCCTCCGCTCCCCCATTCCTATCTCTCATAGGAACCAGCTTGGTCCACCCGTGGCACCGCCTCGCTGAGGGTCGAATAGTTTGCTGGTGTGGTGTGGGAGGAACATGGGAAAATAGCACGAAAAAAAGAAGCTCTGAAAAAATAAATAAACTGCGTGCCAGAAAATAAATAAACCAAGCCAAAAGAACGAACACTCCCGGAGCCACTCTTGCCACAATCTCTGGGGCCTCCTTCCCAGCTATCTGCATCGACTCCCTTGGCATTCCATCTCCTTTGGTTTATCTTTCCTTTAGCTCCAACATCATATCTATTTGGGGTACGGGTTTGGGGTACGGGTTTGAGATTTGTGGTTTTGGGTTTGTAGTTTTGGAGTTTTAAGGTTTTTGTGTTTGAGATTTTGGGGTTTGAGGTTCGGCTTTAAGGATTTGGGGTTTAGGGGTTTGGAAGTTTGGATTTTGGTTTAATGGGTTTGAGTTTTGGGGTTTGGGATTAGTGGTTTGGGGTTAGGATTGGGATTCAGGGTTTGGGGTTAGGATTGGGATTCAGGGTTTGGGGTTAGGATTAGGATTCATGGTTTGGGTTTAAAGGATTGGGGTTCTCGAATTGGGTTGAGGTATGGGGTTTGGGGATTTGGAATTGTGGTTCGGAGATTGCGGTTTGGAGATCAGTGTTTTGGGTATGGGGATTGGTGTTTGGGGTTGAGGAATTGGGGATTGGGGTTTGGGGTTTATGGTTTGGGGTTAAAGGATTGGGATTAGAAATTTGCGGTCAAGGATTAGTGATTGGGTATTAAAGATTGAGGTTTGAGGTTTGGTTATTAGGGATTGGGGGTTTGAATTTTGGGGGTTTGAGGATTTGGGGTTTTGGAGTTTGGGGCTTTTGGGCTTGGAGATTCTAGAGTTTTAGAGATTTTTGGTTTGTGGTTTTGATGTTTTGGGGTTGTGGGGTTTAGGGTTTCTCATTTGGGGTTTAGAGGTTTGGGATTAGGGGGTTTGAAGTTTTGGGGTTTGGTGGTTTTGAGTTTTGGGTTTTGGGTTTTTGGAGTTTGAGATTTTATTGAGGTTTTGGGTTTAGGGGTTTGGAGTTTAGGGCATAGATTTTTGTGATATGGGGAATGGGTTATGTGGTTTTGGGTTTGGTGTTTAGGAATTGGGGATTGGGGTTTTGTGATTTGGAGTTTGGGGATTGGGGATTGGAGATAGGGGTTTTGAGTTTTGGGGTTTGGGATTAGGAGATTGGGGTTAGAAATTGGGGATCAATGATTGTGGATTGGGGATTTGGGATTGGGGTTTGCAGTTTAGTGATTGGGGATTGAGGATTTGAGTTTTGGGCATTTGAGGGTTTGATGGTTTGGGGTTTTGGGGTTTGAGGTTTTGGAGTTTTGGGGTTTAGAGGTTTGAGGTTTTGATGTTTTGAGGTTTTGGGATTTGGGTTTTTGGGTTTTTGATTTTTGGAGTTTTGGGTTTATGGGTTTGGGATTAGGGATAGGGGTGTAACTGTGTCGAGTATTAGGCAGGCTCGGCTCGGCTCATTTTTAAAGGAGTAGGCTCGAGCTTGTTCACGAGCTTGTTTACGAGCTGATGAGCCGAGTTAGAGTGTGATTAGGCTCGGCTCATTTAACTTACGAGCCTATTCACGAGTCTGGTTAACGAGCTTGCTCAATAGCCTATTCACAAGCCTATTTATGAGCTGACGAGCTGAGTTTAAGGCTGCTCGGGCTCGGCTCATTTAACTTATGAGCCTCAAAATGATGTTCGGGAATTAAAGAAAATATTTATCTAAAATAGCCAACATACAACTAAATTAAAAAGATAAGATAATTAAAGTTTAATTAACTTAATTGAAGTTCAAGAGTTAAAATATGTATCTCATGTTCTTTTGTAGGAAAAATTTGTTGTGCATCAAGCCTTCTGCATGCTCATGAGTTTGGTTCACGAGATTGTTCACAAGCATGGTTAACGAGCTTGTTCACGAGTCTGTTTACGGGCTAACGAGCCGAGTTTGAGGGTGCTTGAGCTCGGCTCATTTAACTTACGAGCCTCAAAATAATGTTCGGGCTCGGCTCGTTTAATTTAATAAACAAGTTCGAGCGAGCTTCTAACGAGCCGAACGCCGAGCAGCTTGTGAGGAGCTCGCTGCAGTTACATCCCTAATTAGGGATTTAGGGTTTAGGATTTAGGGATTTGGGGATTGGATTATGGGGATTGGATTAAGGGGATTGGGGTTTGGTGTTCAGGGTTTGTGGTTCAGAGATTGGGGTTTGAGGATTGAGGTTTGGTGTTTTGGGGTAAGGGATTTGGGGATTGAGGTTTGAGGATTGGGGTTTGGGGATTGGGATTTGTTATTTTGGGGGTTTGGGTTTTGGGGTTTGGCATTTTGAGATATGAAATTTTGGGTTTAATTGTTTTGGGATTTGGGGTTTGGGATTTTGGGGGTCGAGGTTCGTAGTTCAGGAGTTTGGGGTTTAGTGGGGTATGGAATATGGAGTTTGGGGTTTTAAGATTTGACGTTTGGGGAATATGGTTTGGGGTTGGTGCTCGGGGATTGGGTATTGTTGTTTGGGGATTAGAATTTTTGAATTGGGATTTGAGGGTTTGGAGTTTTGAGGTTTTGGGAGTTTAAGGATTGGGGTTTGGTATGGGGGTATGGGGTTTTGGGGATTGAGGATTGGGGTTTGGAGGTTGGGTTTTGTGTTTTTGAGATTTGAGATTTGAGATTTTGAGTTTAATTTTTTGTGATTTTGGGGGTCAAGCTTCCGGGTTTTGGGGTTTTAGTCTTTTGGGGGTTGGGGTTAGACATTAAGGGTTAGGCGTTTGAAGTTTAGGGATTGGAGATTGGGGTCTGGGGTTCAGGAATTGGGTTTTAGGGTTGGGTTTTGGTGATTGGGATTTGTTGATTGGGATTCGAAAGTTGAGCTATAAAGATTAGGTTTTTTGGGATTAGGGTATGTGGATTGAGGTTTTTTGGTTTTGGGATTTGGGCTTTGGGGTTTTGTACTTTTAGGGTTTTGTACTTTTAGGGTTTTGGTTTTGGGTTTGAGGTTCGAAGTTCTCGGTTTAGGGTTCGGGGTTTAGGATTTACAATTTTTTTTTTCGAAAATACACTTAATTTATAATGAAGGCACACAACATACAAGCGACTGAAAAGCTGGTCGATTTAGCCTAGCCCACCAAATAATACTTATCCTAATTGTTCTATGTATACAATACATAAAAAATCACAATGCTTAATAATTCTAAGCCTACGAATACAAATAAATTCATTTGGCATTTACGGGCTTCAAAGATGGCATTAAATCTTTATGTGCACTACGTCCTTTCCATTCGGCTTCTTCCAAGCCTTTTGGAGGGAACCTACATGCTGCGCCATATAAACACTACACAAATATAAGATTGTGCATGTGTGTGACATGCATCATCAACAATCTGCCAGTGCAATTTCTATGTAATGGAATACATGCAAAATTGAATACACATAATTCCATGAGTCTTTATCTACAGAACTTTGTCAATTCTTCTCGCCTTTGGATTCCACTTTATTCTCCTTCAATGATCCTCAAAAGAGTAACTGTAGGGGTAGAATTCTTCCTTCTTGATCTCCAAGAAGCGGCTGCATGTTGCACTGACAAAATTCCAAAAAAATATGGATGCAACGGTGTGAATGTGTGATGTGGTCCATTTCTAAGTCCAATTCTGTATGCATACATTCAAGCTAGAATACAAGTAAAACCAGAAAATGCAATAAAGATGGGTCTTCTGCTATTGGGAGTGGCGCGTAACCTAATGTGAATCTGCCAAATGCATTGGTGGGCCACACTTATAGCTGCTCCTGGGTCTGGCTGCCCTCATTAAATGCTACATAGAGAATAGACAAAATTGTGTGTGCGTGCATGTCGTAGTCCCTCTCTACAAGTGTATGGTGCATACAAAGTCTATAATACAAATAAGGATACATATATAACTACAAGTTCAGATTTTTTGCTCCCGTAAAGATAGTCTGGACTCCACAGCTTCTTGGCCCTGCTTGGTGATGCTTCCGGATTTTGCTGGCTCTCCGATTAATTACTGATCACTCGTTCCTCCTATTGGGCGATGACTGGCCAGCCCTCTTTGCTGCCTGATCGGGCTAGTGAGCCCCACTCTTGATTACTCATGGGTCTGCTCCTGTCTACTCCTGTCCACTTTGCTCAGTCTCATTGGTTGATGTGGATGTCACTGCCATCCTAGCTTGCTGGTGGGACCATCTCCAAGCTAGTGGGCCCCACTTTCGGTTGCTTACGGGACTTACTAGCCTCTCTACATGCTGCACAAAAATGGACAAAAATATGTGTGCATGTGTGTCGTGGTATGTCCTTATTTGTGCGTGGTGCAGTAGTATTAGGGTTTAAAAGTTTTGTGATTTATGTGTTTAGGCATTTAGTGGTTTATACGTTTTATTTAAATAATTAAATAACAAAAAATTTATTTTTTGTTAATTTTTCTAATTTTCAAAGGTTATAACCATTGAAAATATAATAATTTTTATATTTTTTCAAATGCGAATACAATATTTAGTTATAATAATCTAATAATTATATATCATTTAAATTCAATATAAATAATTTTATTGATAGGTATTATAATATTGATCATAAAATAAATTAATAAACTATTATTAATAAGATAGATATTAATTAAAATATATGTAAAATCCTAAAATGATTCAAAATCAAAATAAAATATATTATTAAATAATAATTTTTTGTTTTTAAATTTTTGTTCTTTTTATATGCTTATATTTTTTTTGATGAAAAATAAATTATTTAAATTATATTTGTCGCACTCATAATTTATTTTGTAATTAATATTTCTATAAAAATAAACTAATAAATAATTAAAATTAAAATTTATAATTATAATGAATACAAAAAAAATGAAATTTATGATTTATTATTTAGGGTATACCAACTTAAAGGTTCAGGCATTTAAAGGTTTCGAGATTTAGGAGTTTAGTAATTTAAGTATTTAGGTATTTAGTGGTTTATATGTTTTAATTAAACAATGAATTAACAAAAACTTTATTTTTGTTATTTTTTCTCATATTTGAATGTTATAACCATTGAAAATATAATAATTTTTATATTTTTTCAAATGCGAACACAATATTTAGTTATAATAATCTAATAATTATATATCATTTAAATTCAATATAAATAATTTTATTGATAGGTATTATAATATTGATTATAAAATAAATTAATAAACTATTATTAATAAGATATATATTAATTAAAATATATGTAAAATCCTAAAATGATTCAAAATCAAAATAAAATATTTTATTAAATAATAATTTTTTGTTTTTAAATTTTTGTTCTTTTTATATGCTTACATTTTTTTTGATGAAAAATAAATTATTTAAATTATATTTGTCTCACTCATAATTTATTTTGTAATTAATATTTCTATAAAAATAAACTAATAAATAATTAAAATTAAAATTTATAATTATAATGAATACAAAAAAAATGAAATTTATGATTTATTATTTAGGGTATACCAACTTAAAGGTTCAAGCATTTAAAGGTTTCGAGATTTAGGAGTTTAGTAATTTAAGTATTTAGGTATTTAGTGGTTTATATGTTTTAATTAAACAATGAAATAACAAAAACTTTATTTTTGTTATTTTTTCTCATATTTGAATGTTATAACCATTGAAAATATAATAAATTTTAAATTTTTTTCAAATGTAAACACAATATTTAGTTATAATAATAATAATAATATATAATGTAAATTCAATATAAACAATTTATTGATTGATATTATAAAAATGATCAAAAAATAAATTAATCAACTATTATTAATAAGATAGATAAAAATTAAAATATAATTGCAAACCCTAAAATGATAAAAATCAAAGTAGGACATATTACTAAATAATAATTTTTTGTTTTTAAATTTTTGATTCTATTTATAAGCTTATATTTTTTTTATGAAAATAAATTATTTATTAGTTTATTTTTATTGAAATATCAATTACAAAATAATTTGAGTGAGACAAATATAATTTAAACAATTTTTTTTTCATCAAAAAAATATATAAGCTTATAAAAACATGCAAAAATTTAAAAACAAAAAATTATTATTGAGTAATTAATTTTACTTTGTTTTTGATCAATTTTACGATTTACAATTATATTTTAATTAATATATATATTATTTATAATAGTTTATTAATATATTTTCAGATCATTATTATAATATCTACCACAATAAAATTATTTATATTGAATTTACATGATTTATATTTATTAAGATTATTATAACTAAATATTATATTCTCACTTGAAAAAAATTTAAAATTATTATATTTTCAAAGGATAAACCTTCGAAAATTATAAAAAAACACAAAAATAATTTTTTTGTTACTTTATTGTTTAAATAAAACCTATAAACCACTAAATGACTAAACACTTAAATTACTAATCTCCTAAACCTCGAAATTGCTGCACCACGCACACATAAGGAAAGAGGTGTCAACCGGGCTGGCTCGGCCCGACCTGAGTCACGGCACGGTCGGACGTGCCCTGGCCCGTGCCGTGCCTGTGACACGGCACACCGGCACGGGTTCATCCCCTATCGGGTGTCCCCCAAGGGCCGAGCCCGACCCTCTTGCGACTCGACCCGCAGTCCCACAAGGTCCGAACCGATCCAATTCCCCCCCCCCCCCCCCTCCCCCCCACCCCCAATGGGAAAAAAAAAATTAAATTTCAGCAATTGGATCTCACCTCCAACGGCTAGGGGGCAGAATCCAACGGCCCTCATGATTCTGCCCCCTTAAAAATTAAAAAAAAATTACTTTTTTTAAAAAAAATATTTTCTTTAATCTATAAATTCCACCTCCCCTCTCTTTAATATTTATGTTTTTCAAAAACATATTTTCTCTCAAATCGCTCATTTTCTCTCTCAAAAATCTTGCTCCACTCTCTCGGGACTCGGGATTTTGGCATTCGGCTTGGATTTTCAGGAATCTCAACTTAAGTTTTGAACTTTGAGCTTGATTGTGGTGCATCGTGCACGTGACCGACCTCACTGCTTTTACCGGGTAATTTATTTTAAGTTTTTTTAACTTTCTCTCTCTATTTTCTCTCCCTATATCAAAATAAAAAATATTAAAATCAGTCTTCTAGTCTCTAAATAACTATTCTGAATAACAAAAAACCTAAAAAAGACAAATATTAATGAAACATATTTAAATTTAGAAAATAAAAATATTACACAGAGGTCTGAGGCTGCTGAAACTTTGGTTTCTCCAGTCGTCTCAACTCAAACTTCTAAAAATTAAAAAACTAAGAGTACTTATGTAGTTTGGACTCATTTTAATATAATAAAACAAAAAAATGTTAGGGGTGAGGAACAAGAAATGACACAATGCAAATATTATATGTGACTTTTAACATTTAAGAATTTGTTTGGGACTGGGCAGCTTAAGAGGGATGTTGAATTATTCACCAGAAAACAAGGTCCATTAGATTCTAGGCAAACCCAACTTGGCACCGTATTTTTTGAGACTAGATCGAGTTTAGTCTCAAAGTTTACTCTCTTCATATACTCCAGCGAGTTGGGTAGGGATGACATTGCCAAACTTATCACATTGATGGGTCTTCCGATCAGATTTTCGGAAGATCCAAGGGTAGTGCACATCATGCAGACATATTTTAAGCTTGCTTATCGTAGGATTCTTAGGTCCACATCTAGGAATGACATACTAAAGATATATATGTTAGAAAAACAAAAAATAATTAATGAATTTATGGCATATAGTGGAGTGGTGTCCGTGACATCCGATATCCGGACAAGTCACGATGAATCATCTTACGCATGTCTCACCAACCACTATGTAGATTCTGATTGGACTATGAATAAAAAAATTTTAGGATTCTCTGAGATTCTTCATCCTCATGATGGCCCGGCCATTTTTGAGTATATGATGAAAATCTTTAGGGAATATAAAATTCAAAATAAAATTTTTAGTATCACATTCGATAACGCATCTAATAATGAAGTTAGCGATCATGTTTGTTAGGAATATTAGAGATGCACCATTAGGATAGATTTTACATGTCAGATGCATGTGTCACATGATTAACTTGATTGTTCAAGTGAGTATGAAGGTGTGTTCCCCCGCATTGGATAATATACGTAATGCACTAAAATATATTCGCACTCCTCGCAGACAACAAGAGTTTGGTAGTCTCTGTTTATCTTTGAATCTTAAGAAGAATAAATTCTAATCGGATGTGAGACATCATTGGAATTATACGTACATGATGTCAGAATCATGTGTTGGATACGAACACGTGATATCCGACTATGTCAATAGTAAGAGTGATGAACTTATTATTGACGACACTAGAGGTGTCAAACGGGCCGGGCCGGCCCGGCCCAGCACGAGGCACGGCACGGTTCGGCCATGCCTGGGCCGGCCCGGCACGATAAAAAAACGTGCCCGGGCCCGTGCCGGGCCCGGGCGAACAAACCACGTGCCGGGCCGTGCCCGGCACGGCACGCCGGCCCGCGTGCCTGCGTCGTGACTCGTGAGTCGTGACTCGTGACCCAACCGGGCCCCGCCCCCGGTAAAAAGACCGCGGGTCGGGTCCAAACAGACCCGACCCGCCCCGCCCCGCCTGCCCTGCCTTGCCGTGCGCCCGTGCCCGAATTTAAAAAACCGTGCCGTGCCGTGCCGTGCCGTGCCGTGCCCGGCACGGTAGCACGGCTGGGCACGTGAAAAACGGGCCGTGCCGTGCTGGGCCGGCCCGTTTGACACCTCTAGACGACACTGACTGGGCTTCAGGAATTTCATTTATGAAATTCCTGAAGATTTTTATGACACGAAGAACATGTGTTCGTCGGTTTATATGCCCACGACTTGCATTCCACTCTAATGCATATGCAACATTAGTATCATGTTTAAGAAGTATCGAGCTGACCCGACACTTAGCTATATTATTGTAGAGATGGAAACCAAGTACTTGAAGTACTGGTCCACCGTTTCATCTTTTTATTGTCTCGCTGCATGCATGGACCCTAGGGTTAAGGTGGAAGGTGTAGAAAATACCCTGACATACATTTCCTCGTGCAGGAACCTGGAAGAGCCACCTGAATGGTTCATTCACGAGAAGTTGACTGACCTGTTTACATACTACGATACTAGGTATGGTGGTGGTGGTGGTGAGACTGTGATTACGGACATTGATACCTTGTTCGAAGATGATGATTTTTCCATTCAGCTAGCGATGAGAAAACATAGGGGTGGACCATCACATAAGAACAAACTTTCTTGGTACTTAGATACTGATTACTGCTCAATCCTATTACATTCTGATACTAAGAATCTTGATATATTACAGTGGTGTAAATCATATGAGTCCACCTTTCCCGTGCTATCTAGGATGGCAAGGGATCTACTGACTCCTCCGGTGTCGAGCATATCATCGGAGTCTACTTTTTCTATTACAGTGAACGTGATTTCAGATAGGAGATCAAGATTACGTCCAGATTTTGTTGAGGTCTTGGCATGTTTGAAGGATTCGGAGGAATCGAGGTTTAGCATCCATTATCATGCTAGAGTTGGGACTGAGATAGAGACTACAGTCGCATCCACTATGATAGCGGAGGAGTTGATTGCTGATGATGATGATCCATATGATACTGATCTTGATGTTTCGGCTGATGATGCTCATGATATGCCGATTGGCGATTGATGATGATCTACTATTTTTTGATTTCGATGTTTTGTTTTTTATTGATTGTACGCTTTATTTATACGTTATGTTGAAACTGTAATTTGTTTGGTTCGGACCATCGGTATCAAATGACTTATTGGTCATTTTTCATTTGAGTTGCTTATGTTTTTTTTTAATTTTTATTTTTTTAAACATAATGTATTGATTTATTTATTTTTTTGTTTTAATTTTTCTTTGTTCCCAAATATTCATTCACTTCCTCAATAATAGTTTTAATAATCTTTTTATTATTATTTAATACACATGTGCTTTGCTTATGCTTGAAAGGATATTTCAAATTATGACCACCAAAGGTAGGCAATAACTTTGATTATCTTTTGGGATTTTTACACATGGAGCAACATCTATATGAGTTCCTTTTAAATGATCTTTCAACCTTTTAACTCATTTAATATTTATTGCAAAAATTATATTGGAAATAATAAAAATATAATTTTACACTTTTAGTATCACACTTTTATATCATATTTCAATGTTAGATCCTTTTGATTCTTAATGCTAATAGAAGTCTCCTCATCTTTTATGAAGTAAATTTTCCTTAATTTTTTATATTATTCAAAATGGGATACATCAAGATGAGACTTCATGTGCTCATTCAGGCCGACTAATTAATGAATCTCATAATCAAAGTCATCATGTGGAGGATAGTTCGATTCAAGTTATTTAATCAACCACTTGAATGAGAACTATCATTTCATTGCCTCCTTCACTATTCCAAGTTAGATTTGGAGCAATTATAATATTGAATAAAAGCTTTAGCTCTCTTATTTGCAGTGAAATGTTATACAAGTTGAGGAAATTAATGAAAGGTATTGAACATTGAGTATATTTTTTTTGTTGCCTACTTGAATAGGAGACATTTGGGGATTGAGATTTGGGGTTTGAGGTTTTGGGATTTGAGGTTTTGGTGTTTAGAGGATTGAGGTTTGGGGGATGGGATTTGGGGATTTGTGGTTTAAGGATTAGGGTTTGGAGTTTTTGGATTTGTTGTTTTGGGTTTGATTTTTTGGGGTTTTGGTGTTTGGGATGTTTGAGTTCGAGTTTAGGTATTTAGGGGTTTAGGATTTGGGAGTCTGGGGTTTCAGATTTGGGATTTGTGGTTTTGAGGTTTATGGAATGAGGTTTGGGAGATGGGGTTAAGGGTTATGAGATTGTGGTTCGGGGTTTGGGGGTAGGGGATTATGGTTCAGTTTTTGGAGTTAGGGGATTGGGGTTTGGGGTATGGGTATGAGGTTCAGGGTTTGGGGTTCAGGGATCGAGGATTGGTGATTGGAAATTTGGGTTTGGGGTTTGGAATTTGGGGTTACGGAATTGGAGTTGCGGATTGGGATTCGAGGATTGGAGATTGGGGATTGAGGATTGAAATTTGGGGTTTGGTGATAGGTGATTAGGGATTTGCATTTTGGGTGTTTTGGGGTTTGAGGATTTGGGGTTTTTGGGTTAGGGGCTTGTGATTTGGGATTTATAGGTTTGAGATTTGGGGATTTTGGGTTTTGGGCTTTGGGGTGTTTTGAGTTTTGGGTTTTAGGGTGTTTTGAGTTTTGGGTTTTGAGGTTTAGGGGTTTGTGGTTTAGGATTTAAAGGTTTGGGGTATGAGGATTGGATTATGGTGATTGGGGTTTGGTGTTCAGGGTTTACAGTTGGGAAATTGGGGGTTTAGGAATCGGGGATTGGGGATTGGGGTTTGGTGTTCAGGGTTTACAGTTGGGAAATTGGGGGTTTAGGGATCGAGGATTGGGGTTTTGAGGTTCAGGGTGTAGGGTTTATGGATTGGGGTTTGGGGATTACGGTTTGGTGTTTTGGTGGTTGGAGTTTTGGGGTTTGGGTTTTTGAGATTTAGGGGTTTGGGTTTGGGTATTTTGGGGTTTGGAGTTTGGGATTTTAGAGTTCGAGGTTTGGGGCTCATGAGTTTGGGGTTTATGGGGTTTTGGGTATGGGGTATGTGGTACGAGGTATGAGGTTATGTAGTACGGGGTATGGGGTATGAGGTAAAGGGTTTTTGGGTTTGAGGATTAGGGTAAGTGGTTTGGGGTTTGGTGTTTGGGGTTGAGGATCGGGGTTTGGGGATTGTGGATTGCGGTTTGAGGATTTGAGTTTGTTGATCGTAGTTTCGTGGTTTGGGGATTGGATTGGGGTTTGTGGTTTTGGGAGTACAGGAATTGGAGTTTTGTAGTTTGTGGTTCTAAAGTTTTGAGATTTTGAGGTTTGGAGTATGGTGTTTGGGGTTTTGGGGGTTGGGGTTTGTGTTTTTAAGATTTTGGGTTTGGAAGTTGTGTTATAGGGGTTCGAGGTTCGGGGTTTTGGGGTTTGGGATTTCGGATTTGGGTATTTGAGAAATTTGGGATTTGGGATTTGCGATTTTGGGGTTTGAAGTTAGAGGTTTTGAGGTTTTTGGGTTTGAAGTTAGAAGTATGGGCTTCGGGGATCAAGGATTGGGGTTTGGGGATTTGGGTTCTGGATTCAGGGATTAGGGTTTATAGTATGGGATTTGGGGTATGAGGTATGAGATTTGGGGTCGGGTTTTGGTGATTAGGGTTTGGAGAATGGGGATTAGGATTTTTGGGATTGGGGTTTTGTGGTTTTGGAGTTTGGCCCTGGAGGTTTGTGGATTTGTAGTTTAGGTTTTGGGGTCCGGGGTTCAGCGTGTAAAGTTTTTTTTTTTTTGAAAACAAACTTTATGTATAATTAAGGCATACAACTTACAATCGACTTAAAAGTTCACCGATTTAGCCTAACCTGCCAAATCATACGCACACTAATGGTTCTACAATACAATACATAAAAAATCATAATAAATAATAATTCTAAGCCTATGAATGCAAATAAAATCATTTGGGATTCCAGAGATTCAAAGACGACGTTAAATCGTTATACGCATTACGTTCATTCCATTCGGCTTCTTCCAAACCTTTTGGTGGAATCTGCATACTGCACCATACAAATACTATGCATAATATAAAATTGTGCATGTGTGTGGCATACAGCATCAAGTTTCTGCCCATGCCTTTGCTATGCAGTGGAATACATATAAATTTGAATACACATAAATCCACATGTCTATATCTACGACACTTTGTCAATTCCTTCTCACCTCTGAATTCTACGTTCTTCTGCTCCAACAATCCTCGAAAGAGTATATATGTTGGGCTAGAATGCTTTCTCCTCGAGCTCCAAGAAGCGGATGCATACTGCACTAGCAAAATACAAAAAAAATATGCATGCATATGTGTGTGGGTGTAGTGTGGTCCATCTCATAGTCCAATTATGTACGTGTACAACCAAACTATAATACAAAAAAAAACCACAAAATGATATAAAGATGGGTCTTCTGCTCCAGGGAGTGCCGAATCGTCTGATGTGAATCTGCCAAATGGCCACATTTATAGCTGCTACTGGGTTCGGCTCCCCTCATTGCATGCTGAACAAAGAATAGATAAGATTGTGTGTGCATATGTGTTGTGGTCCATCTTTACAAGTGCATGGTGTATACAAAGTCCATAATATAAATAAGGCTACAGATATAAACTATAAGTTCGAATCTTTCGCTCTCGTGCCGCTGGATTGAGCTCCACTGCTTCCTAGCCCTGCTTGGTGATGCTTCCAGATTCTGCCATCTCTCAGATTGATCACGGATCACCCACTCCTCGTGTTGGGCGATGTCGGGCTAGCCCTCTTTGCTGCATGATAGGGCTGGTGGGCTCCACTCTTGGCTACTCATGGATCCACTCCTAACCGTTCTACTCAGTTTAATCGGTTGATTTGGATGTCGCTGTCGTCCTGACTTGCTGGTGGGGCCCTCTCCAAGCTAGTGGGCCCCACTTATGGGAGCTTCCAGGACATACATGCCCCTCTACATGCTGCACCAAAATGAAAAAGAATATATGCGTGTGTGTGTCATCATCCATCCATACGTGTGAGTGGTGCAGTAGTATTGGGGTTTATGAGTTTAGTGATTTAAGGGTTTAGTGTTTTAGCAGTTAATAGGTTTTATTTAAATAATTAAAAAACACAAGATTTTTTTTTGTGATATTTTCTAATTTTCAAAGGTTATAACAATTGAAAATATAATAATTTTTAATTTTTTTTTTCAAATGTGAATATAATATTTAGTTATAATAATCTTAAAAATTATACATCATGTAAATTCATTATAAAATTTTATTGATAGATATAATAATAATGATCAAAAAATAAATTAATAAACTATTATTAATAAGATAGATATTAATAAAAATATAATTACAAAACCTAAAATGATTCAAAATCAAAATAAAATATATTCCGAATTAATAATTTTTTTAAACAAACTTTTGCTTCTTTTTATAAGCTTATATTTTTTTATGATATATAAATTATTTAAATTATATTATTCTTACTCAATTTATTATGTAATTAATATTTCTATAAAGATAAGCTAATAAATAATTATAATGAATATTTAAAATTATAGTGAATACAAATAAAAATGAGATTTATGATTTATTATTTAGGGTATATCAGGTTAATGGTTTAAGTAATTAAGGGTATTGGGGTTTATGAGTTTAGTAATCTAAGTATTTAAGCATTTAGTGGTTTATTGGTTTTATTCAAATAATGAAATAAAAAAAAATTACTTTTGTGATTTTTTCTAATTTTAAAAGGTTAAAACTTTGAAAATATAATATTTTTTAAAATTTTCAAATACAAATACAATATTTAGTTACAATAATCTTAATATTCATTATAATTATTTTTTAGTTTATTTTAATAAAAATTTTAATTACAAAATAAATTATGAGTGAGACAAATATAATTTAAATAATTTATTTTTCTTCAAAAAATATATAATCTTATAAAAAAAAGAAAAATTTAAAAACAAAAAATTATTATTTAGTAAAATATTTTACTTTGATTTTTAATTATTTTATGATTTGCAATTATATCTTAATTAATATATATCATATTAATACAAGTTTATTAATTTATTTTTTTGACCATTATTATAATATCTATCAATAAAATTATTTATATTAAATTTACATGATATATAATTAGTAATATTATAATAACTAAATATTGTTTTCACATTTGAAAAAATTTTAAAATTATTTTATTTTCAAAGGTTATAACATTTGAAAATAAATTTTTTATTATTTCATTATTTAAATAAAACCAATAAATCATTAAATGCCTAGACACTTAAATCACTAAACTTCTGACCCTCAAATTCTCTAAATACTTTAATCCATTAAACCGGTATACTCTAAATAATAAATCATAGATCATAAATCACATTTTATTGTATTCACTATAATTTTAAATAGTCATTTTAATTATTTATTAGTCTATTTTTATTGAAATATTAATTACAAAAAAAATAATGAGTAAAACAAATATAATTTAAATAATTTATTTTTCATCAAAAAAAAATAATCTTATAAATAGAAACAAAAAGTTTAAAACAAAAAATTATTATTTAGTAATATAATTTACTTTGATTTTGAATCATTTTCAGTTTTGCAATTATATTTTAATTAATATCTATCTAATTAATAATAATTTATCAATTTATTTGTTTATCATTATTTTAATATCTATTAGTAAAATTGTTTATATTGAATTTAAATGATATATAATTATTAAGATAATTATAACTAAATATTATATTCATATTTTTAAAAAAATTTAAAAATAATTATAATTCCAAAGGTTAACCACTAAAAATGAGAAAAAATCACAAAAATTATTTTTGTTATTTTATTATTTAAATAAAACCTATAAACCACTAAATGCCTAAACACTTAAATCATTAAACTCATAAACCCCTAAACTCCTAATTACATAAACCTTTAAACCAGTATACCCTAAATAATAAATAATAAATCTCATTTGTATTTGTATTCATTATAATTTGAAATATTCATTTTAATTATATATTACTTTATATTTATAGAAAAATTTATTATAAAATAAAATAAGAGTGAGACAAATATAATTTAAACAATTTATTTTTCATTAAAAAAAATAAACTTATAAAAAGAAGTAAAAATTTAAAAATAAAAAATTATTATTTAGTAATATATTTTACTTTGATTTTGAATCATTTTAGGATTTGTAATTATATTTTAATTTAAATCTATATTATTAATAATATTTTATTAATTTATTTTCTTTATAGTATTTTGTTATTTTATTTGTATTCTAGCTTGGTTCTACGAGTACAGAATTGGACCATGAGATGGACCACATCACACACTCATACAAATGCATGCATATTTTTTGGTATTTTATCGGGGCAGCATGCAGACGCTTCTTAGAGCTCGAAGAGGAAGCATTCTACCCCAACAAATACTCTTTCGATGATCATTGGAGCAGAAGAATGCGGAATTTAGAGGTGAGAAGGAATTGTCAAAATATCGTAGATATGGACTTGTGGATTTGTGTATTCAGTTTTGCATGTATGTCACTACATATCAACGGCATAAGCAGACGCTTGATGTTGTATGTCACACACATGCACGATCTTATATTTGCATAGTATTTGTATGGTGCAGCATGCAGGTTCATCCAAAAGGCTTGTAAGAAGTCGTATGGTAAGGACGATGTGCACATAAAGATTCAACACTATCATTGAAGCCCGTGAATGTCAAATGATTTTATTTGTATTCGTACGCATGACATTGTGATTTTTTATGTATTGTATGCATAGAACCATTACGTTGCGTATTATTTGGCTGGCTGGGCTAAATTGGGTACCTTTTTAGTCGATTATAAGTTGTGTGCCTTAATTATAAATAAAGTGTGTTTTCAAAAAAAAACTTTAAACCCCGAACTCTGAATCCTAAACCCAGAACCCCGAAACCTCAAAACCCCAAAGCCCAAACCCCAAACTCCAAACCCTAAAACCACAAAACTTCAATCCCAATACCTCAATCCCCAAAACCCTAATCCTTATACCCTGATCCCCAAACCCTAAACTCTAAACCCCAAAATCCCTAAAACATCAAATCCAAAAACCTAAACTCCAAACCCCAAAATGCCAAAACCTTAAAACTCCAAACCCAAAACCTCATACTTGATACCCCAACCTCAAACCCCCAAACACCAAAACCTAATCCCTTAACTCCCCAACCTCCAAAACCCCACCCCAATTTCTAAACCCACAAATCCCAATCCACAAACCCCAATCTCCAAACTGCAATCCCCAATCCTCGAACATCGATCCCCGAACCATACCCCAAACCTTAAAACCCCAAAACCCGTATCCCATACCCCATACCCCAAATCCCTAAACCCCAACTTCTGAACTACGAACCTCGAACATCAAAATCTCAAACCCAGAACACCAAAACACCAAACCTCAATCCTCATCCCGAAAATACTCAATACCCATCCCGAAACACTCAATACCCCAATTCTCAAAGTGAAAACTCTGAACACCAAACCCCAATCCTTATAATTCAATCCTCATACCCTAAACCCCTAACCCCTAAATTTCAAACCCCAAAACCCAAAATCCCAACAAAATCTCAAACCCTAAAACCCCAAAACACAAAAACTCCAAACCCCAAACCCCAAACCCCAAACTCTATAACCCCAAACACTCAAACCCCTAAACCCCCAAAATGCCAATGCTTAATCCACAATCACATGACCCCAAACCCCAATTTCCAATCTCAATCCCTAATCCTCAAACTCCAATTTCCAACCCCAATTTCCTAACCCCAAATCTCGAACCCAAAATCCCAAAACCCAAAACCAAATCCCTAAACTCCAATCCCAAATCCCCGAGCCCCAAACTTCAAACCCCATACCCCAAAACCTCATACCCCAAAACCCTAACCCCCTAAAACCTCATACCCCAAAACCCTAACCCCCTAAAACCCTAAACCCCAATTCCCAAAACTCAAATCCCCAAACCCCAATCCACAAACCTCAAATCTTGAAACTTCAAATCCCAAACCCTATACACCAAACCCCAAGCCCCTAAACCCCAAACCACAAAATCCCAACATCTCAAACCCCAAACCTCAATCCCCAAATACCTCCCATTCAAGTATGCTGCAAGAATAATATACTAAATATTCAAAAACTCTCATTTATCATCTTAGCTTGTATAACTTCTTACTACATATAAGAAAGTTAAAGCTTTTATTCAATGTTGTAATTGATCCTAAATCTGACATGGAGTAGTGAAAGATGCAACAAATCGACACTTTTCGTCCAAGTGGATGGAATAAAGAGCTTGAATCAAACAGTCCCTCCATATGATGACTTTGATAATGAGATTCATTAATTAGAAAAATATTAATAAATTCACTTAAAATGAAGTAACAACATTATGAAATTAATAATAAAATAATTTATTATTTTTTATAAGCTCATAAGTTCATAATTCCTAATTTTGTCTTCTTTCTAAAATTTAGTTTTGTTTCAACTCTATTATTATTTTCATTCTTTAACATCATCATCATTATCACTACTAGGATCTTGCACAGAATCATCATCATTATCACTACTAGGATCTTGCACAGAATCATCATCGTAAGAAATTGCATTATCATCATTTCCATCTTTGTTTATGTTATCTTTTTTCTTTTTTATCTAACAATATCAGGGACGTCTTTTTCTTTTTTTTTAAATAGTAATTATATATTAGTATCAAATTATATGTATTATAATTTTAAAAATTATATGTATGTTAATTTGTAAATCATTTACTTTGATTATATAATGAAACTAATTTTTCTTTAGTTTTTGTTAGATTTCTATTTTTTGTTACATCTATTATATTTTGTTGTCTTGTAGACTTTCACTTTCTTTATCCTCCTAGAAATATCAACCTCAAGATTTTTTGCAAGTGATCTAACTTTAAATGTTGGTCTTTCAATACATTGTTTTACATAATATACACTATTGAAATACCCTTTATTGTTGTTAAGTAATTGTTTTTATTGATATCTTTTTATTAAATATTAAATAATTAAAATAATTAAGTCAACATTTAAGATAATATTGAAATTTATTAATATTTTAGTATTATTTTTTATCATGAATATATAATTAAATGAACATTAATTATGATCATATTCAGATGCAGAATAAGGCCTAAATTCTTTATTGCCAATCTTACTTCTTTTGAACTATTATTATCAAATTGAATCTTTTAAATTTTGTATGTAGATTAAAAGATACTCAACTTTATATATATATATATATATATGATGAGGACAATTTTAGAATTTTTTCTTTTTTTCAAAATTATCTATTTAAATATTAGTTTTATTTTTTTGTATTTCAATCAACAATGAATTTGTCCATGCAAGTGTGCAAGCCTAGTTTAATCTTTGATTTTTTTTAAAAAATATCATATTGAAAATAAAAATGTTATAAACATGCATCAAAATGCAAATGTCAGCGCAATTAATTTTTTCCCTTTTTTAAATTAATGGCATTGTAAAAAAAAACTTCTTACAAGAATGTTTTTAGAATATACTAGTTGCAATGCTCCAACTAATGATTTTGTGATTTTAAAAGATTAAATTATGCTAGTTAACATTTGCCTTTCACAAATGTTTTTTTTATTTTCTTTCTTTAATGTTTCTTAGTCGTAGAGGTGTAAAATGGGCAAAACTATGCTGATATGACATATTTTTATGTGATACGGTCTTGCCATCATGTTGTGCTAGACACTATATGGTATGGATAATGTGCCTTGTCAGCATGACATGACATAATTTAATTAGTTTGGCATGACTCTATTAGCCTATTACTTGATAAATTCTTGTCGGGCCATGTCGAGTCATGTCAAGTCATGCTCATATTAAAATATAATAAAATTTTAATTTTATATCTACATGTTTAGTTAAAATATTATGAAATTTTTATTTTATATTCATACAAAATGAAAATCATTCTGATGAAAAACATAAATCTCAATATTAATAGCAATATGATAAATAATATAACATGAAATATAATTGGTAAAAATAAAAAAATATAGCATTTTATATAAAAAATTTAATTCAAAATTGCATGAGTCATTATCATCAATTGATATTTATAGTACAATAGTGTGCATGTGAATTGTAGATTATCATCATGTACATGTTTGAAAGGTATTACCAGTGGTAGTCTTAATATCCTCGATTTTTATGTCTCATAAATCATAATATGTCAATAACTCTTTTGTTTTATCTTGAATTTCTAATTTTAAATTTTTTTAATCTTTCATGCATGTAAATATTTTTAATATCTAGTTATGGTTTTGATTTTTTATCTGAAATAATATTGATTGAAATATAAAAAATAAACTTTGATATTATTTTAAATATTATAAGCATCAATAAATTATGTGTCATCTTAGATATAAGAGTTAAATTGATATGATTTTTATTAATTTAAAATATTTAAATTATTATTAATATCATATAAAAGGATGAAATAGAAATTTATTATTAAATATTGAGATATCTCATTCCTATTTAATGAATTATTTATTGTTTATTAATAACTAATCGTATAGAAAAATTATTATTTTTAATTAAGATATTTATGTTCATACCCCTACTATAAATATTATACATAGTGTTACAAATGTAAAATACCATTTAATTTATTATGAATGAAATCTTTTAGTTTGTTTATTTGGTTTATGCAAGTGGATATGTATAATAATATATATTTTATTCATTTTATCTTAATCCTAAAATTCATATAGATAACCAAACAATACAAATGTATAATAAATAATAAATATTATAAATATTTGACTTTTCTTGTAACAACCATGATGCTAAATATGTGTTATCTTTAATATTTTTATAATATATTAATATTGTTGTATATGCACTTAATTGTAATGTAAACAGTGAGAGTGCACAAATAAGTATATATTTGTAATGATATAAAAAAAAGTAATTTTTTATGTGAATTGTCAATAATAAATTTGTTATTCTAATTTTTGACATTAGATGTTATGTGTTGATAGTTAATATATGATTTTAACATGAGATAAATATAATTCTAATCATTTCTTATATTCATTTGAAATTTTATCTTTTTAAGTTTATTTGACAAGAATAAATTGATAAAATTCTTTTATATGCTAATCAATGTAGGATATTTTTAATAAATTTTTTATTTTTTGAAAAAGATAAAAAATAACATTTTTTTTGCTTGGTTGTTGGGTTGGTTGCATGGTGTATATACTCAATGAGAAAAATTTATTGAATAGATATTTTTTAATAGTTCTAATAAACATATTAATGGTTGCCTCGTTATTAGAAGTATTATTAAAAATTTTATTAAATATTTTATTTTTAATATTATATTTTTTAAAAATTTTCATTATATACTCATTTATTGATGGAGTCATCATAGGGGTAGATAATTCTAGAAAATTAAAATTTTTTGAAATAAGATTTTATTTTGAATTTATATAATAGGTTGTGAGACATGTAAAAGGTATATCATCGTGACAAGTTTATATATTAAACATCATAAATATTATTTTAATATATTCTTAAAATTTATTAATTATTAATTCTATTATTTACTTATAATAATTTATTATATCATTTTTATTAATCAACCTAGGAATCATACAATATGTTTGTTGAAAGTACGTTTGTGTAGTATTGACTATTATAGGATCCCTTAAAATTTTAATTATAAATTTGGTGATCTGATCAGTTTGAATATATTTTTTTTTCAAAGTCATTATTGTGTATAAATGGGATAAATGAAGTCGAACTTGATTTGATTTTAAATTTTTTTCTTTTTATTTGGGTTTTCTTGAAATTAAATTAATTATTATTATTTTTTGTATATTGATTGATATATTTTTTAAGGTGATCAGATCAATATGTATTTCTACATGTAAATAATTATTTTAAAATATATATTGTATTGATTCTTCTTCGACATCCTTAGATTTTTTTTTATTAACTAAAAATGCGTCTATATTATTGAAATGTCTAATTTTAGGTTTTTAGGTAATTGAGTTTGTGTCGATGCAAGTGGTCTAAGAGAATTTCATGTTGGCCTTGGATTTTTTATTTTGATTTTCATTATTATATAAATATATATGAAAATCATTATTATTAAATATATATTTAATATTTTTACAATAATATTTACTTTTTTATATTATCTAATAACTAAATAAAAAAATTTTAAAAAAACATAACCACAAGCATGTTTTGTTAATTTATTTGAGTAAAATAGGCACCAAGTAATTTCTATCATATTATCACTTTTTATTTTTTTCATAATTTCAGTAATCAAAATATGACTAGCTAAGAGTTAGGTGAGCAGAGTGAGGATAATGCAGAGAAAAAAAATATAAAATAAAAGAATATGAGAAAATAAAATTCTAAAATTTTTCATTTTATATTTATAATTTTATCTAAATTAAAGTAATAAATAGTTTATTTTAATTTTTTATTTTTTTTATAATTTTTAAGGGCTGAAAATTGAAATCTGACATCCATCAGAATTTTATTATATCCATTAATGACAAATTTGATGATTATAGATCCTCATATACTTAAAAAGATTATTTATTTGGTAGCCAATGAAAGTGATAGGCTATGCCTTTTGTTTTTTTGGTGGGGCACATTTTTTGAAATCGTATTAGGCACAATCATGAGCTACACTCTTTAATTTTTTTTTGGTCTGACATTTTGATCTTCGAGTCCTTGATCTGTGACCCCATCCCAATCTTAGATCATGAGTTACATACCTTTGGATCTTGCTTGCCTACTTGGCTAGACATGCAGGTTGTGTGTTGCGTGGCATGAGTCATGATTGTCCACTTCCCAACATGCAACAACCTATGCCTAAAGGCATCAAACAAGTTGTGATGTGTCGGCATAGCTTGTTTGCATGACTTTTGAGTGAGTTGTGCTAATCGTGCCAAATTGGGTTAGGCATGCCTAGGCTAAATCATGTTAGGATTCTGCTAGAATTGTTTGTTTCAGGCTAACTTGATTTAGAATTAGGTTAGTTGGTTTGGCCAGCGATACAAAAATTAACTCACATCTACCATCATGTTGGTTTGTCATGTGTTATAGGTGTCAAACGGGCCTTGCCACACTGTCACATCCTATTTTTTTCATGTCAATAAGAGCCGGTGTATAGTGCCAGGTATGGCTAAATCATGCAATGTCATGGGTTGTGCTCAGCTTGCCTAATCTGGTTAAATCTTTAATCGTGTTTCTTGCTTGCATGATCATGATTCATCCATAGTTCTTGATTGTGCCATTGTTGGTCAAACATGACTAATTTGGGGCTTGCCTCTGGCATTTTTTGGGAAACTCGACCCACTTGATACCTTTGCTAGCTCTCATTCACTATTTTTCTATTATTTAGAAGTAAACATAAATCTCAATAACTACCTTAATTGATAAATACTCTACAGAGTTCAAATAATATAACAAATCTTGTAGAAGCAAGTCAAATAAGGGTCCTTTTTGTGAATGATCTTATCAATACTGGCATCCAATCATAATTATATATAAAATTTCATACTTTTTTTGTTTTTGATAAAATATTTGTGTTGAGGTAACTTTTAAATCTATTTTATAATCAAATCTAAACAATGAGCATCACATATATTTTAATAGAGATATCTCATTTTCATTAATTTTTCTTTTAGTAGCTTATAAATTATAAATTGATATATTAGACTATATTAGATATACCAATAGCCTCAAAGAAAATTATCCTATATGGATTATTAATAAAAAAGTTATATAAATTTCTACCTCTCATATATTTCCAATAATTTGAAAATATAATAACTTTTCTTTATGCACAAGTATCCGTTCATTTCCTCAACAATGATTTTAATAATCTTTTCTTTATCATTTAATACGTATGTGCTACGATTATGCATGGAAGTAGTTTTCAAATCATGACCACTAGAGATATGTAGTAACTTTAAATATCTTCTTGAATATTTCACATGGAGCAACATCTCTATAAGTTTCTTTTAAATGATATTTCATCCTCATAATTACTCCTTTAATAATTATTACAAAAATTTTATTAGACATAATAAAGAAATAATTTTTCACTCTTTAGATCTTTCATCCCAATATCATATTTTCATGATAGATCCCCTTAATTCTTGACTAATAGAAGCCTCATTATATTTTATGAAGTAAATTTTTCTTATTTTTTTTATTATTCAAAATGGGGTGCATCAAGATAAGGTTCCATGTGTTCATTAAGACCGACTAATTAATAAATCTTATAATAAAATTCATCATGAGGAGGACTAGTTCGATTCAGACTCTTTATTCTATCCACTTGGATGAAAACTGTCAATTAGTTGCTTCATTCTATTCTCCAGGCCAGATTATGAAGTAATTACAACATTGAATAAAAGCGTTAATTCTCTTATCAATAGTGGGAAGTTATACGAGCTGAGGTGGTTAATGTGAGTAGTTGAATGGATATATTTTTCTTGTAGTCTACTTGAATGGGCTGTATTTAGGGATTGAGATTTTGAGTTTGGGGTTTTGTGCTTTGGGATTTAGTGATTTGGGATTTAGGAATCTGGGGTTTAGGTGTTTGGGGTTTAGGGTATGAAGTTTGAGATTTGTGGTCTGGGATTAAGTTTTGGGGTTTAGGGTTTTGGGGGTGAGGTTTTGGGGTTTTGGCTTTTGGGATTTTGGGGTTCAAGGTTTGGGGTTTAAGGGGTTTGGGGTTTTGGATTTGGTGTTTAAGGGTTTGATGTTTGGGGGTATGGGTATTGTGTTTGGGGTATGGGGTTTGAGGTTTGGGGTATGGGATATGATGTTTGAGGTTTGGGGTTCGGGGATCAGGAATTAGGGTTCGGAAATTGGGGTATTGAGATCGGGGTTTTGGGTATGGGATATGGGCTTTGGGTTTGGGGATATGGGATTATAGATTGGGGTTTGGGGTTCGAGATTTGGGGTTAGGGGATTGGGGTTGGAAATTGAGTTTCTAGGATTGGGGATTAAGAATTGGGGTTTGGAGTTTGATGATTGGGGATTAAGAATTGGGGTTTGAGGTTTGATGATTGGGGATTGGAGATTGGAGTTTTGGGGGTTTGGGGATTTGAGGGTTTGGGGTTTGAGGTTTTGGATTTTGGGTTTGGGGTTTGTGATTTGGGGTTTGCGCGTTTGGGGTTTGTTGATTGGAAATTTTCGGATTTTGGGCCTTTAGGGTTTGTGGTTTTAGGTTTTGGGTTTTTAGGATTTTGTTGGAGTTTTTGGTTTAGGAGTTTGGGATTTAAGGGTTTGGATTTAGGGGTTTGGTGATTTGGGGTATGAGGATTGGGTTATGTTGATTGGAGTTAGGTGTTCAAGGTTTTTGGTTCGGAGATTGGGGTTTGGGATTGGGGTTTTAGGGTTTAAGGTATGGGGTTTGGGAATAAAGGGTTAGAATTTTGTGGTTTGGGTTTTTGAGATTTGGGGTTTTGGGTTTAAGTGTTTTGGAGTTTGGTGTATGAGGTATGGGGTACTGCGTATGGAGTATGAGGTTTTGGAGTTTCAAGGTTTGGAGTATAAAGGGTGGAATTTGGAGTTTGAAGTTTGGGGATCATGGTTCGAGGATCGGGTTTCGGGGATTGGGGATTGTGGTTTGGGGATTGGGGATAGAGGTTTGGGAGTTCAAGGATTGGGATTTTGAGGTTTGGGTTTTGTGGTTTTGGGGTTTTGAGGTTTGTGGTATGGGGTTTGGTGTTTTTGGGTTTGGGATTTTGGGGTTTTGGATTTGTGTTTTTGAGATATGAGATTTTGGGTTTGAGGTTTGTGATTTTGGGGTTCGAGATTCGAGGTTTTGGGGTTCGGGGATTTGTGGTTTTGGAAATTATGTTTTGGGGTTTGGGGTTTTGAGGTTTGAGGTTTAAGTTTTTTGGTTTTAGGTTTAGGGTTCAGGGTTTAACATTTTTTTTAAACACACATTATTTATAATTAATGCAAACAACTTACAAGGGACTGAAATCTGGGCGATTTAGCCCAACCCTCCAAATCATAAGCACCCTAATAGTTCTATGAATATAATACATAAAAAATCGCAATGCCTAATAATTCTAAGACTACGAATACAAATAAAATCATTAGGCATTCCTGGGATTCAAAGACGGGCGTTAAATCTTTATGTGAACTGCATCCTTTTCATTTGGCTACTTCAATGCCTTTTGGAGGAACATGCATACTGCATCATATAAATACTATGAAAATATAAGATTATGCATGTGTGTGGCATCCAGCATCAAGCGTCTTCATATGTCATTGCTATGCAGTATAATACATGTAAAACTAAATACACATAAATCTACAAGTCCATATCTACGTGACTTTGTCAAATCCTTCTCACCTCTGAATTCAACGTTCTTCTGCTCCAACCATCCTTAAAAGAGTATCTGTTATTGTAGAATGCTTCCTTCTCGAGTTCCAAGAAGCTGATGCATGCTGCACCGATGAAATAGCAAAAATATGCATGTATCAATGTGTGTGTGTAATGGTAGCCATCTCATAGTCCAACTCTGTATGCTTAGAACCAAGTCATAATATAATTAAAACCACAAAATTCTAAAAAAATGGGTATTCTGCTCCCAGGAGTGCCGCATCTATTGATATGTATCTGCCAAATGTATTGCTGGGCCCCACTTAGAGCTATTGCAGGGTTCAGCTGCCCTCATTGCATGCTACCTAAAGAACAGACAATATTGTGTGTGCGTGCATGTCGTGGTCCGTCTTTACAAGTGCATGATGTATACAAAGTCCAGAATACAAATAAAGCTACAGACATAAATTATAAGTTCGAATATTTAGCTCTCGTGTGGCTGGCCTGGACACCACTGCTTACTGGCTCTACTTGGTTATGCTTCGGATTCTGCCAACTCTCCGATTAATGAAGGATCACCCGCTCCTCATGTTGGGCGACGACTGATTGGCCCTTTTGTGCCTGATCAGGCTAGTGCCACACTCTTGTCTACTCATGGTCTGCTCCCGACTGCTCTGCTGGGTCTCGTCGGTTGATCTATATGTTGCTGTCGTCCCTGCTTGCCGGAGGGACCCTCTCCAAGATGGTGGGCCCTAATCCCGGTTGATTCTGGGACCTGCTGGCCTCTTTACATGCTACACGAAAATTGACAAAAATATGTGCACGTGTGTCAAGGTCCATCCCTATGTGCGTGTGGTGCAGCAGTATCGGGGTTTAAGAGGTCAGTGATTTAAGTGTTTAGGCATTTAGTTGTTTATAGGTTTTATTTAAACAATGAAATAACAAAAAATTTATTTTTTTGATTTTTTCTAATTTTCAAAGGTTATATCCTTTGAAAATATAATGATTTTAAAATTTTTTCAAGTGTGAATATAATACTTAGTTATAATAATCTTAATAAATATATATTATGTAAATTCAATATAAATAATTTTATTGATAGATATAATAATGATGAAAAAATTAATTAATAAACTATTATTAATAAGATATATATTAATTAAACTATAATTGTAAATCATAAAATTAATCAAAATCAAAGTAAAATATATTACTAAATAATAATTTTTTGTTTTTGAAGTTTTGCTTCTCTTTATAAGCTTATATATTTTTTTGATGAAAAATAAATGGTTTAAATTATATTTGTCTCACTCATAAATTATTTTGTAATTGATATTTCTATAAAAAAAAACTAATAAATAATTTATTATCATAATTAAAATATATAAGCTTTTAAATAGAATCAAAAATTTAAAAACAAAAAATTATTATTTAGTATTACATGTTACTTTGATTTTTAATCATTTTAGGATTTGCAATTATATTTTAATTTATATCTATCTTATTAATAATAGTTTATTAATTTATTTTTTGATCATTATTATAATATTAATCAATAAATTGTTTATATTGATATTTTTATAACTAAATATTGAGTTCACATTTGAAAAATATTTAAAATTTATTATATTTTCAAAGGCTATAACGTTCAAAAATGAGAAAAAATAACAAAAATAATTTTTTTGTTATTTCATTGTTTAAATAAAACCTATAAATAGAGGTGTCAAACGGGCCGGCCCAGCACAGCACGGCCCGTTTTTCACGAGCACGGTCGTGCTTCAGTGCCGTGTCGGGCACGGCACAGTTAGTTATAGGCGGGCACGGCACGGCCCGTAGGCACGGCAAGGCCGTGCCGTGCCGTGCCCGGCCCGCTCGGGCATGCCTTGCCAATACAGGCCAGGCGGCACGGCAGGGCAGGCGGGGCGGGAGCCGCAACGGGGGTGCGGGTCAACCGGGGTCCGGGTCCCGGGAGGCCAGCACGGGCTGAAAATGGCAGATTAGAAATTTTTTTTTTATTGTAAATTTTTTTATTAAGTTACTGTATTATACAGTAGAGTATTAGTAATAATTTAAAATTATAATTTTTTTGTAAAAATTATAACATTTAAAATTAAATAAAACAAACAAATATTAGAAAAAAATTTTTATTTTTCAATTATGTTTAGCTTTTTTTATTATTATAATTTATTAATTATATATTAAAATTTAAAGTTATTAAATTTTAAAATAAAATTTAAATCGTAAAATAATAAATAAATACATTAAGTTAGTAAAAATTAAAATTAAAAAAAAATTAAACTACACAAATGAAAAATTACCAATCATGCTTTTGAAACCAATAGTCCGAACAAAACAAGTATAAGTTTCAACACAACGTATGGTACAAAGTACAAAAAAAGCGTATAAATAAAATAAATAAAAAAACATCGAAAAAAAAGAGCAAATGAGCATCAATCGTCAAGCTGCATATCATGAGAATAATCAGCCGCAACATCAAGATCAGTATCATATGGATCATCATCATCGGCAATCAGCTCCTCCGCCATCGTAGTGGATGTGGATGCGACTGCAGTGTATGTCATAGTCCCAGCTTCAGCACGATCACTGATGCTAAATCTCGATTCCTCCCAATCCTTCAAACATGCCAAGGCCTCAACCATATCTGGACGTAATCTCGATCTCCTATCCGAAATCACGTTCACTGCAACAGAAAAAGCAGACTCCGATGCTACGCTCGACACCAGAGGAGTCAGTAGATCCCGTGCCATCCTAGATAGCACGGGATAGGCGGACTCATATGATTTCCACCACTGTAATAAATCAAGATTCTTATTATCAGAAGGTGATAGGATTGAGCAGTAATCGGTATCTAAGTACCGAGACAGCTCGCTCCTATGTGAAGGTCCACCCCTAGGTTTCTACCTCGCTAGGTTAATGGAATAATCGTCATCTCCGAACAAGGTATCAGTGTCCGTACTCACAGTCTCACCACCACCACCACCATACCTAGTATCGTAGTATGTGAACAGGTCTGTCAACTTCTCGTAAATGAACCCTTCAGGTGGCTCTTCCAGGTTCATGCACGAGGAAATGAAAGTCAGGGTATTTTCAACCCCTTCCACCTTAGCCCTAGGGTCCATGCATGCTGCGAGGCAATAAAGAGATGGAATGGTGGACCAGTACTTCAGGTACTTGGTCTCCATCTCTGCAACCATATGGCTAAGCGTCGGGTCCGCTCGATACTTCCTAAACATGCTACTAATGTTGCATATGCAACGAAGTGCAATGCAAGTGGTGGGCGTATAAACCGACGAACACATGTTCGTCGTGTCATAAAATATCTTCAGGAATTTCATAAATGAAATTCCTGAAGCCCAGTCAGTGTCGTCAATAATAAGTTCACCACTCTTACTATTGACGTAGTCGGATATCACGTGTTCATATCCAACACATGATTCCAACATCAGGTACGTGTAATTCCAACGATGTCTCACATCTGATTGGAATTTCTTCTTCTTAAGATTCGCAGACAAACAGAGATTACCAAACTCTTGTAGTCTGCGAGGAGTGCGAATATACTTGAGTGCATTGCGTATATTTTTCAACGCGGGGGAACACACCTTCATACCCGCTTGAACTATCAGGTTAATCACATGACACATGCATCTGACATGAAAGATCTCTCCTAAAGGTGCGTCTCTAATATTCCTAACAAACATATTGATCACTACTCCATTATTCGCAGCATTATCGAAAGTGACACTAAAAATTTTATTTTGAATTTTATATTCCCTAAATATTTTCATCATACACTCAAAAATGGCCGGGCCATCATGAGGATGAAGAATCTCAGTGAATCCTAATATTTTTTTATTGATTGTCCAGTTAGAATCTACATAATGACTCGTGAGACATGCATAAGAAGAATCATCATGACATGTCCATATATCGGACGTCACGGACACCACTCCACTAAATGCCAAAAATTCCTTAATTATTTTTTGTTTTTCTAACTTATATATCTTTAGTATGTCACTCCTAGATGTGGACCTAGGAATCCTACGATAGGATGGCTGAAAATAAGTCTGCATGATGCGCACTACCCTCGGATCTTCCGAAAATCTGATCGGAAGACCCATCAATGTGATGAGCCTGGCCATGCCGTCCCTACCCAACTCGCTGGAGTATACGAAGGGAGTAAACTTTGAGACTGAACTCGATCCAGTCTCAAAAAATGTAGTGCCAAGTTGGGTTTGCCTAGGATCTAAGGGTCCATGTTTTTTGGAGCATATTTCAGCATGCCTCTTGAGGTGCCCAGTCCCACATGTACTCTTGCATGTTAAAAGTCTCATACAATATTTGCACTGTATCATTTCAAGTTCCTCACCCCTAACATCTACTTGTGTTATGATTTTAAAATGTGTTCAAACTACAGAAGTTCTCCTAGTTTTTTGTTTTTTAGAACTTTGGGCTGATACGACAGGAGAAACCAAAGTTTCAGGAGCCACAGACGTCTGTGTAACACTAACATTTTCATTTTCCAAATTTAAATACGTGTTAGGTGTATTTGTCATTTTTTATTTTTTGTAAGTTTTTCTAGAGAGAGAAGCTTTAGAGAGAGAAAGTACAAAAAAAACATAAAATATATTACCCGGTAAAAGCAATGAGGTCAGTCACGTGCAAGGTGCACCGCAGGAAGCTCTGATGTTCAAAACTCAAGTTGAGTTTCACGAAAATCCAAGCCGAAATCAAAATCATAAGGCCAGAGAGAGAGATGCACGGTTTATGTAAGAGAGAGAAAGTATTGAGAGGTTTTATATTTTGGAAAAACATAAATGTTATAGGGAGGGGGGTAGAATTTATAGGCTAAAGAATGTTTTTTTTAATAAAAAAAGATATTTTTTTAATATTTTTTTGAATTTTTTTATGATTTTTAAGGGGCAAAATTACGAGGACCGTTGGATTCTGCCCCATAGCCGTTGGAGGTGAATCCAAGGGCTGAAAATCGGTGAAGTTGAATTTTTTTTTTTTGCCGTTGGATTTTGCTCGGATTGGTTCTATATCTATGGGCGTCGGGACTCGGGTTTCGGCAGAAAAGACCGCGGGTCGGGTCTGTTTGGACCCGACCCGCGGTCTTTTTACCAGGGGGGGGGGTGGGCAGGGGACGGCCGGACGGGTCACGAGTCGTGACTCACGACTCACGCCACGGCACGCGTGACACGCCGCCAGTGCCACGCGTGACACGCCGGCACGGGATGGACCCGTGCCGGGCCAGGCACGGGATGGACCCGTGCCGGGCCAGGCACGACACGACACGCGAAGATCTTAACCCGAGCACGGCACTGGCCAGGGCACGGTTTAAGAACGTGCCGGGCCGACCCAGCACGTTTGACACCTCTACCTATAAACCACTAAATACCTAAATACTTAAATCACTAAACTCCTAAATCCTGAAACCTTTAAAATACTTGATCCTTTAAACTGGCATACACTAAATAATAAATAATAAATCTTTTTTTTTTGTATTCATTATAATTATAAATATTAATTTTAATTATTTATTAGTTAATTTTTATAGAAATATTAATTAAAAAATAAATTATGGGTGAGACAAATATAATTTAAATAATTTATTTTTCATCAAAAAAAAATTTAAGCTTATAAAACGAACAAAAATTTAAAAACAAAAAATTATTATTTAGTAATATATTTTACTTTGATTTTGAATCATTTTAGCATTTGCAGATATATTTTATTTAATATCTATCTTATAAATACTAGTTTATTAATTTATTTTATGATCAATATTATAATATCTATCTATAAACTTTTTTATATCTAATTTAAATGATATATAATTATTAAGATTATTATAACTAAATATTCTATCCACATTTGAAAAAAATTTAAAAATTATTATATTTTCAATGGTTATAACCTTTGAAAAAGAGAAAAAAATAATAAAATTAAATTTTTTGTTATTTAATTTTTTAAATAAAACCTATAAATCACTAAATGCTTAACCACTTAAATCACTAAACTTTTAAACCGCAATACTGCTGCTCTACGCACACATAGGGACGGACCATGACACACACGCACACATATTCTTGTCCATTTTAGTGTATCATGTAGAGGGGCTACTAGGTCCCGGAAGAAGCCGGAAGTGGGATCCACCAGCTTGGAGAGGGCCCCACCAGCAAGCTAAGATGACAGCGACTTCCAAATCAACCAATGAGACCGAGGAGAGCGGCCGGGCGCAAACACAAGAGTTGCCATGAGCGGGCCCATGAGTATTTAAGATTGGGGCACACCAGCCCGATCATGTAGTAAAGAAGGCCAGGTAGTCGTCATCCAACAAGATGAGAGAGTGATCCGTGTTTAATCGGAGAGTCGGCAAAATCTGGAAGCATCACCAAGCAAGGCCAGGAAGTAGTGGAGTCCAGACTATTTGCTCAATGAGTGAAAGATCTGAACTTGTAGTTAATGTATGTATCTTTATTTGTATTCTGAACTTTGTATGCACCATGCACTTATAGAGACGCTCTACGATACACACGCACACACAATCTTATATGTTTTATGTGCAGCATGCAACGAGGGCAGCCGAACTCAGGAGCAGCTATAAGTATGGCCCACCAATGCATTTAGCAAATCGACATCAAGTGACACGACACTCCTAGTAGCTATAGATCCATCTCTATATCATTTTGTGGTTTTACGGGTATTCTGGCTTGGACGTACGCCTACAAAATTTGACTTAGAGATCGACCACATCACACATGCACACCGATGTATGCATATTTTTTGGTATTTTATCGGTGCAGCATGCAGCCGCTTCTTAGAGATTAAGAAGGAAGCATTCTACCCCAACAGATACTCTTTTGAGTATTGTTGAAGGAGAAGAACGTGGAAATCCAAATGTGAGATGGAATTGACAAAGTGTTGTAGATATGGACTGGTGGATTTATGTGTATTCAATTTTACATGTATTCCACTACATAGCAACTGCATAGGCAGATGGTTGATGCTACGTGACACACACATGCACAATCTTATATTTGTATAGTGTTTGTATGGCGTAGCATGCTGGTTCCTCAAAAAGGCTTGGAAGAAGCTGATTGGAAAGGATGCAGTGCTCATAATGATTCAGCGTCATCTTTGAAACCCATGAATGCCAAATCAATTTATTTGTATTCGTAGGCTTAGAATTATTCGGTATTGTGATTTTTTATGTATTGTATGCATTGACCCATTAGGATGAGTATGATTTGGCGGGCTGGGCAAAATCAACCAGCTTTTCAATCTCTTGTAAGTTGTTTGTCTTAGTTATAAATAAAATGTGTTATCGAAAAAAATAATTTAAACCCAGAACCCCGAACCCTAAACCAAGAACCTCGAACCCCGAACCCCCTAACCCCGAACCTCAAAACCAAAAACCCCAATGCCCAAACTCCAAACCTCAAATCTCAAACCCCAAAACTACAAAACCCCAATCCACATAGCCAAATCCCAAAAACCCTAATCCCCATAGCTCAATCACCAAACCCCGACCCCAAACCCCGATTCTGAACCTCAAACCCCAATCTTCAAACCCCAATTCATAATCCCCGAACCCTAAACCACTAACCCCTAACATCTAACCACAAATCCCAAAACCTTAAAACCCCAAAACCCCGAACCTCGAACCCCAAAATCAGAAACCCCAAACTCAATCTCAAATCTCAAAAACACAAATCCCAATCACAAAAACCCCAAACCTAAAAATCTCATAACCCATACCCCAATCCCCAAAACCACATACCCAAAAACCTCAATCCCTGAACTCTCAACACCCCAAAACTCCAAACCCCAAACCCTCAAACCCCAATTCACAAATCCCAATCTCCAAACCACAATTCCCAATCCACAAGCCCCAATCTCCGAAGCCCAGACCCCAAACCCCATTCCCATACGCCTAACCTTAAAACCTCAAACCTCATATTCCGTATCCCATACCACATACCCCGAACCTCTAAACTCCAAACTCCTGAACCTTGACCCTCAAAATCCCAACCCCCAAACTTCAAAACAATCATACCCAAAACCCCATATCTCAAAAAGCCAAACCTCAAAACGTCAACCCCCACCAGGAAGCCCGATGGAGGATCCAGGAGCAGCATCAGAGGAGAGCGGAGCTCGCCAGCCCGTCGGACAGCCGAGAGAGGCGACATGATCACGGGATGCCGCCTACGAGGGGTAGGAGGACGCGAACACGGAGGCCACACCCCCAGCATAGGATCCGGATGCTGGCGCAGCTTGGAGTGGGGCAAGCCCACAGGCGGAGGGGAGTCGCAGCGAGTGGGGCACACCAGCCCATGATGGGCAGCAGGATGCCGGAGCTTTCATGTATTCTGCCGCATACTTGTATTTTGGCATGCTTGTACTGGACTATGAGGACGACCAGGACACACATGTGCACCTCGCACGCCCTGCACATGTAGAGACTCTCACGGCACGTACATATGCGCACACATGTATGTCTCCGTTTAGCCTGCAGCGGAGATGCCCGGACCCTGGATCAGCTGCAAGAGGGATGTGGTAAGCCTGGGAGCATAGGATCCGTCTTTATTGTTTTTGTGGTTTTACTTGTATTCTGGCATGCCTGTATTGGACCATGAGGATGACCACGCCACACACGTGCACCCCACACGCCCCGCACATGTATAGACATCCACGGCATGCACACACGCACATATATACGTATGTCTTAGTGCAGCCTGCAGCAGAGATGTCCGGACTTAGGATCAGCTCCGAGCTAGGAGGACGGACTTGAGGCGACGCGTCAGTGCTTGGAGCGGAGGATCCGCCTTTTTTGTTTTGTGGCTTTACTTGTATTCTGGCCTGTTTGATTGTATTCTGACTATACTGGACTATGAGGATGACCACACCACACACGAGCACCGTGGCATGCATACTCTGCTCTTGGCATGGTGCAGCTCGCAGTCAATTACTCGAGGCTTGAGGGGGAGGCAGCACGGCAAGGGTCGAGGACTGCGGACCACGACCGCTAGAGGAAAACAATAGGGAGACAGTGATGCGACTGCAGACTTTACTTGTATTCTGGTTTATATGTATTCTGGTTTATATGTATTCAGTCGCATAGGCATGCATAGATAGACGCTGGATGCCCCACGACACACACGTGCACATCATATGCATTGTGTATGTTTGGTCAGCACGCATGTACTTCTAGGAGGCATCCAGAGGCCGAGGGAAAGGGAGCCAGTGCCGGCAAAAGATTTCGTCAGATCCACACGCCCTAGATTTCAAGTGACTTTACTTGTATTTGTACGCTTAGAGTTGCTAGGAATTGTGGTTTTACTTGTATTCGTGCATAGAACCCTTAAGGTGCATAGGACTTGGTGGGCTAGCCTAAATCGGCTAATCTTTTAGTTTTATATACAAAAACTCCTTTTTTAATTAATAAAATGCGACAGTACCGTCGGCCTTTCCAAAAAAAAAAATCCACAATCCTCGATCCCCAATTTCAAACCCTAATTTCCTAACCCTAAATCCCAAACCCTAAAACCCAATCTTTAATTCCCAATCCCCAATTTCTGAACAACCAACCTTGAACACCAAACGGCAATCATTATACCACAAACCCCAAAACCCTAATTCCCAAACCCCTAAATCCAAAACATCTAAACCCAAAACCTCAATAAGATCCCAAACTCCAAAAATCTAAAACCCAATCCCCAATTTATCAAACTGCAAAACTTCAAACCCCCAAACCCCTAAATCCCAAATCCCTAAATCCCAAAACCTCAAAACCTCAAACCCCAAAATCCCAAACTCCAAAACCCCAAAACATCAAACCCCCAAATGCCCAAAACACCAATCCCCAATCACCAATCACCAAACCCCAAACCCTAATCCCCAATCCTTAATCCCCAATCTTCGACGCCCAATTTCAAACCCTGCTGCAGGCGGGGTGGGGCCCACCAGACGGCGAGGGCGCGCGCCCGGCAGATGGAGATGATGTCGAGGAGCAGGAACCCGTGGTGGCCGCCGCCACGGGGAGGTGCCAGGCGGAGGATCCTGGAGCAGCAGTGGACGTGGGGCGAGAGGTCGCGGATGCGGAGGCCGAACCCACGGACACGGGAGCAGCATAGAATGGGGCCCACCAGCCCAGGAGCTGGTGCCAGGACGCAGGAGCAGCCGTGAGTGGGGCCCACCACAGCGCCCCTTCCGGTCAGGCCCCAACGGCGACCCATCCCACAGCAGGGAGCCCACGGAGGAGGTGCCAAGACTCAGGACCAGCTGCGAGAGGAGCCCACGGTGGATGGTTTACTGCTTTAAAGTACTAGTGCGTTGGGCAACACGCGTATTCGCCCTGCGTGCGGTTGGCTACCTGGCCTTACTTGTATTCTGGCTCGCTCACTGTACAGTACTAGGATGTAGGCCAAGCCACACACACGTGCACCCCACGCCCTGCACGTGTAGAGACAGACATGGCACGGACACAGGCACGCACATGCGCACGTCTCCGTGCAGTCCACAGTAGAGGATCCAGGACTCTGGAGCAGCTGAGAGGTGAGAGCATGGAGTTGAGGATGACTTTTTGTTTTGTGGCTTTCCTTGTATTCATTGCACTTGACTATGATGTCATTCATGCCACACACGTGCACGTTCACGTCCCGCACATGTGGAGACATTCACCGCACGCGTGCACGCACACATATATGCATGTCGTCGTGTAGCCCGCAGCGGAGACGACCGACTCAGGATCAGATGCGAGCTGGGAGGAGACGCAGCGGAGCTTGGAGCGGACGATTCGCCTTTACTGTTTTGTGGTTTTACTTGTATTCTGGCATGTTTGGTTGTATTCTGACTGTACATCACATACGAGCACCGTGGCATGCATTACATGCCCTTGTTATGGTGCAGCCCGCAGCCGCGTGCTCCGGAGCCGAGTGGGAGGCAGCTCTGTGAGGTTCTGGGCATCACGAACCATGACAGACTGACGAGGACGGCATGGAGCCAAGGATGCGACCGCAGACTTTATGTGTATTCTGGTTTACTTGTATTCAGTCACATAGGCATGTTTAGGCAGACGTTGGACACCCCACGCCACACACTTGCACATCATATGCATGGTTGTATGTCTGGTCAGCATGCAGGTACTTCCAGGAGGCAGCCACAGGCCGAGGGGAAGGAAGCCAGTGCGAGCATAAGATTTGGTCGGATCCGTACGCCCTAGAGTCCAAGCTACTTTACTTGTATTCATACGCTCAGAGTCACTAGGATTTGTGGTTTTACTTGTATTCGTGCATAGAACCCTTAGGGTGCGTAGGGTCTGGCGGGCTGGCCTAAATCGGCTAGTCTTTTAGTCTTCTGGACAAAAAAACACCTTTTTTTAATTAATAAAATGCGGCCGTACCATCGGCCTTTTAAAAAAAAAACCGCAATCCTTATACCACAAATCACTAAACCCTAAATTCCAAACCTCTAAATCCAAAACCCCTAAACCCAAAACCCCAATAAAATTCCAAACTCCAAAAATCCTAAACCCAAACCCCAAACCCTCAAACTTCAAACCCCTAAACCCCAAATCACAAACCCCACAACCAAAACCCTAAAACCCCAAACCCAAAAACTCCACAACTCTAAAACCTCAAACCCCAAAAGCTCCAAACTCCAAAACCCTAAACCCCCAAACCCACAAAACTCCAATCTCCAATCCCCAATAACCCAACTCCAAACCTCAAATCTTTAATCCCATAATCCCCAATCCTTAATCCTCGACCACTAATTTCTAACCCGAATCTCCTAACCCCAAAGCCCAAAAACCCTAACCCCAATCTCCAATCTCCAATTCCCGAACCCCAAACCCTAATCTTTGAACCCAAATCCCTTATCCCCATACCCCAACCCCAATTCGAGAACTCCAATTTCTTAAACCCAAACTTCAAACCTCAATCTTAACCACAAACCCTGAACCCCATACCCCAAACCTCAAACCCATAATCCCCAAATCCGAAACCTCAAATCCCTAAACCCCTAAAACTCGAACCCCAAAATCCAAACACCAAAACCTCAAAACTCCGAAACCCCAAACCCAAAACCACAAATCCCAAAAGCCCAAACCCCAAAACATAACACCCCAATCCTCAAACCCCAAATCCCAAACCTCATACTCCAAACACCAAACCCCTATACGCCAAGCCCCAAATCCTCAAACCTCAAATCCCAATCCCCAAATACCTCCCATTCAAGTAGGCTATTAAAAAATATATACCCAATGTTTAATAACTCTTATTAACTGTCTTAGCTTGTATAACATTTCACCATGGATAAGAGAGTTAAAATTTTTATTTAATATTACAATTGCTCCAAAATCTGACCTGGAGAAGTGAAAGAAGCAACTAATTGACAGTTCTCATCCAAGTGAATGGATTAAAAAGTCTGAATCGAAATGACCCTACATATGATGAATTTTATTATAAGATTCAATAATTAGTCAGCATAATGAGCACATGGAGCCTCATCTTGATGCATCCTATTTTGAATAATATAAAATATTTAAGAAAATTTACTTCATAAAAGTTGAGGAGTCTTCTATTAGTCATAAGAATTAAGGAGATTCATCATGAAAATAAGATATTGAGGTGAAAAAAAAAATAAAAATAAATAAATAAAATAAAAAAATATGATATTGAGGTGAAAGATCTCAAGAGTTAAAAATTATATCTTTATTATGTCCAATAAAATTTTTGTAACAATTATTAAAGGAGAAATTAAGAGAATAAAAAATCATTTAAAAGGAACTCATAGAGATGTTGCTTCATGTGAAAAGTCTCAGAAAGTATTCAATGTTACTACCTATCTCTATTGGTCGTAATTTAAAATCTTCTTCCATATATAATCATTACACAAGCATATTAAATGATAAAGAAAAAATTATTAAAATCTTTGTTGAGAAAGTGAATGAAAACTTGGGCTCAAAGAAAAATTTTTATATTGTCAAATTGTTAGAAATATATGAGAGGTAAAAATTTATATAACTTTCTTATTAATAACCCACATAAGATCATTTTCTTTGAGTATATTGATACATCTAATATAGTCTAAAATACTAATTTATTAGTTATAAGCTATAAGCAGAAAAGTTAATGCAAAAAAGATATCTCTATTAAAATATATATGATGGCCATTGTTTAGATCTAATTACAAAATAGATTTAAAAGTTACCTCAACACAAATATTTTATTAAAAATAAGAAAAATTTGAAATTTTATATATAATCATGGATGGATGCCAGTATTGATAAGTTCATCATAAAAAGGAATCTTATTTAAGTTGCTTTTCATTATATTTGTTATAGTTATTCTAACTCTAAAAAGTATTTATCAATTTAAGGCAGTCATTGTGATCTATGTTTACTTCTAAATAATAGATAAATAGTTAATGAGCTAACAAGAGCTATCATGTGAGCTGAGCAGCCCAAGAATGCTAAAGGCAAGGCCCATATTAGTCATGTATGACCAACAATGGCACAATCAAGAATTATGGTTGAATCATGATCATGCCAGCAAGAAACTCGACTAAAGATGTCAACCAGATAAGGTGGGCTAAACACAATCCACGACATTGCATGATTTAGCCATACTTAGCACTACACATGGGCTAATATGGTTATGAAAAAAATAGGTCATGCCAATGTGGCAAGGCCTGTTTGACACCTATAGCACAACACAACCTAGCACGCCGATGTTATTTTTTCCCGGGCTGATCAAACTAGCTAACCTGATTCTAACTCAAAGTTAGCCTGAAAAAAACCATTCTAGCCTATCCTAACCCAAGTCAGCCTAGCCAAGCCTAACCCAACTTGGCATGACCTAGCAAAACACACCTAAAAATAATACAAACATGTATGTCGACACATCAAAACATGTTTGATGCCTCTAGGCATAGGTCATTGCGTGTTGGGCAGTTGAAAATTATGCCTCATACCCATGCATCACATAACCTGCATGCCTGGCCAAGTAGGCAAGATCCAATGGCATGTGACTCATGATCTAAGATCGAAATGAGGTCACAGACTAAGGATTTGAAGATCAATTGGTCCGAAAAAAAAATTAAAGAGTGTAGCCATGATTGCTCCTAATACGATTTCAAAAAATGTTCTCCACCAAAAAAAACAAAAAACATAGCCTATCACTTTCAGTGCCTACTAAAAAACAATCTTTTTAAGTATATGATGATCTATAACCATCAAATTTATTCCTAATGGCTACAATAAAATTTTGATAGATATCAAATTTCAAATTTCAACCCTTAAAAATTAAAAAAAATTTATAAATAAAAAAAAATTATTACTTTAATCCAGATAAGATTATAAATATAAAATGAAAATTCTAGAATTTTATTTTTTCATATTCTTTTATTTTCTATTTTATTTTCTCTTCATTATACTTTTCTGCACTCCTAACTCTTAGCTAGTCATATTGTGATTACTGAAATTATGAAAAAAATTAAAAAGTGATAATATGATAGAAACTATGTGGTGCCTATTTTATTTTGAATATAAAATTCAAAATAAAATTTTTAGTATCACATTCGATAACGTATCTAATAATGGAGTAGCAATTAACATGTTTGTCAGAAATATTAGAGACAAACCATTTGGAAGATTTTCCACGTCAGATACACGTGTCACGTGATTAACTTGATTGTACAAGTGAGTATGAAGGTGTGTTCCTCAGCTTTAGATAACATACGTAACTCACTAAAATATATTCGCATGCCTCACAAATAACAGTAGTTTAGTAGTCTCTGTTTGTCTACGAATCTTAAGAAGAAGAAATTCTAATTGAATGTGAGACACCATTAGAATTACACGTACCTGATGTTGGAGTCATGTGTCAGATACGAACATGTGATATCTGACTATATCAATAGGAAGAGTGATGAACTTTTTATTGATGACACTGACTGGGCTACAAAAATTTCATTTATAAAATTTTTGAAGATTTTTTATGATACGATGAATATGTGTTTGTCGGTTTATACTCTTACTACTTGCATTGTACTCTGGTGCATATGCAACATTAGTATTATTTTTAGGAAGTACCGAGCAGACCCGACATTTAGCCATATGGTTGTAGAGATGGAAACCAAGTACTTAAAGTACTAGTCCACCATTCCATCTCTTTATTGTCTCGCTACATGCATGGACCCTAGGGTTAAGGTGGAAAGGGTAGAAAGCACATTGACTATCATTTCCTCATGCATGAACCGGAAGACCCACCTGAAGTGTTCATTCACGAGAAGTTGACTGACCTTTTCACATACTGCGATACTAGGTATGGTGCTGGTAGTAGTAAAAATATGAGCACAAACATAGATACCATATTCGGAGATGATGCTTTTTCTATTCAGTTAGCAATAGGAAAATGATGGGGTGGATCGTTGAATAGGAGCGAGTTTTCTCAGTACTTAGATACCGATTACTTCTCAATCTTATCACATTCTGATACTAAGAATCTTGATATATTATAGTGGTGGAAATCAAATGAGGATACCTTTCCCGTGCTATCTAAGATGACAAAGGATCTACTGACTCCTCCGGTGTCGAGAGCAGTATTAGAGTCTTCTTTTTCTATTTTAGTAAATGTGATTACGGATATGAGATCAAGATTATATCTATATATTGTTGAGGCTTTAGCATGCATGAAGGATTGAAAGGATTCGAGGTTTAGCATCCATGATCGTGCTGGGATAGGGACTACAGTGAAAGTGGAGCAGTTGATTGCTAATGATGATCCATATGATAGTGATTTTGATATTGAGGTTAAAGTTGATAATGATATGCCAATGGATGGTTGATGAGGTTGCCACTTGATGCATGATGGTGGAGGATTGTGGGATTGCGACATGCTGACAGTGACACTTATGTTACAGTTATGCTTATGCTTATGATTTTGAGTTATGATTGATTTTTATTTTTGAAATCGATATTTTGTACATATTTTTATTTATATTATATTTGCTTTGGTTTTGGTGTTTGCCTTTATGATTTTGTAATTTTTTTAAAGAAATTTTGTGTTTATTTTATTTTTGTATTTAAGAATTTCATTAAAAATTATAAAATTTAATTCTAATAAATTATAATCTAAATCTAATAATCTAATTAAAATATAAAAATAATCTTTATAACTTAAAAAAGATTTTTCAATTAAGAATTTAAATATTTTTAAATATTATCTAATTTATATTTTATAATTACATAAATATTATAAACAAAAAAAAATTATCTTTTTTTAACTGACTCGTATGGGCCTGACCTGATACAGTAAAACATCAACCGTGTCGGTGGGTCGTGCTGGGCCTAGCCTGAAGAAACTGTGTCTTGCCATGCACGACACAGTACAGTAACCATGTCGTGCCTAGCCCAACACGGAAGCATAGTTGGGCGGCCTAAAACCATGCCGCAGCCACCCGGCACGGCCCGTTTGACACCTCTAGTATAGCCACAACTTTGACCTTGATCTTTTTTATGGATCAGATGGCCAAATGTTGGAAAGTGATCATGACTTTCTCTTTGGTCTTTTTTGTGGATCAGATGATTATGGTGTTAGGAAGTGGCCATGGCTATGGCCTTAGTCTTTATTTAGAATAACTTCGTTGTGGTGCTAGAAAGTGACATTGACTTTGGCTTTTAGCTTATACATCCAAGTCACGCCTTTTCCACCACACAATAAAAATAGTCATGGCTTTGGATAATTGTCATGACTTTGGACCGAGAAGTTATGGGTTTATAATTTTTTATTTCCTAAAAGTCAGCTTTAAAAAAAGGCTATGACTTTAATTTGGAGAACAAAACTTTGGTAACAAGAAAACCATGATGTTGGGAAATAAATATGACTTTTAGCATATGGAGACACTTGGCTTGGTTACTATAATGTGAAATTATTAATGTAGTCATTAAATTATATATTACGAGATAAATATGGTTCAAATTCTAAGATAATATCATAACCAGAAATGAAGTGTTTGAAAGATTATGCTAAAGAGGTGATAAAGTCATAACATACAAAGATTATCATGATTAAATATATAGATTTTTGGCCAAGAATAAATAACAAAACGGAATCAATTAGCCAACATATCACCAAGTCACCAATTATATCAACAAAATATACAATTCCATGAATTTTATCAAATTCTACTAAAACATTAAAGTCGTGAAATTAATTAAATTTTAGCTCATTTTCATATTTACACATCATCTAATATCACTCTAAATAATCTAGAATATTTAATATTTTACATCCGAAACATTCATCTCTCACCAAAACTATGTATTCGAAAAACCAAATTAAACCCTTTACTCCATGATGCAAAACATACTGTGATATTCCTCTAAATCTCTTGGATCGATTTAAAATTGAAGGTTTATTAATTCACTCTAATTTAATCAAGGTTGAAATATTTCAGGACATTAAATTTTTGGCATATAAATTATTAAGCATTTTGATCAATTTTGAAATGATTAATAATTAATGGGATAGAAAAGATTTTTATACTCACAACTTAGATCAAAACATTGTAGATGAATGAAGCATATTACATTGTCATCATACATAGAAATGTTTGATTGATAGACTCTACATATAATTACATACACATGTGGCTTAAAACTGATATCATTACTCAACATATCATTACATATCATTAAATATCATTACATACATATGAATATGAATTGATTTATTATGACATAATAAATGATAAATTAAAGGTGATGACCTTGATTTTATTAGAAATTATTCTAGTCTAGAATTCAACACATCATGACATGCTCATTGTCTATGTGAGATGGAGCACAATGATTCATCAAAACTATAGTGATTTATAGAAAGAAACTTAAGAAAATAAGGATGTACTTCTAGAAACATAAATCTCAAGTTTTATAAGTTCGAGATAAATTTTGAGAGTAAAAAAAATTTCATAAATTGGAGATATTTATATAATAACTATTCATCAAATAAAATTTATTTACAATTACAAAATTTTAAAGTATGTGCTACATGTATAACTACAGCATCATTATTGTAGACATTAAAGTTGGCTTATGTAAGAAAAATTAATAGAACCAATCGTTTTCAACAGTAACAAGAATTTTATGTGTTTGATTTTTTGGGATGTTTAGTTTAGGAAGAATTCTAAGAAGCAAGATTTTAAGAACAAACATTTCCAATCATCTGGATGTCTCACATGTTAAATTGTTTTTTTAGTCCACAAAAATGAAAATCTATTTTTTTGAATATCTAACCCTTCCTTTAACAAACGTGTTGTATTCTTTTGCTCTAGCTATTTAATTGGAGACGAAGGGGGAGATAGAGATAGAGAAAGAGAGTGAAATAAAGAGAAATTGTGTTTATACACAACAAGATTTGTAATTCCCTGATTCTCATTCGCAATAAATACAAACATTTTGATTTTATAGTTATATGTCCAAAGTCATGTTAGTATTCATAAGTATCTCCATGTGTAGAAAATATCACAAAAGATCACTTACATATCATAACTATGTTTATACCTTCAATAAAGTTTTTTCTTTTGACTTTGTCTCATTGCCTCTCTATGGCATTGTATGTCATATCCTAGTTGAGTTTGGTGACTAGATTTATAAAACAAAATCACTTACACTTTAAGATCTTACACGATCTCATTTTATGGTGAAAATATTTTTTTTTCACCATCTTTGATATATTTCATATGATAGATTTTGATTTCCATGGTACCGTGTCTTATAGATTTCTAATCCATGATGACTTATTAAATACTCAAGTAATTCATATTTTCATACAAATTAATTTTTAAAGAGTAATTTCTTTGGTATTTTTATGATACAAGTTTTATACATAGTTTCAAAAATGAAGCTTTAATTGTTAGAGATTTTCCTTCGATGAATAGTTATTGACTTCATAAAGTTTCCTTTTTGTTTATTCTTTACTTAATTATGATTCTTTGCGTCTCAAGATGTACACTTTTCTAGCTTATAACTCAACCATTTAAAAAAATACAAATCTTGTCATTATTCAAAAATCATACTTATCATTTAGTAAGCTAGCATTTATGTGTTCTTTTACACATAGCTCTTCTTCACCTCCATATGTCTAGAACATATACTTAGTGCTTTTAAAATATTTAATGATGTTCTTGATATTAATCTAAATTCTTTTATGTTTCACCTTTTTTTAGCATCTTTTGTATGTACATACTTTGATTGAGGCCAAGCAAACTTCTTTATCTTTTTCTATATATACTCATACCTAAAGTATTGATAGTTTCTCCTAAGACCTTAATAGAAAACATAACTCCCCAACCATGTCTTGAAAGATTTTAACATTGTGATGTCATTCCCAATGGGAGATATGTCTTCCATATATGACTCTAGGATGACAATAATACTCTCATTTACTTTCAAAAGGGCATATGGTTAATGCACATGAAAGATCCATCCAAACTTATTGATTATATCATTAAAACAAAGATTGTAGGTATAAGAAGCTTGATTTAATCAATTAATAGATTGGTGTATGTCACAAAATTAACTAAGATTTTTAGGATGATGAAACTATTTAGCTATGAAAGTACCCATATTCTTTTTCTAGATTTCTTGATAATTTTTTTGATGTCGAGTGGCACCCTTGACCCAATTGAGCCTTGGCCAAATAACTTGGGACCTAGGGAAAGACAATCAATTCCATCCCATTCATATAGGGTAGCTAGATGGATTTGAACTCGCATCACAAAGCCTGAGAGTTTTACATCCAATCAATCTAACTACCATGCAGTTGATACTATATTTTTTAAATATAAAACACATCTATTATAAGTAATATTTTGATTTAATATTAAAAACCTTTTAATATTAAAACAAAAAATTAATATCTTATAATACATTATTTTTATCAATGTTATAAGAATGTCATGGTTTAATATCGCCATTCACTGATAATATATTGTGTAGTTTAAATTCATTTCTTTTTCTTATACAAACTAGGCAAAAGTCATGGAACATGTCACACTCATATAGTATAATCTTTAAATCAAAATATCATTGTTAGATTGTCAAACAAAATTAGTTCGATATCTCACATTAACCCATATGAACATGTCTATGCATCATTAGTCTCATTATATAAAGTGGCCAAGATATCTCTCTTTTTATCTAGGAGGGAAAAATTTTATCATGATTAATCATATTCTTCTCCATGGATTGTGACATACACAATCACAACCTTTAGAGTTGATCATGTTATAGACTATAGTTGACTATGTTAAAAAAAGCAACTTGTCATGCAAAAAATTATGATGATTTCATGTCTGAGGATCTCATACAAGATTATCACACTTAGATTCTATAATATTGCATTGCATGTTCTCCAACATGTTCTAATGTATTGACTTGATATCTTATATCCATGAAAATATCATCTTTGATCCAAACACATTGCAGTTTGAAGGTTATTGTTATTCACAATAATACTCAATGATTGACAATTTTACAAGAACATGATAATTAAATTGTCATTCTAGGGATTTTGTAATGATTATTCATATTACACCAATATAAAAAGAAAATCATTGCAATATAATTTTCTTTAATAAATTATGGTAAATATTTTTTTATAATCATTTTATAATTAGTATGATGGTCGTGCCCCAAGAGAAAAGATATAAACTTCTTGGAAGTTGTATTATGTAATTAGTTTGTTTCTAATTTCAAATGAAAAGAATTTTGGCACTTGCAAAGCTAAGCATGCATATTTATTAAAAATTTTTGGCTGAATTATGAAATATCGCGAAATGCATTGGGGATGTATATCTACTTTTAGAAAATAAATATGCATAGTGTGTAATTTTATTAAAATGATAATGGAACCATGGAAATTTTATTATGGATCGTAAGGGAAAAAAGTAGCTTCTACAATAAGAATCTTATTGTAGCTTTTGTAGCAATAGTAATTCAGAGAGTACATGAATAAATATTTACAAAATGAAAAATTATGATAACACAATTCAAAAGGAATACAAAATGTAGTCAAATTTCATGGACATGCAAGAGAATTATCAATTACTTTTTTATACATTATAAAATTTGGAAAATGGGTCCATAATGATGAATATGGTTCATTAACTGGTCTTTTTCATGCATTTCAATGTATAGAATATAAGTGGGAGGTGTGTGCTCCTTGTACGTATTCATGTTTCTTGTTTTTCAAATAATTTCATATATTCATATCTAAGGTGCATCCTTTCCATTTAAAATACATCTACACTCCACATTTTAAAGCTTCAAAGCACCTAGTAACAAAATATTCCAATTGAAATATTAGATGTTCATATACAAATAAAATAAATTAGTATTATTTTGCAGCAAACATGAAACCACCATTACTTCTATGGTTAATTTGAAAACATTATTGTCTATTAGAATTTTCAAAAAAATATAACAAAATATGTAGTACATTTTCATTTTTCTTTAATCCAATGAGATGTAATCAACACTAAGTAATTCATTGGAAAAAATATTACAACTATATTAAGGTTTTCAAGATTAAAAATTATTTATTAGTGATAAATTAATATGCATTTTAATTTCTTTGTTTTTAATATCTATATTAGTTGAAAAGCTAATCTCAAATTTCTTGATATTAATTGTTAAGCTAAATAGTGGCCTCTCAAATGAAGTGCAATGATAGAATGTGTTTGCATCACTTGTGAGATCTAGCTTTATTATATGATGCAATTTCTCCATCATCACAATAGTGTTGTACTTGATGCACAATATTTAGTGTGACCCCAAGTTTGAGGTTGCTCTTAGTATATTTGTGTTAATAAATTGCTCCATTTTTGTTGATTTACTAGGAAAAATATAATTTTTTTATAACATGCACTATTTATTGTTATGATATCTTCTAGCTTACAACACTATGATTCAAGCAAACACATAGCTAGAATATTAATGTGAATCATACTTATCAATTTGTAAGACAATATGTAGATAACATTTTACGGATAATTCTCCCTCACCTCCATATTTCAAGAATACGTCAATACTTAGTTTCAAGTATTTACGAATAATCATGCTAGCTTCATAGTGACTCTCCTTGAGATCTACCTAATATATGCTCATCATACTCAAACTATATGAAATATAAATGCAAGTACATAACATGAAGTTTATGATATATCCATGACATATATATATGGAACTCTACTAATGCGCAACCTTTCTTCTTTTGTCAAATAATACACATGCTTTGAAAAAGTTATTTCATGAGACATATGTATGAATAATTAATTGGATTCTTCTATGCTAAACCTTTTTAACATTATATTTGTGTAGTACTTGACATTGGCCATGTAATCTCAACTTAGGCCAAGTACTCTTCTTGAGCTATCTATGTTAGTCTTTCATAAAAAAGCATCTACCCAACCAAATCATTATAGGTTCTAAGGTGGGGATGTCTTTCATAATAAGAAGTTTGTCATACAAATTAAAAAGTAGGAACACAATAATACACTAACCTACCTGATCATAGGCAAATAGTTCATCTTCATTTTTTATGAATCAAAACTCATTGACTCCATTAAATTGAATATTTCAACAACTAGAAACTAAAAAGATACATGACAAATTAATTAATGGATTTGTGTAGCTTACAAACCTTTTTGGCATTTATTAAATCAGTGAAACCTTTATGTTGTTTCATATACATATCTTCTTCTTGATTTCAATTAAGATGAGTGGGCTCTACATATTTTTGTCAATGTTTATAGTCATAAAAATGACTACTACAATCAAGATCATATTGGATGTTAGCACTAAAATGCACAAAAATATTATGTAATAGTCAATATCATGAATCTATAGGTTCACATGTGTGGTTAATTATTCTTTAAATATTTATGCATTCATATTCATGTTAGTTTGTTTCATGAAAATCTAATCACACCAAATAGGTTTCATCATTTTGGGTGGGTCAACCAAGGTCCATACATGGTTAGCATTTATAGATCATATCAAATCTATCAGGGCTCCAAGAAATTCTTATATTACTGGCCTTCCACTACTTTTCTATTAGTAGTAGGCTCATCTTGATCTATTTTTAGAATGTCACTATACTGTCATGAAAAATTCATATCTCACAATCATATACATTTGACATATGTAGTTATTATGTTCACTAATGTGTCCACCAAGGTTAATCAAGGTTTTATCTCAAACTACATGGCTTCAATTCATTTCTCATATTATGGGATATCTACTTCTTCTTTTTTGGTGGTAGTGTCATCTTGATCTATAAGTATAATGACATCATCTATATAATGAGAAATTTATATCTATCAAAGGTAGCTTGATCTCTCTTTAACCTACTCAGTTATTGTATATCTTGAGTAATTTGTTGTTCCCCAATAGTTTGTGAATGGTTCTAATAAGGCACCATTCTATTGTTGTTCTTATACTTCATTAAGCTCAATATTTTTATTTTTAGTCTTTCTAGAGATAATTTGTTTTCCAAGAAAAATTGATGTACAAACAATAAATAATTTTTCTTGATTCATGGAAAGAAAAAATGTCAATTGGATTTTTGGGATATCACATAGTAATATTTATCATATTTAGGGCTTAGTTTGTCTGAGTTTTTGCATTTCACATAAATATAAAAATCTAAAATTCTCATGAAAGACATCGAATGCTCCCCCATGGATATCTCATATGATATTTTTTGAATAAATTAGATGTAGTATTATTCTGAATGAAATCATTGTTAGTAATTCATGTTCTCAAAAGAATATAAAAATATTTGAATGATTTATCATCAATCGAATTATATTTAATAGAGTTTATTTATTTTTTTTAGAATGGTGATTCAATTGTTGCATTCCCAGAGGTGTACATCATGACATTATCCTATTGTCTTTCAGAAGGTTATTGAACTCTTGGCTTAAGTACTCAACACCTACTTCTATTCTAAGTGTTGTGATATTTTTCTCAATTTATTTTTGAAGTTAATTATTTTATTTCTTTAACTTTTCATGGGCCTCAAATTTTGGATTTATAAGATGCACATATCTCTATCTATGGAAATCATGAGTAAACATAATATACTTATATCTTCCCATTGCTTGTATATTTAGAGGTCTACATACTTTAGTATTTATAAGCCCCAATGAATCTCTAGCCTCTTACCTCATTGAATAAAGTTGATTTTTATTTGTTGTTTAATAAAAATGCATCATGAATCTTATATTGCTCAGAATCAAATGAGACCAAAAATCTTTCTTTGTCATGTTTGGAAATGTAACGCTCATTTAACTAATCTAAGTAACAATATCAAAAGTAAGTAGGGTTTACAACAATCAATTGTCTAATGTCCTTTAGTTTATGCATATTTGAATAAATATGATAATCATATCTGATATCTAATATTTATAATTAAGAAGTAAATAGATTAACCACTATAATAAACATACATGAAATAGAAGTCTCACTTTTCTTATTTTTTCTTTTTTTTCTTTTTTCTCTTTGAAGTAGAGGACATAATTTCTCTGACAATGACCATCATACAATTGGGTGTATGTGTCATGACAACCAAATTATACTTTTTATTTTGTCTATTCTTTTTTGAATCATCAAAAGAATATTGAGTATGGAATTCTTCATGTTAACTTCAATTATTCAACATGTTTAGAAACTAACAAAAAGACTTATCAATTGCATTCATGTTATAGGTCATGATAAATTGATTATATCCTTGTTGCAATGCTTACATGCTCAACTCATGGCATGTGGAAAATCATATCCATGTTAATCCCTTAACATATTGTATCATTTTAAGAACATGAATTTTCATAGTTGTTTCATTCATCATCTTGAACTTAAATAATATCTCAGATATGTCATATCATTCATATTGTCTATATTCCATATATATTTTTTTTGTAGGAATGCTGCCTACAGAAGTTCTTTGAAGTCTCATAGTGTAAGTGCCCTCCTAAATACCGACATAGAAAAAATGGCTTCTTTCTAACTCGACACATTTTTTCTCACATAGTAAAGAAGAGAGAAGACTAATTTATGGATTCCGTTGGCTGATCAAGGGTGGAGAACATGTATTAATCCTAGAAACACACCTCGTGAGCTTTACTAAGATTGACGTATTGTAAGTCTATGTGTGATTTGATCATATTCTACAATAGAACAGATTTTTGCAAATATTATTCTGGTGATGATTTTGCTTTATTTTGAGCAGCATCGGTAGAAAAGTGCAAGCTACACCTTCAACCATGTCCTCTTATTACTTTTGAAGCTCAAAAGATATAATTACAAGCATAAAGTAACCAATGTCAACATATCTTCAAAATATTTTTTTTATGAGCCTATCTCTTTGTCTTAGACGTATTTTCGATGAGCTCACTAGGGATATGTTCATCTAGGACATACATCTTTTCCTTTTTGAAGACAATCTACAAGTTGTGTAATCTATTTAGGATATTTGTCCCATTCCATTTATTCATCTTAAGGATTGATTGCAATGATAATATGTTCAGTATATTTAATGTAAAAAAGATCCTAATACAAAATATCCAAAATTACATTTATAAAAATAATTTCATTAAAAAAATTTTATGAAATGGTTATCCCACTATTTTTCATAAAAGTAATGACCATAGGTTTTAATTTTAAAAAATGTTTTCTAAATTTTTATGGTAGGCCAAAATCCAAGTTTTACTATATTTTAAAGTAGTTTTGGTTGAACATTGAAGATTACAAGTATTTAAGTAGGCAATCATTGCCAATGGCCTGAAATGAATTTACTAGATAGTTAGTTAAACAACTCCTATTTGCATCCATTATAAGAACTACCTAATGAAACTGCTCAAGTTCGTATAACCTACTTAAGTTAGATGCAAACCCAATATGAGATTAGAAATACTACATTTAATTCATCAAGGCCTTTAAAAGGGAAATATTAGAAGTGTTTGGATTTGACTTAATATTTTGGTTTGAATGATTTTAATAATATAAATCTGACCATAAATAGACTAACAAAGTCTGAAATTAATTTTAAAATATCACATCAATTTTGATATTCATTTTAGTCACATTTAATAATCATATTTTTTAAGTACTTTGCATGTCAAAAAACTTGCATCAAAACTTTTAACAAAATAAGATATGTGTCGTGGCTATTGCCCAAAACTACATTGGTTCTTCCATGCTAAAGTGAGAACCAAAATGTGATCCTAAGAGTTAAGAACTATGCACTACTATCCTACTCATCATCTAGTGTTCTTCAAGAGCTTCCTTCAATAGACTATTCAAATACTTCATGTGGCCTTGAAGCTTTTACTGTAACTTTGCTAAGACTAACTTAATCCAAAATTATAGTTTCTAATTAAAATCTTGAGTCACATTCAACAAAAGTTAAATGAGAAGAGAAATACATCTAAGAGTATGTATAGAATCACAGGACATGTAAGCCATACTTAAATTACTACCCAAAGTGAAACATTCCAAAAATAAAACAACCACATGGCTAGGATTAATAATCATTCACTAGGCTCTAATATTTTAATAATTATTCATTTTTTAATTCCTTTAAGCTAAGCCATTTTCATGAATATGTGTTGATTAAAATCTCATTTCATAATAATTTTGACAAATAACATATGTAGGCTATTTAATAACTATTATTCTTGTGAATAATCAATACCATTTCTATTTAAAAAAATAATTTGATTTAGGATACAAAAAAATGGATATCACATATCACACATGTTAAACCTTTTGAAAACATGATTTGAAACAAAGATTCCCAACTAGGTCATTCTCAATTAGCTTTGGCACCACTATTATAGCTTGAAGCTATTTCTATATTATACATTATGAAAATAAAATAATAAGCATAAATTAAGCACTAACATATGAACTATGCAAATCAAAACCATGTTAGATTAGGATATACAATTTATCTTTAGTTGGAAAAATGATCTAAATCTAAATAGAGTGTAAACCCTTTGAGCTTCACCTCAATTTATGTTCACTCCACAACTTGGAATGCCTATATGATTATCTTACAAATGAGTTAGAATTAATTTAATTAATGTGGGAACATGACCAGTGAAAGTGAATGTCGAGGTCATTTTTGGAAAGGAAGGATAAAGCTATGAAACTTAGAAAATAAAATTTTTACATATGGAAATAAAAATTATTTAAAATACTCCTAGATCATGCACTCAATATACGACCATTGTAACTCATTTTTAATATATATATATATATAGCAATGAAAAATAAATAGCAATACATCTTTGCCACCCACTTTGATAAATATTATGTTTCTTTTATATATATATATATATACTCTTCATTATCACATAACAATACAAACAACGGTCTCATGGTTGGTCAGTCCAATGCATGTTCTATAACATGCATCAATGTTTTAACTTGACATCACATATCATTGATAATCATGTTCTTATTACAGATACATACTTGTTTCAAACATATTATTGTTATTTATATCCAATATAATAGTCAAACACATATAATTTTAGAATAACATGAGAGATATAATTTAAGAATAACATGAGGCATAAATTTGTTATGGTTATTCATATTAAATAGATGACTATATTAACTTTTATGCTAATTTCAACATATGTCATGACATTTTTGTAGATCTTGCAAAAATACTTTTCTAAATTCTTTTTCATTTCCTTGGATGGCCTAACTTGTTGTAATTTTATATTATAAAACACATTATAATATAAAATTAGAATGCATTTTTATTATTTTAACATTTTTAAATCTTAGATTATTATTTTATGATATTGATGAATTTTACAATTAGAATGCATCATAGTTTTATAATTTTATAATTTATAATTTCATAGATATTCATAATTTTTATAGCTAGTTATTTTTTCATTATTTTAAATTTTTTAAATTTCTAATATACATACATACATTCCTACATACGTAGATACATACATGCATACATACATACATACATATATATATATATATATATTGTAATTTTTAATTTATATATTTTTATCATTTGACTAATTATATATTCTAATGTATTTTATAATTTTAATATAATCTTATATGTTCATAATTTTGTAAATTTAAAATCATTTATAAAATTTTATTATTTATCTAATTAATATACATTTCAATTAGATAAATATCATATATTTATCAAATTTCATATATTTTACGTTTAGTTTTCCTTAATTTTTATATATTAAAATTTGTATATTTGTATTGTTTTATATTTTTATAATTTTTGTTTTCAAGATGCTATATTTGATTTTAACAAGGTATATATTTTGTAGTGATTCCATTATTTTTTGTAATGGGGTTATAAAGTGATTGTGGTCCATTTAAGAATCTATGTTTCAATAAATTCAGTTTTTTAGTAAAAGAACATCTATAAAAAAAAATAAAGATTCATGTATAATGACTTTATAATTTATCTTAAATTATCATAATTTAATCATTTTCATATGTTTCACCAATTTCAAATTTATGTAAATCACAACTCTCCACCATTCTCATTTTTGTTTATTCGTGTTCATTGCAATTTATGTTTATAAATTTGTAATCTTATCACTTGTTAATATAAATGATTTCTAAGTCATTAGCATTATGTTCATTATATTGTGTTCATCCCCTATAGTTTCTTTTTGATTTTTGAAATGGAGCACTACTTCCACTCCACTTATGGATGCTAATATTTTACAATCATTATATAACTAATGACTATTCTAAATAAATCATTGAGGAATTTAGTGCTCTTTTGAATTAGCTAGGACGCTTTGCCTCCTAATATAGTCGATATATATTTAGGATGGAGTGTCTCATTATATAAGGCAGCATATATTTTTATTCTTGTGATTTTATTTGCTTAACGTAACAAATTCATGATTCTAATCTCTCCAATCATTTCATATATGCCCGTGACATATGTTTTGGGAATTTCATATCACATGGTTAGTTTTTAAATAAGTATTACTTTCTTGTTCAGAAGACTACCCATGAAAAAATGTTTGCCATTGTACTAAGGGAAAAGAGATGAGAGAGGGAGGATGCAGTAGGAAAAACAATAACTAAATTTATTCACAATGAAAAGTTCAAGTTTGAATACCACACACACACACACACACACACACATGGTGTAGGCCAGTTTAAAAGTTGGGTACTCTCAAATAATGAAGAAATAAAAAAACAATAAAAAATAACTTAAAACTTAATACTTCCTTCAAGTTGAGGCATACAGAATAGATAGAAGTAACTTATAATGCTCTAATAGACTTCGTATAAATATTTTCAGTACAATCAATAGTAGATACGAAGATTATATTGATCAAATCACATTAGACCTTCTTATGAATGAAGTGATAATCAATCTAAATATGTTATGTATACTCATAAAAAATTGATTTATCCATAATATGTCAGGCTACTTAGCTAGCAAAATTCACAATCAAGAGTTATTAGTCTCATAATTATTAGGCAAAGCTCCTCCAAGGAATGACTAATCCATTGGAGCTCATAAGTAGTTGATATCATTACTATGTACTTTATTTTGTATTATATCTCAAAATAACTATATCTTTTGTAATTTCATAAGACAAGGCTAACTAAAAAACTACAAAACCTATGTTGGATCTACTATCCATGATCATTATAACCTAACTAGAATTGGAATATTTCACTCTCCAATTATCTTCATGAGTTCTAATTGTAATCTCATATTTGGAGTTTTCTTCACATACATGAGAATGCTAAAGACTACTTCCAAATTAGCCTTTTTAAAAGATTCCAGAAAATGACTAACAATACTCATACCATATGTAATATTTGGTGTAATTACTATCATATATTTTAGTTTTTCTATGAGCATTCTATATCTAGAGGAGTCAATTGATGAACTAATATTTATATGTAAGTATACACTTGGATCAAGTGGTGAGTTAGCAAGTATACATCCAGACATACCGATATTAGATAAAATATCTAAACATATCACCTCTTAGAAAGAAATAGTATGCCTTTTGAGTATATGACATCTATACAAAGGAAATATCTAAGGTATCCAAAATAGTTCATCTCAAACTCAATTTTTAGAAATAATTTTAGTTTGAATATTATTTGACACTCCATGTACTGAATTTGTTGGGTCATTTAAAAATTATATTTTATTGTATTTGTATTTATTCAAGTATTTATTGAAGATATTTCATTAAATATTATTTTTAGAGAATTTGATAAATAATAGTTATTTTGGGTGAAAATAGCAGACTTGATTGAACAAGGGCTTGAAAAGCATAGATTTGATGGAAAGTCGTGATAATTCCATTGTCATTACTTAGATATACCTTTTATACTTATTATTGAGTAGTTGTGGTTTCTTTTTATATCGTAACTATATAAAAATAGTCATGACATTCTTTATATGTCATGACTTTACCACAAAGTTGACACAAGTATTTCACTGTGTAATATAATTATCATGGTCATGATATTTTGTTAGAGTTATGGTCATATTCTCAAAAATATTTAATAATCATGATATTATTTTTAAATGATAATATCCAAGTACTCCAATTATGCAAATATTCACAACAATTTCCAAAGTCATGACTTATTCAATGCATAGCCTAAATACCAAGTATTTTGAGTCATTGCATTATTTTTTACTATAATTTTTCTTTCCAAAGAATAGTTAATATGATCATGGTATTTTCAACACCATGGCTTTGTACCCAAGAGAGATAATACAAAAGTTGTGGTCTTGTTTAATATCATGACTCTATGTTATAAAAAGTGATTAACTTAGTTGTGATAATTTTAGTATCACAACAATTTTCTTAGAAAGCAAAGACCAAAGTCATGGCTGATCTAATGGTGCAACTTTGTGTTGTATAGAGTATTTCGTTTAGGCATGATAATTCCAATTCCATGAGACTTTGCTTAGAAAGTTAGGAGCAAAATGTCATGGCTTATTCCAATACAATGACTTTGTATTACAGAGAGTAAATGCATCAGTTGTGGCCAATCTCATTGTTGCGACATTAGTACTTTAGATAAGATCCAAATAGATAATAAAGTCATAATTAAAATCTTTGTTGTGAGTTCCAACTTAAAATATCATATGGATCTCTAAAGTATACAACCAACACTAAAAAAAAGAGATGAAGAAACCTAAGGCAATGGGATTTTGACTACCAATTAAAAAAAAATCCAATACAAATGTAAGCGATCCTTGATTGGAATTAGGATTATAAACAATGATTTTTACTTGGACATAAATTGGGAACCTTTGAATCCTTGAGATATCTCTCAACATCTCTCATGTAATTTGTTCCCAATTTATGATTGCATTGAGATTTAGGATTAGATAATATACTTGTTTTGTGATGATTTAATGATTATATGAGTATATGGTTATATTTATATTGTTGTTTGGATGTTGGTAGAAATTGATACATATTAGTAATGAACAGTGATTAGTAAGTCATGTAATACACTCATGTGGTATGGTAATAAAAAAATTGATACAACTTCTAATCTAAATGGGTGAGATAAAAAATTATATAAGACCATAAATTGACGTAAGTTTAATCATTGCAAAGATGACACTTATGAAGCCAGAAGCATGAATGTATTTAAGATGAAATCATTATGTGCAATCTAGAAGAACTAACCTTCAAGTAAAGCGAGGAAACGTCTAACCTAGAAGTTCCATCATAATGTATGATTCATGTGTGAGCCATGGTAGAATGTGATAGGTATATCATAATTGACATGCAAGTGGGAGAGACTAGTATGGTGGTGACTACCCTAGAAGTTATTCTCCCTTATATGACTTCCATATGTGAGATTCAAGAGAATATATATATTAATTATCATAAGTATGGTACTTAAGAAGTCAAAAGCATGACTATATTTTGTACTACATTATCTTGTGTCCTTAAGATAATATGAGTTTAGAGAATAGAAATACATATTCGGAGTAATCATCGATTGTAGTTGACATATTTCCTAAAATGAATAAATATGTGAATGATCCTTGCATAGAATGATGTGAAATAAATGTTAAATACCAAGAGAAAAACTAAGGTGATCATCCTTGGTAGTAATAGTCCACAGATATTGGGAAACTTGTATGCCAAGAGGGCACACTTGTATTTTCATACTAATCCACCTTTTATCCAACAACCAAATATGATATTGATCAAATGCAAGATAAATATTATCATACATAAAGATATCAGTTGACCCTAAAATTTGAGTAACTTTCTAAAGACCAAATATATTTATTCAACTTAAGTAGTAGTTAAGTTACTATTTGTTCAATCAAACTATAAATATAATTTTTATGGCATTGATATTTAGACTTATGTCTACTTTATTACTTATACAACTCATATTATTACAAAGCAATATTGGATGAGAGATCCTCACCCAATGATACTTTGTGATCATGTCGATTCATGACTTTTGTGGCACCCTCACAAATTTGTAACAAATTTTATGCACTATTTTCTGAGATTTTTTTATTATAATTTGATTATTCAATATTAGTTGACATAACTACTTTGTAAAAGGATTGCTCTATTTCTAATTATGTGGATGTGATTATTGCTTATTATTTATATTATGATTGTATTTTGTTTTGTATTTATCTTTTTGTCTATTTTGTAGTCATGACCAACTTACATGAGCAGAGCTTTAGGGACTAAATTTAAACCTCTAGAGCTAAAAATTGAAAGGTCAAATAAATGATCTTTTCCAACCAATTATGCTGAATGGGAAAGATGAATTCATTTCAAAGTTGTAGGTTGTATTTTAGACAGAATAATGATTTCCATCCATATATTCATTTTGATGTTCAAAGTCTTGAAGGTCTATTATATGAGAATCTAGAACAACCATCATAACATGAATATTCATTAGATTGAAAAATTACAAGTTGAAGATATTATTTTGAAATTACTAATGGATATAAAGAAGAGTGATGACTTAGAAGAAAATCAAATATGATGGATGGATGCAAAACAAGACAACATGGGCTTGATTTCTTTTTTGACTAAACCCTTTTTTGACTAAACCAAGCTTGATGTAAAGACTATACTTATATTCAAGAATGTTTGATAATTTGAATACCAAATTGTAACCACATCATGACATGAAAAATTTAATGATTTTTCATTGCTTCTCTTCCCTCTAAGTCATCATTCTACCAAATTCACCAATGTCACACAAAATATGTCTGATTTTACTAATATCCATTAAATTCCATTAAAATACTATTTAGTGTAATCTATCTATTTAAAACTCAAATAAGTGTAAATACATCAATAATTTCATGCTAAATAACCTAATAAAGTTGGCACGTAGATTGTCGAACAAACTCACAAACTTAATGTGTTACTTATCCTCAAGTAATGAATATAGCTCTCTTTCTTTATAATTCATCAATAAAAATAACAAGAAGAATAAATATACAATGTATCAACTTGGAGAAAAAGGTGGGTGGTATGATAGCCATAAGGATCAAAATATTTTAATGAAAACTTTGCTCTAGAGAGATCAAATAAAAGTAACCATGCAGATCTCAGTGAATCTCACTTATTGCTTGTTTCCCATTTCATCATCTTCACAATCACACTGCATAATGTATTTAGTTATCTTCCATTAGAGTTAAATGAATCTTCAAAAAAACCTATTACAAAACCTAGTGCAAAGTACATTTGCTTTTGGTTATTGTTGCACTTCCTCAAATTATTCATTTACTATTTTTGTCTATAATGTATAATAGACTCAATTTCTTGATCTCACCCATTTAACATTTTCTATCAGTTGCTTGTGATAGACTCATAGAGCTTTGAAAATAGTTCGACACTTTCCATCACAATAGTATATAATTTTGTTTTGATTATCTGCTTGGTATAACCAAATATTTTTATGTTGCAATATTTTTTTGTAAGTACAGGAATTACAATAATAAGAGAGACTAGAAATGTAGCAATGTACAATAATGGTGGTCCTGCTGTATTAAGAAATATTTTTCAACTGTAATAGTTGTATATCCCAACTGGATCAAGACTTTTTTGATTTTGATCTTTACATTGTCAAAGTTAGCTTCCTATAAATCCATTGTTACGCAAAGGAATAAAACAACTTGTTTTTGTTATACTTCTATTTTTTCTAATATGGTATCAGAGGGAGATTGGTTTTTTTGAGATGTTATACTCACAACTATTAATGATGCTGCTGATGAAGTTTGTATCTTTAAATAATGCCATTTGCTCGGCTTGCTTCCTTCTTTGTGATTTTCAAACATTGAGGGACTACTGACTATTTTTTTATACAACTCTTTGCTCTAACTTTCCTTTTTCTCCTTAATCTTCAAGTTGCCAAATCCAAGATCTCCAATTTTTCAAAAATACAAGAATGGAGATCATGGATTTCAAACAAATCCATGACTTTGTTGAGGATCAATGGATCTTCTAATAAGGGTTGGCCTTCACACAGGCTCTATCACGGCATCTTTATAATCACCGTGGGATATCAGTGATCCAGCTCCAAATAGTTGATCCTCATTTTGGAGTCCTTCAATGAGCTATGAAATTGCTGGAACTCAGAAGGTGCCACCAAGTTGGCCAAAGCCATCAACAACATCTTTCACCGACAAAGTGGCTTGATTTCACACTGCCAGGAATAATGGCAGAAATTCTTGTATAAACAATCCATAAATTTGAAGAAGGTGCTCATGAAGTACAAGAAACCAAAAGGCTTCCCTCAAGATCAGTCCATACAATGCAACCAGACGCATCAACCGAAGTAGTTCTTACATCTGTAGAAACAATCCATACAGATGCATCAACCAGATGCATCAGTCCATACAATGCAAGATCAGTCCATGCAAAAATAATCCTCGAGATGAGCTTGCTGCGAATCCAACAACTCCTGCATATCAGACAACATCTGCAGGTGATTGCCCGTTGATATCGACGAAAGCTCATCTTGTCTCTTCTTGGCTCTTCTCGGCTCTTCTCGGCTCTTCTCCCCTCATCTCGCATATGCAAGAAAGTTTGAAGCGCCGTGAAGAAATTTCACACCCCTGCTCACAAACGAGAAGGCCCGTGCAAAAAAAAACCTAGTTCCTTTCTAGGTGGTGTGACCTGGTCAAACTTCGGTTTAAAAAAACCCCACAACAAATATCAATAACACCAATCTCCAACAAAACTTCTTCAATTATGGATTCTTCCAATCCATTTTTCGTCTATCATTCAGATCAACTCGGTCACTTACTCGTACGAATGAAACTAAATGACTCCAATTATCAATCATGGAGTAAATCAATGATTCATGCCCTTACAGCCAAAAACAAAATTGGCTTCATTGATGGGTCAATTAAACCACCTTTCAAAATAGAGCATCCAATAGAATATGCCCTTTGGAATTAATGAAACAACATGATTTTATCATGGTTTACCCACTCAGTAGAACTTGATCTAGCTAAAGGGATTATTCATGCCAAAATTGCACGCCAAGTATGGGAAGATTTCAAAGATCAATTTTCACAAAAAAATGCACCAACAATTTATCAAATTCAAAAATCACTAGCCTCTCTCTCACAAGGCACGATGACAATCTTAACCTATTTCATAAAACTCAAAAATCTTTGGGATGAGTTAGATACATATCGACCTATTCCTGCTTGCAACTAAATGAAGTCACACATCGAACAAAGAGAAGAAGATCGGATGATGAAATTTTTCATGGGCCTTAATGACACTTATAATAGTGTTCATGAAAACATTCTCATGATAACTCCATTGCCTAATGTTCGTCAGGCCTATTCCCTCATCATTCAAGAAGAAATGCAATGACAAGTGACATCAGAAACAACTGAAAATTTTTCTATTACTGCTACAATTCAAAATAATTTAAACTACTTAAAATCAAAAGGCAAGCATTGTGAACATGTAAAAGAGGTCACACCATTGAAAATTATCGTACTCTAAAGTTACATTGCAAATACTATGATAAAAAAGGACATACTGAGAATATATGCAAATACAAAAATGGCACATGGACACCCAATATCACAAGTAACCGACAAGGACAATCACAATGAGGATTTCGAATAAATTTTTTCCTTGTTGCTAATTCAACAGAATCCACTCAATTCTCACATAACAAAACAAGCCAAACTTCTGACCCGGTCAATATCTTGCAGGGATTCTTCAAAGAGAAACTTTAACAACTTTCTCATGCCCTATTGTTAACAAGCACAAACCATAATTTAAACACCTATGCAAATGTAACAGGTCTATCTCTTTTTTCTGATACTTCAATTAACTCTGTATTCACTAAGCTTTTGATTTTGGATAGTGGTGTCACCGATCATATCACCTCTAATTCAACTATTTTTACTAAAACACAATTTTCATCAATACCTATCGTTAATTTACCAACTATATCTACATCCCCAATCACTCAAACTGGCACTGTATCTCTCAATTCTGATATCACCTTAGATGATGTTCGATGTATTCATTGTTTTCGCTTAAATCTGATTTCTATAAGCAAAATTACCACTGCTTTAAATTGTTGTGACATTTTTTTTCACACCTTTTGTGTCCTACAGGACTTGGCTACGGGGAAGATGATTGGCTTGAGTAAACAACATGGTGGTCTCTATTACATGCCTCCATTGCAAAAAACATCAATCTATCATCAAGTTTCACGCCCTTCCAATCTATGGCATTTGCGTCTTGGACATCCATCATCATTTCATCTTAAGTTAGCTTCTTCATCGTTATCTTCAAATAATATTTCTTATGACAATAAATGTACTATTTGTCCAATGGCAAAACAAACAAAACTTCCTTTCCCACTAAGTTCCATATCAACTCATGCTCCATTTGATTTATTACATTGTGATATATGGGTCCTTACAAAGTCCTCACACACTCAGGGAAATGATTCTTTCTTACCATTATAAATGACTTTACAATATGCACATGGATATTTTTTTATGCAACACAAATCTGAGACTCAAAATATTTTGAAATCTTTCATTGATTTTGCTTATACTCAATTTCATGTCTATGTCAAAGCAGTCAAAGTAGACAATAGTCTTGAATTCTTGTCTATGAAAAATATTATTAGATGTCATGGCATTGAATATCAACACACATGTGTTTACACTCCACAATAAAATAGAGTTGTTGAAAGGAAGCATCGTCACATTCTCACTGTAGCACAAGCACTACTTTTTCAATCCATTTACCTTTGTGTTTTTGGGGAGAGTGTGTTTTAACTGCTGTTTATCTCATTAACTGATTACCATCTCCATTGCTTTCAAATAAAACACCTTTTGAAATTTTATATCATTATCCACCCTCTCTTGATCACTTAAAAGTTTTTGGTTGTCTATGCTACGCCACCATTATACACCCAATTCATAAATTCGAATCAGGTGTTAAAAAATGAATCTTCATTAGATATCCAACTGGGAAAAAATGATACAAACTATACGCCATGGAAAATGAGAAATTTTTTGTCAGCCGTGATGTCAAGTTCCATGAAATCATTTTCTTTTTCATCCACCTCAAAAAATTCTGATTTTATAATACCCAATTTCCTTTTTGAAACAGAACCTCAATCTATCATACCACCACTTCCTTCTAGCACTCGTTCTCACCAATCTGAGCAAATAGAAATAAAAAATACACATGAACTAATATCTCCCACACATATGCAAACTACACCAGCACTAATCTATCATATGCATCTTCTAGCACTCAATCTATCATACTTCCTCCAAGATAGTCAACACGACCTAAGAGACCTCCAACAGGGCATAAAGACTTTCTGATGTCCTCTCAAGCTAATCAATCTACCTCAACATCAAATTATAAAACAAGTACTCAATATCCACTCTCACATTTCCTTTCCTACTCACATTTATCTTCCTCTCGTTCTACATTTTTAGTTACCATCACAAAACACATCGAGCCCAAAACTTATTCTCAAGCTATCCTTGATCCACATTGGCGACAAGCTATGCATATAGAATTAGAAGCATTACAACTCAACAACACATGGAACCTAGTCCCTCTACCTATTGGTCATAAACCAATCAGTTGAAAATGGGTTTACAAAATAAAATACTGATATGATGGCACTATTGAGCGCCACAAGGCTCACCTCGTTGCTAAGGGATACAATCAAATTGTAGGCATTGACTATCATGAAACATTTTCACCAACAACTAAACTTGCAACACTTCGATATCATCTTACAATTACTTCTACACACCATTGGTACATCCACCAATTGGATGTTCAAAATGGCTTCCTCCATGGTGATTTACATAAAGTTGTATACATGGAACCTCCACCTGATCTTCACCAATTGGGGGAGAACATTGTATGTCGTCTCAATAAGTCTCATTATGGACTTAAACAAGCATCAAGAAATTGGGTTTCCACATTTTCAAATACTATTCAAAAGGCCGGTTATCAACAATCAAAGGCTGATTATTCATTTTCATCAAGGCTCAAGGCAATTCTTTTACAGTAATTCTCATATATGTTGATGACATACTCCTCACAGAAAATAATCTATATGGAATTGAACTCCTCAAAGAATTCCTTCTTAAATACTTCCATATTAAAGATCTTGGAGACTTGAAGTACTTTTTGGGTATTGAATTTTCTCGTTCAAAAAAGGGAATTTTTATGTCACAAAAAAAGTATGCGTTGGATATTTTACAAGATACAAGACTCTTAGGAATGCGTTCCAATAATTTACCAATGGAGCAAAATTTGAAGCTCGCTTCCACTAATGGAGCATTGCTAAATGATCCAATAAAGTATAGAAGATTAGTTGGAAGATTGATTTATCTGATAGTGACTAGGCCCGACATAGTCTACTCAATTCGCACATTGAGCCAATTCATGAAAGAACCTAGAATACCACATTGGAATTCTGCCATTCGAATCCTAAAATACATCAAAGGTACCCCAGGCCAGAAATTGTTACTTCTGTCAAATAACAGTTTAAATTTGAAAGTTTTTTGTGATTCGGATTGGGAAGGTTGTCGCACCACAAGAAGATCAGTTACAGGATATTACTTCTTTCTTGAAAATTCTCTCATATCATGGAAGTCCAAGAAACAAGCCAATATATCTAGATCATCAGCTGAAGCTGAGTATCGAGCCATGATGAATACATGTTTAGAGCTAACATGGTTACGCTATATACAACATGATTTAAAGGTCTCTCAGACAACTCCAATACCATTATTTTGGGATAATCAAGCAGCTTTGCATATTGCGGTGAATCCTATCTTTCATGAACATATGAAGCACATTGAAATAGACTGGCATATAGTACTAGAAAAAAATGCAAACTAGAATGATTGATCCTTCCTTTATTCCTTCAAACTCACAGTTGGCTGATGTATTTACAAAGGCATTAGGAAAAGATCACTTTGTGAGTTTAAGCAGCAAGTTGGGACTTCATGACATTCACACTCAAACTTGAGGGGGAGTATTAAGAAATATTTTTCAATTGTAATAGCTGTATATCCCAGCTGAATCAAGACTTTTTTGATTTTGATCTTTACATTGTCAAAGTTAGCTTCCTATAAATTCATAGTTACTCAAAGGAATAAAACAACTTGTTTTTGTTATACTTCCATTTTTTCTAATATGCTGCATAGTCAGTAGGCCAAAAATTTTTTGAAGTTGAATCTGGTCAATTTGAGTTATCCAACCCACTCCGATATTCAAAACCTCGAAACATTTAATATATATATGTGTGTGTGTGTGTGTGTGTTTTTTTTAGTACTGTTCAATGAGAGGAGAGAGCATGCTATATTTCTAATTGTTGGGATACTTTTCTTGCACATTTTCTTCATTTTCTTTTCTTCTTCTAATTCTGTAAACATCTTGATTATTAATCTATAAGCACTTAAGCACTTTTCTGGTGGATGTAACTAGTCATGTTGAATGGCTAGTACATTATTATTGTGTGTTTATGTTGTGGTTTTATTATTTATATTCTATTGCTGGATTCATGGTTGATTAACATATTTCTAATCATAATTACAAGCGAAAACTAACACTTTGGTATCCATTAATTTTATTGCCTTTTCCAAGATCTTCATAATATGCTCTTTAAAAATTTTTTAGGTAGACACAAAAAGGTATTCTTTCATGTTGAGAAGGATCTCCCAGAATATATTCCATTACTCTATGTTAGATTTTTCTTCTTCTTCTTCTTCTTCCTTTCTTCTCACGTACTATTCTCACTTAGGTTGAGAATATCTTCTAAGTCTCCTTCTTGCCTAGTCAAAGAAAAATTAAATTGAAGTGGCAATTCTTCATTAAGGTTATCTCTACTTCTTTCCAATGCTTCTATGTTAGCTTCAGAAAAGGGCATAACTTCTTACACAATATCAGTTGATTCTTTTTCTTTACGAACCACCTTATTATTCTTATCTCCTTAGAACCATCACTTCACACCTACCAATGTTAGGATATTTGTTGGCATTATTGCTTATTTGCTATGCTACTTAATATTATCAATTAGATAGTGTCCAAAAAGCTTGTTGGCAAGTATCTTTCATCCATAATAATTTACAAATATATGAGTTATATAATTAATAAAGATGACTTTCATCTATATATAGATCCCAGAAAAATATTATCAATAGTTCAGTCTACTAGTAATGAGATAATACTATTCTAGTCAAAAAGATAATTTATAATTTTGGTAAGATTCTTAGATCATAGTATTTGTTCATTTTAATTCAAATGATATATATTTAAATGGTTCAATTCTTATTGAGTTTGGATACAAAATAAAGATTGGATTATTTCTATGATGCCCCTTTTCCATAATTACATACAAGAAGGTTATAACCAATGAGCCCGACCTATTGATTATCTTCTCATAGCTATTCCCTTTGTACTTTATCTCTAAAATAATAATTCATCTCTACTCGATGGTCATTCACAAGTCCATACCTTTTAGGAAACACATTTATTTTTTCTTAATGATTACTTCATATGAACATTCTTATTATCTGGTTTTAGGTATCTTAATGACATTGAACTAATGTAGTTATAAAAGTATTTTTACTTTCAGATTCATAAACATCATACTAACATATTTAATACATGTCTTCCCTTTAATCTCACCAATGAGAAAGATATGAGTTGGGGTAACTAAAAGGACTATCATTACCTTGTGAGTCATAACCACTCATGCTTTTCTTGTGGATTACCTATTACCACACTTCACAATGACTATGCGAATCCTACACTAAAGTTGAAACTCAATGAATATTCTATAAAGTACTCACATCAATTGAGAGTTAGTTCTTCTAAGACATGTATAATAAGTTGATATGTACAAGTATTTGTATTTTCTACTTCATGAGTACCATACATACCAATATTAATATACATCATGATTAGAAGGATTGTTGCTTCCTTCCTATCTAGAGGTGTCAAATGCGCCAGGTCGACTTGACACTACATGAGATAAAACACGATTCAACCATGCGTAGCCCGGCATGGCATGAAAATTTCCCATGCTCGTGCCCATGCTGGGTTTGCTCATGGCACGAACCATGTCGTGTCGTGCCAAGGCCAACCAGGCCTCATGCCTACCAGCCACAACATGGTAGCATGGCCCATTGGCATGGTACCTCCACATTAGCCGAGAAACCACCCCAGTGGTTGAGCTTGACGGATCAAGAAATGACCTGGGTTCAATTCCACAGCCCCCCCCCCCCCCAATCCCCAATGGTTCAAAAAATAAAAAAGATATTTATAATTTTTGAATTTAAGCCATTGGATTTTATTTCAATGGCTATGAGGGAGAATCCGACGGCTCACATGATTCTACCCCAAAAAAAATCAATATATTATTTAAAATCAATAAAATATTTCAATGGCTTTTCGGGAGTCACAACTCGAGCTCGACTTTGGTTGGTGTATGCATTGGTCATTTGAAGATGGATTTTTGGTGCACATACCTTACATTTACACTATTTTACAGGTATTTCTATTTTTTTAATTAGCTAACTGAAACTCTTAAGTCTTGACATAATATGTAAAAATAATTAGTTTTTTTACTTTTTTTTTTCTCTCTCTCTCTCTCTCTCTATCTACCCTATAATCTACCCTCGTATCTAAAAAAACCAAAAACATGAAAAATACTAATGAAATTAATTAAAATTTAGAAAATGAATATCTTACATAAAGGTCTGAGGCTGCTGAAACTTTGGTTTCTCTAGTCGTCTCAACCCAAACATCTAAAAAATAAATAACTATGAGGACTTCTGTAGTTTGGACTCATTTTAATATAATAAAACAAAAAAATGTTAGGGGTGAGGAAGAAGAAATGATGCAGTACAAATATTATAAAAAAATTTTAACTTGTAGGAGTGCATTTGGGACTGGGAATCTTAAGAAGCATGCCAAAATATGTACCAAAAAATATGATACATTAGATACTAGGCAAACCTAGAGGTATCAAACGGGCCTACCCGGCACGGCCCGGCCCATTTTTTTCAGGCACGAACGTGCTATTGTGCCGGGCCGGGCACGGCACAGTTCCTGTGCCGTGCCGGGCCGAGTCGGGAGTCAGGACCATGGGTCGGGATCCAATCAGACCCGACCTACTGTCTTTTTTTTCGGGAGGGTTGGGTCACGCCCACGCGTGCCCGCATGAAACGGCACGGGAAGAACCCGTGCCGCCGTGCCGTGCCAGGCCAGGCACGGCATGACTCGAGCCAGGCACGGCACGGCACGACACGTTCCAACCCTGGGCATGGCACGAGCTCGGGCATGGTTTAAAAATGTGCCGGGCCGGCCCGGCCCGGCCCGATTGACACCTCTAGGTAAACCCAACTTAACAATGCATTTTTTGAGGCCAGATCCAGTTTAGTCTAAAAGTTTACATCTTTCATATACTGCAGCGAGTTGGGTAGAAAAGATATGGTCAAACTTATCACATTAATGGATCTTCCGATCATATTTTAGGAAGATCCAAGGGTAGTGAGCATCAAGTAGACATATTTTCAACTTGCTTATTATAAGATTTCTATGTCAACATCTAGGAATGATATACTAAAATATTATAAGTTAGAAAAAGAAATAATAATTAATGAATTTAGGCATATAGTTGAGTGGTGTCCGTGACTTCCGATATCTGGACTAATCACAACGATGTATCTAATGCATATCTCACTGCCCACTATGTAGATTCAAATTGGATTCTAAATAAAAAAATTTAGGATTCTCTGAGATTCTCCATCCTCATGATGACCCGACCATTTTTAAGTGTATGATGAAGATCTTTAGAGAATATAAAATTCAAAATAAATTTTGAGTATCATATTTGATAACAGATCTAATAATGGAGTAGCGATTAACATGTTTGTTAGGAATATTAAAGATAGACCATTAGGAGAGATTTTCCACATCAAATATATGTGTCACATGATTAACCTGATTCTACAAGAGGGGATGAGGTAGAGGTGTCAACCGGGTCGGGCCGAGCTGGCCCGGCACGAAGCACGGCATGGGAATTTCTCATGCTCGGGCTCGTGCCGTGCCCAGGTAAAGCACTACCCGTGTCGTACCATGCCAAGGCCAATCGGGCCTCGTGCTGTGCCTGACCTGGTAGGATTCGGTGGCCTGTGGCATGACCCATGGGCATGGGTCGGGGTCACATGCAGTCCCGCACCCGAAGACATGGGCTCCCGGCTTCCCACACCCTCACGAGTCATGACTCACGAGTCATGGGTCATGGGTTACCCTCTTGTGACTCGGGAGTCGATCCTAGTTTCCCACACACAAAGACCGAGGGTCGGGTCCAATCAGACCCACCCGCGCTCTGGCCCGACCCAACTCCCCCCCCCCCACCAACAGGCAAAAAAAAATTTAAAATGTAGCCGTTGGATCTCGCCTCCAATGGCTAGGGGGCAGAATCCGACGGCCCTCATGATTCTGCCCCGTAAAATATTAAAAAAATTAAAAGAAACAAAAAAAAAACTTTTTTTAAAAAAAATTATTTTCTTTAATCTATAAAATCCTTTCCACCTCTCTATAACATTTATGTTTTTCATAAATATTTATTCTCTCAAATCTCATATTTTCACTCTCTCAAAACTATTGTTCCTCTCTCTAGGACTCGAGATTTCATCATTTGGCTTGGCTTTTCGGGAATCTCAACTCGGGTTTTAAATTTTGAGCTAGACTGTGCTGCACCGTACAAGTGATCGACCTCACTGCTTTACCGGGTAATTTATTTTAAGTTTTTTTTACTTTCTCTCTCTAGTCTCTCTCTCTCTCTCTCAATTTCTCTCTAGTCTCTCTCTCTCTCTAGTCCTAAAATAGTTAAATCTAAAATCTATCATCGAGTCTCTACATAAGTCATGTTTAACAAAAATCCTAAAAATGACAAATACTAATGAAATATATTTAAATTTAGAAAATGAAAATCTTACACAAAGGTCTGAGGCTGCTGAAACTTTGGTTTCTCCAGTCATCTCAACTCAAACTTCTAAAAAACAAAATACTAGGAGGACTTCTGTAATTTGGACTCATTTTAATATAATAAAACAAAAAAAATATTAGGGGTGAGGAAGAAGAAATGACACAGTGCAAATATTTTATGAGAATTTTAACTTGTAATAGTTCGTTTGGGACCGGGCACCTTAGAGGCATACCGAATTATGCATCAAAAAACATTGTCCATTAGATCCTAGGTAACCCCAACTTGGCACTGCATTTTTTGAGACTGGATCTAGTTCAGTCTCAAAGTTTACTTCCTTCATATACTCCAGCGAGTTGGGTAGGGACGGCATGACTAGACTTATCACATTGATGGGTCTTCCGTTTAGATTTTCGGAAGATCAAAGGGTAGTGCACATCATGCAGACATATTTTCAGCTTGCTTAACATAGGATTCCTAGGTCCACATCTATGAATGACATACTAAAATTGTATAAGAAAAAAAAACAAAAAAATAATTAATGAATTTATGGCATATAGTGGAGTGGTGTCCGTGACGTTCGATATCTGGACAAATCACAATGAATCATCTTATATGCATGTCTCACCGGCCAGTATGTAGATTCTAACTTGACTATGAATAAAAAAATTTTAGGATTTTCTGAGATTCTCAATCCTCATGATGACCTGGTCATTTTTGAGTGTATGATGAAAATCTTTAGGGAATATAAAATTTAAAATAAAATTTTTAGTATCACATTCGATAACGTATCTAATAATGAAGGAGTGATTAACATGTTCGTTAGAAATATTAGAGACGCACCATTAGGAGATATTTTTCATGTCAGATGCATGTGTCACCTGATTAACTTGATTATTCAAGCAGGTATGAAGGTGTGTTCCCCCGCATTGGATAATAAACATAATGCACTAAAATATATTCGTACACAACAAGAGTTTGGTAGTCTTTGTTTGTCTGTGTATCTTAAGAAGAAGAAATTCCAATCGGATTTGAGACATCATTCGAATTACATGTACCTAATGTTGGAGTCATGTGTTGGATACGAACATGTGATATCCGACTACGTCAATAGTATGAGTGGCGAACTTATTATTGACGACACTGACTGGGCTTCAGGTATTTCATTTATGAAATTCATGAATATTTTTTATGACACGACGAACATGTGTTCGTCGGTTTATATGCCCATGACTTTCATTGCACTCAGGTGCATATGCAACATTAGTAGCATGTTTAGGAAGTATCGAGCTGACCCAACACTTAGCCACATGATTACTGTGATTGAAACCAAGTACTTAAAGTACTAGTTCACCATTCCATCTCTTTATTGCATCGCTACATGCATAGACCCTAGGGTTAAGGTGGAAGGGGTAAAAAACACCCTGACTTACATTTTCTCGTGCATGGACATGGAAGACCCACCTGAAGGGTTCATTCACGAGAAGTTGACTGAATTGTTCACATACTACGATACTAGGTATGGTGCTGGTGGTGGTGGTAGTGAGACTGTGATTATGGACATGGATACCTTGTTTAGAGATGATGAATTTTTCATTCAACTAGCGAGGGAGAAACATCGGGGTGGACCATCACATAGGAGCAATCTTTCTCGGTACTTAGATACCGATTACTGCTTGCTCAATCCTATCACATTCTGAAATTAAGAATCTTGATATATTACAGTGGTAGAAATCATATGAGTCCACCTTTCCATGCTATCTAGGATGGCACGAAATCTACTGACTCCTCTTGTGTCGATCATAGCATCAGAGTCTACTTTTTCTGTTGCAGTGAACGTTATTACAGATAGGAGATCGAGATTATGTTTAGATATTATTGAGGCCTTGGCCTGTTTGAAGGATTGGGAGGATTCAAGATTTAGCATCCATGATTGTGCTGGAGCTGGGACATGGACTGTATTTGGATCCACTGCGAAAGCGGAGGAGTTGATTGCTGATGATGATGATCCATATGATAGTGATCTTGATGTTGCAGCTGATGATGCTCATGATATGCCGATTGATGATTGATGATTGATGATGATCTACTGCTTTTTGATTTCGATATTTTATTTTTTATTGATCATATACTTTATTTTTACGTTACGTTGAAACTTGAATTTATTTGGTTCAGACCTTCGGTATCTATTGGTTGATTGATCATTTCTCATTTGGTTTGCTTTTATTTTTTGACTTTTTAATTTTTTTAACGAAATTTTTTGTTTAATTTATTTTTTTGTTTAAATTTTTTATTTAAAAATTTTAAACTCTATAATTTAATTCTAATAAATTATAAACTAATTTTATTTTAAATTATAAAAAAAAATTAAACTTCGTAATTTATTATTTTTTTAAAAATTTTTATTTTATAAATTTAATATATTATACATTATCTATAATTCTATATATAATATAATATATATTTTATTTAAACTAAAATATTAAATGTTAAAAATTTAAAAAAAATAAATGAGGACCGTACGGTCTGGTTTGGCCCGACCGGGCCGGCCTTGCACGACATGGCTCGTCGTGCCGGCTTGCAGTGCCGGACCAGCTTTGATAAACCATGTCGGGCCAGGCATGGCACGGTACTGTAACCGTACCATGCCTGGCCCGGCACGAAAGCATGACCATGCTCTAAAAAAATAGGCTGGGTCGGCCCGCCTTGCCCGTTTGACACCTCTAGGATGGGGGTGTGTTACCCCGATTTGGAAAATATATGTAACTCACTAAAATACATTTGCATGTCTCACCGATAGTAGGAGTTTGGTAGTCTCGATCTGTTTATGAATCTTAAGAAGAAAAAATTCCAATCTAATGTGAGACATCGTTAGAATTATATGTAGCTGATGTTGGATTCATGTGTTGTATACGAACACGTGATATCAGACTATATCAATAGTGAGAGTGACAAACTTATTATTGATGGCATTGACAGAGCTTTAGAAATTTCATTTATAAAATTTTTGAAGATTTTTTATGACACAACGAACTTGTGTTTGTTGGTTTATACTTCTACCACTTGCATAGCACTCAGGTGCATATGCAACATTAGTAACATATTTAGGAAGTATCGAGCTGACCTGACACTTAGCCATATAGTTGTAGAGATAGAAACTAAGTACTTAAAGTACTGGTCTACCTTTCCATCTCTTTATTGTCTCGCTGTATGCATGGACCCTAGGGTTAAGGTGAAATGAGTAGATAATATTTTGACTTAGATTTCCTCGTGCATGAACCTGGAAGACCCACTAAAGGGTTCATTCACGAGAAGTCGACTGACCTTTTCACATACTACGATACAAGGTATGGTTGTAGTAATAGTGAGGCTGTGAGTACGAACATGGATTCCATTTCCGAAGATGATGATTTTTCTATTTAGTTAGCAAGGGGAAAATGACGGAATGGACCATCGAATAGGAGCGAGTTGTCTCCGTACTTAGATACCGATTACTGCTCAATCATATCACATTCAGATACTAAGAATCTTAATATATTACAATGGTAGAAATCATACGAGTCCACCTTTCCCATGCTATCTAAGATGACACGCGATCTCCTAACTTCTCCAGTGTCGAGTCTAGCATTTTTATTTATTCTATATCCTAGATGTTAGAGTCTACTTTTTCTATTGTAGTAAATGTGATTTTGGATAGAAGATCTAGATTATGTCCAAATATTATTGAGGTTTTAGTATGCATGAAGGATTGGGAGGATTCGAGCTTTAGCATCTAGGATCGTGCTGGGACTAGGACTATAACAAAAGGGGAGGAGTTGACTGCTGATGATGATCTATATGATAGTGATTTTGATATTGAGGTTGAGGATGATAATGATACGACGATGGATGATTGATGAGGTTGACTCGATACCTGATGGTTGATGATTGTGGGAGTACGACACACCGACATCGACACTTATGTTACAGTTATGCTTATGCTTATGAGTTATGCTTGATTCTAATCTTTGATTTCAATATTTTGTACTCATTTTTATTTATATTATATTTGCTTTGGTTTCGGCATTTGACTTTGTGACTTTGTCATTTTTGTTCAAAAAAATTGTGTTTATTTTATTTTTATGTTTAATAATTTCATATAAGAATTCTAAAAAATAATTCTAATAAAGTATAATATAATTAATACAAATAAAAACAAATAACATAAAAAAAATTAAACTTTATAACTATTCAAAAATGTATAATTTACAATTTAAATATTTTTAAACATTATCTAATTTATATTTTATAATTATATAAAAATTATAAATAAATAAATAAATAAATTTATATTTTTTTAAACTAGTACGTACAGGCCTGTTCTAGCTCATATAGGTCTGACTAGGCACGGTAAAAAATTAGCTGTGCCGGTGGGCCGTGCCGGGCCTGACCTGAGGAAACTGTGTCGGGCTAGGCACGACACTATACATAAACCATGTTGTGCCTGGCCTGGCACTGTAGCATGGTTGAGCAACCAAAAACCATGTTGGGTCGGCTCGATATGGCCCGTTTGACACCTCTATCTCTATCATATGCATAAATGAGCCTCATGCTATCACCATCCACCACAACAATAGGAACAAACTCACCAATAGAAAAATCATAATATTTGTTTTATATAATCATCAATTCTATCAATATCCATTCCATAATATAAATCAAACATTATACTTAAACATCAAAGTATGCTTACACCATATATATCGAATTAACAAATCCTATATCTCAATTCAGTATGACTTTGAGAAGAGATTTGTATCAAATATAAGAAAAGAAATCTCATGAATCTTGGGTTCTCAATGATAGAACTTATGAGAATATCATATTCAAAACCCTAGTATTACTTCATTATCATTGAATTCTTGAATGCTACCCTAGAGAGGGTTGTTTGAAAGTCATTCCTCCCAACTCTAGAATTTAACCTATCTTGCATCCCTTGCTTGCTCTTAGACCCCCCGGCAAATGAAAAATTGTTTTTAGTGTTGTTGTGGTGCTTGGAGAGGAGAGGTGGAGAATGAATTTCTTTTCTTTTTTTTATTTTCTCCCTTTTTACTTTTATACTTCATAAATTATAGGCATTTTCTTTGTTTAAAGTCATGGCTTTGGAATGATTTCATGGCAGTGGAGTCGAGTCATGATTTTAAGAAGTGGCCATGGCTTTTAAATGCTCCCTAATCTCTTTGTACCTTAGAGTCAAAGTATTGAGAAGTGGTTGCACCCCCTGCATTTATCTTTTATATCATAGAGTCAAGTTGCTAGGAAGTAGTTGTAGCTTATGCATTTTGTCTCTGTAACCCCAAGTCATGATATTAAGTTAAGAACATTGCATGTGCAATTAATCTTTATATCAAAGTCACAACACTGAGACATGACCATGGATTTACCTATTCTTGAGGGTGAAAAGTTATGGATTTGGAAATGGTCATAGCTTGAGTATTTCCCTCTATAATTCTTTGTAGCCAAAAATCATTTTGATGGGAAGTGGCAATGCCTATGAATGGTAAGCTTTAATAAAGACAAATCCATAGTACTAAAAAATGATCTTGACTTTTAGCACCAAATAGGTATTTGGTTATTATGATATGAAATTAATATGATAGTCATTTAAATTGAGATAAGTGTGGATAACACTACAAGATAATATCATAGCCAAAAAATATATTGTATAGTAAAAAAATTATGTTAATGAGGAAGTAGAGTCATAGCATACAAAGATCGTCATGAATAATTATATAGTGTATCTACTTATAATTAATACTGAAACAATTCAATAAAACTATTTATTACCCAGTCACCAATTACTTTGAAAAATACGATGATTTCACTATTATTTGTTAGAATCCATCATCACTCTAATTTGGTAAAATTAATCTAATCATTGCATGTTTGTATACTTACACATCATCAAAAACTACATCATCAAAAACAACATATTTTTATATGACTAGATTTCAATATCATAGTATTTCAAGATAATTGAGCATCTTATCATTGTGGACATATTAAGAATCATAGTGTGGACTAGGGTTTAAGTTCTATGACTATATCTATGGATCAGTTATATGTGTACAATGATTCATGTGAGAGGCACATTGTAATTATTACATCACATCATGAAAAAAATTCTCTGGGTTGCCTCCCAAGCAGTGCTATAATTAAGGTCAGTAGCTAGACCATGAAAATTTTCTCATTTCCATTAGTGATCATTTTCATCAATGCTAGTTTTTTAGTATATGTTTTTACTTCCTTTCTTCTTGTCTTTTCTTTTAATGTTACACCATTTGAACTTCCTTCTTTGAGACTCTCTTCTATGCATGTCATTGCTTCTTCTTTGATTCTAGTCTTGACCTTTTTTTGTAACATTTCTCTCCTTTATAGATTCTTATCATATCATTGTTTTGTTTTATCTTTATAAATACATGAGTTTTCATACACATTATTTCTTAACTCTACCAATTCAATCATTTGTAGAACTATCATTTCCTTAAGCAACTTTCAAATCATAGTTTACCTTTTTGAAATCCCGCCATGATTTATGTTCATGTTCAACCAACAAGTAACAAGCCTCTGCAAAGACAAGTCGATAGGGGGATCATTATTAATGGTATCTTAAACACAGTTTTATAAGACCATGTGTCTTTTCCAAACATCGAGATTGATCTTTACTAGAATGAATAACTGACTTCTCCAAAGTATTTTTGATCTCATTATTTAAGATTTTTACTTGATTGTTCATTTGAGGATGATATGCTAGTTCTTTTTTATGCTTAGTTCCACGTTTTACCAAGTATGCCCCAAACATCCAGTAATTGAAGTGACTCCCATCATCACTTATGATATAAAATGTTGCTCTAAATCAGGTAAAAATATTTTTGTTTAAGAACCACACAATTACCTTCACGTCATTTTTATATGATGCTACTACTTCTATCAATTTTTATATATAATCCAATGCTAATTTAATATTCTCTTTCTCACAAGATTTTGAATAAAAACTATGGTGTTAATTCCCCCTTTTCAAAGATTTCAACTTCTATGATAAAGTTTAATAGTATTTCATTTTGTCTAGATATATTCTCCAATCTTTGGTATCTATCCCACCTTTTATTCAATATTTTAGTAATCTTGAAATAATGTTGACAAAAAAACCAGATTATAATCATCTAGAGGGAAGAGACTAAAGATGTGACTGTCATAACTTGATACGTCATGGTGCTTGATACGTCAAGGTGCTTGATACGTCAATCACCATGACTTTGTAGTATTGAAATAAAAAACCAAAGATGTGAATTGCATCTTGTGCCACAAGTTCCCATTAGAAAGATCCATACCAATTGCTCGGAATAAAAAAGGAACTTGAATAACTTTGTAAACCTATAGTTTCAAATTCTTTTTCACGGAAATCCACAACAACAAGAAGTAATACAAATGTTAAAGCATAAACCCTATGAGGAGGGCACACATTCTAACCCACTCATATGGGAAAATCATAAAGAAATTGAGATAATTTTGATGAATTTAGGGTTTAGAACCTAGATTTTCTCGAGGGATACAATCAAGCACATGAATCCATATGAGAAGAATTTTTTCTTGCCTCATATATTAATTTTATAAATTATAGGCTAAATAAAGAATTTAGAAATGGTGTAATATTATTTTATATGATGTATTATTTATTTATGAATTAATATTTTGGTTTTTTGTGATTTTTTTTTTGGTAATACATGAATTGATAGTTAAATAGAACTAAGATTATTATGCTAGCTATTGGTCTGTTCATACATGATTGGAGTGGTGGATGGTGATAGGTAATGAACAAAACACACTCATTCATGATTGTTGGTAGGAATTGATAACTATCTCGACCATAATATTACCTTAGAAGTTTCAGTCATAGAGAAGCTATCATTGAACAAAGGGTTTAAGGGCTAAGAACATGAGTCAATGAATGTATAGCTATGGAATAAAAATATAGTACTTCTTGGGAAATAACCAGGGAAACTTTGTGTTTATTGATTATTTTTGTATGTGTGAAAGAATTTTGTGATATACACCACATATTTTAAGATTGATCCACCACAAAACCCTCCTCCTATATTTATGATTAGTAGATTCAAGCTAGCTATTGATTTGTATTTTTTCTAAAAGTCATGATACCCATCAACATTGTGACTTTTGATCAATAAAATCATGGAAGTCCTCAAAAGCCATGACTTCTAATTTAATAAAATCATGGAAATCCAGCAATGTTCTAACTTCTGACTAATAAAAGTTATGGTGCCCATGCTGAATTTTTGCTCGAAGAAGTGTAGAGAATGTTAATTTCAATTATAGAAAAAAATTTCTTTATTGGAGAGCTTAGTTTCAGTGAGTTTTTACTACCTTTCCACCAAATTCTTGAGAAGAAAGATTTGTTCTGTTTTTTCATACAAGGAACCAGTGAGGATGTCTCGAATGTGAGAGATTATTTGACAATTTAGAGGATAAAAAAGAAAAGAAATGTTACATATGAGGATGTTGGCTATGTTTTGATAGGAAAATAATTAATGAATTACTTGGAATACCATGAAGAAGGGATAGTAAATATTTTTAATCGATAAAGGCTACCCAACTACATAGAAACTACAAAAATATTTATCGATGGAAATTTTTGAGATGACCAACTGATAAGTTGGATAATGCTATAATGTTGTGAAAAGTCATGGCAATATTGTTTTTGATTACCATAAAAAAGGTTGTGACTTATTGTTAGGTCATGGCATTAGAATTACTTTCTCGATCCTATTTGGCTCGACTTTGGAAAAAGTTATGGTTTCTTCTATAAGCTTCTATTTATGCAATATCATGACTTTCTCTTGTACCATAACTTTCTTCATTGATTCACCAAGTATATTCATGACTTCTACAAAAGTCATGGATTTTTTTAATTATAGCCACTATCTCAGGATATTCCTTCATATATTCTTTGAATATTGTCTCTCTAATGTATTTCTCTTCTACCACATCAACTATTATTTATTTACTTTTCTTTGCTTGTACTTTTTTGCAATCTCAAAAATTCTCTTTGTATTTTCTCTATGTTTTTGAATTCAAAACAAAAAATCAAAAATGATTCAAAACTCATATGTACAACCATCCATGGAGATAGAAAATGAGTGAATTTTGAATGTTTTAAAAATATATATTGAGAATGAAATAATACATAATAAAGGCACTGTTGCTGATTTTATTTTTGGTATTGTTTGTTTCATGCTCAAGGTGGAATAATTTTTTTATGTTCTTTTAATTTTGAATCCATGTTTTTATTGTTTATCAAAATAATTTGTTTTTATATTTGGTTTTATAATTCTTGAAAATAAAGTATAAGTTGCATAGAAATATTGTTGATTTTTTAAATTTAAGAAGCAACTTATGATAATGTTCTTCATTTAAATGTTTTTGATAAGATGAAGTTCTTAGAACTTAATTAAATAAGCTAACAAAAGTTTTAGTGTTTCAACTATGTATTCTTTAATACAAATGGGTTAAACCAAAATAGTAGAATTTAGAATTATGTTTTAGACATTATGTTATTATATTGTTGGATATTTGATGTTATGATCTAGTTATTATTTTTTCTTGGTTTTGTTTGCATCAATGTTGATTTTTTTTTTGGATTTGAAATTCGTTTGGTTGGTATTTCATTATGTTACATAACAAATAAAGAGATAGCCATATTAGCACCACAAGAAAAATTATATTATTTGATATTTTATTTTGTGATGCTTTCAAAATGTGTAACACAATGATTCCTATAAAGATTTTGCTGACCCTATCTAATCAAAAATGAGTAATAAAACCTAAAATATTACTTCTAGCAATATTCATTGTTGTGACATTTTTATACTATCAAATTTAATTAGTTAGACAGTATCCCAGACTCTTGTTGGTGGGGATAACTTGTCAATAAAGATCCACAAGTGTATAAGTTATGCAAGTAGTAAAGAAAACTTTCATTTAGAAATCAATATCACATGGTTTCAGACTTACAGTAGTTCTATCAAATAAAGGTTAGACAACATAATTCTAGTAGAAAAGATAAATAAGGAATTTGATATGACTTTTAAATCCTAGGATTTGTTACTTAATACATATGATACATATTCAAATAATTTGATTTATGTTTGGGATGAATATAGAATGAATCTTTGACAATTGTTAGTATGTGCCATTGAGTTTTTCCCATGATAGTATTCTCATAGTTGTCCCATATATATTTTACTATCGAGACAACATATCATCCCTTCTTAAGGGTTATTCACAAGTCCATCACCTTTTATGCAACTCATACACTATCCTTGATGGTTGTTTCATATGTACATTCTTATTATTTAGCTTTAGGTGTCATAAAGAATAATGACTAATATAGGTTTAGAATATTTGCACTTTTAGATTTGCAAGCACTATATTGACATAATTAACATATGCTTCCCTTAAATCTCATTAGTATAACCATGTGTGAAAGTAATTTAAAGGACTATCTCCATATTGTGAGTCACAATAACTCATGCATGTCTTGTATATCACCCATCACTATATTATAGTGTAATGATGTGACTCTCATACTAAAGCTACAACTATTATAAAAATATTTTATAAAATATCCATAATAAATCAAGGATCCATTTTTTTAAGATATGTACAATAAAGTGACCTGTAAAATCCTTCGTGCTTTTACTCTCATGAGTATCATATTCATAATGATTAACATACCTAAATCAATATGATAGAAGGAAGTGATGGGCAGTACCCACAACTCTCATGGTCATAGTGCTAGAAAGTGCTTGCAACTTTGTTTTTATACTTTATTATAAAAGAAAAAGCCATAGTGATAGGAAGTGGTCAAGACGTTGGCCTAAATCATTTTTTGGTATCACATAGTTGTGATTTAGCAAAATTGCCATGACTTTGGAAATTAGCCCATATGTCCAAGACGTGGATTTTCCTTCACTTGAGGGTAAGATTTGTTGTCTTGGAAGTGGTCACACTCAAATAATGTGATCTCTAATATTATGTGTTACTTGAAATAAAGATAGGTACAATAGAGTGACCACCATAACTCTCGTGGCCATAATACTGGGAAGTGCTTGCAACTTTGTCTTTAGATTTTATTATGAAAGAAATAGCCATGGTGCTAGGAATTGGTTATGACTTGGCTTGAATCATTTTTTGGTATCACATAGTTGTGATGTAGCAAAATTTCCATGACTTTGGCAATTGGCTCATATGTCCAAGTCATGGCTTTTCCTTCACTTGAGGGTAAGATTTGTTGCCTTGGAAGTGGTCACACTCAAATAATGTGATTTGTAATATTATGTGTCACTTGAGGAAAAGATATGTACAATAGAGTGGCCACCATAACCCTTGTGTCCATAATGCTAGAGTGTGCCAGCAACTTTGTCTTTAGATTTTATTATGAAAGAAATAGCCACGCTGCAAGGAATAGGTCAAGACTTTGGCCTAAATCATTTTTTTGGAATCACATGGTTGCGATGTGAGAAGTTGACATGGCTTTAGCAATTAGCCCATATATCCAAGTCGTGGGTTTTCTTTCACTTGAGGGTATGATTAATGGCCTTGGAAGTGGTCGTGCTCAAGCAATATGATTTGTAATATTATCGGTCCAAAAATCATGCCATTGGATAAATGTAATAGCTTTGATCTACTTTGTAATTTTGTATATCTCAAAATTCATGGCTTTGGAAAAAGGGCATGACTTTGACATGAATATATAAAACTATGGTAATGTGAAAACTATGAAATTTGGAAATGATAGTAACTTTTAGCATATGTGGGATACTTAGTTACTATTATATAAAATTAATACCATAGCTATTAATTTAATAATATATAGATATGATTATGACTAGCATAATATCACAACCTAATATAAAGTATTCCATGGTTAAATGATTATGCTAATAAGATGATAGAGTCATGATATATTGTATTATGATTATTAATCAAAATCCACAAAAACTTCAAGGTGGTGAAATTGATTAATTTTAGCCCATTTTTATACTTACACATTGTCTAATATCACTTCAAATATACTAAAATGTTTAGTATTTTACATATCAAATAATCTCACACACTTAAACTATTACTTCTCCCTGAGCAATAACTTGCCCCTCAATAAAAAAAGTACATCATCACAAATAATAATTTTTGTAAGACTAGGTTTGAGTCTCATAGTGTCTGAAGCTAGTTGAGCAACTTCTTTTCTTTTTTGGACAAATTGATAATCACTGTAAATTTTTGATTTTCCCCTCTTAGGGGCAAATCAAAATCAAAAATTGACATATTTTAATCATTATGAGTATGATCCTTACGAAGAAAAAAATATGAAAGCTTTTATAGGCTAATTTGTTTTGCATATCTTAGAGGAACTAACCTACAATTGATATTAGGTATTAAATAGAATATTTTTCTAAGGGTTTCACATTTATTATATGAGTAACTTGTTGTCATGATAGATGATGATAGTTAATCCCTATAATAGGCACAGATGAAGGTAACTCATAAGGTGGTGTTTATCTTATGAGTTACTTTCAATCATAAAGTTGGCACTAGTAAAATACAGCTTGACGTAAAACAAGAAGACACTAACTTGAGTATGGATGAAGAAAGTGCTACAATAGAATTTCTAGCAATGATTAAGGATATAATTGTTAAAGAGGAGAAAGTCAAGTGAGAATATATTAACTTGATCATGAATAAGGAAAGTGTTACATTAAACTCCATTGCTGATTGTGGATATGATAGTTAGGGGGGAGTCAAATGCAGAAATAATAATTTGAGTAGGTTGGAGGACAATACTATATCAAAAGTTTTAGTCATAATTATGGACATGAGTGAGTGAGGAGGAAATCAAAGAAGCTAAATGTGGAGAATACCATTCTAGTAATTTTATTTGTTGTATCTTTTGTAGATACTAAACACACAAAGAGAAAGGAAGTCAAGTATTATATGGAGAAGCTCGCATGGACCATAAAGATTAAGTGCTAAGAAAATGAGTTGATCAATATATAGCTATGGGTAAAAAATATGGCACTACTTGTAAGACAACGAAAGAAATTTTATGTTGGTTGATTATTTATGTTTGTGCGGAATTTATGTGATATCCCCACCCCACAACCCACTAACACCCCCCCCCCCCCCCCCCCCCAATATATTTATGATAAGTAGATTCGAACTACCAATTGATTTGATATTTTTCCTAAAAGTCATGGCCAATCATCAGCATCATAACTTTTAATCAATAAAATCATGGTAGTCCTTAAAAAAATCAACGACCTATAATTTAATAAAGTTATGGAAATCTAGCAATGTCTTAACTTGTGACTAATAAAAGTCATGGTGCTAATTGTATTTTTCTATATATAATAAATCACTCTTCTTTAAATAGAAATTATATTTAGATTTAGTCTATGATACCAAATAGTAAAAATGGATGTAGGTGTAGATATCATTCCCATAGAGATTGATAAGAATTGAATTGTTAACTACCCAAAATACTAAAGATTCATAATGTTTGAACCATTAAAAAGAATGTTTCAATTGCTAATTTAAAAAATAACGGCAAGGAAGTTCTAAAACTCAAAAAAAAAGGTCAAATGAAATTCTTAAAGATAAATTGGACTAGATTAGTTCACTTGTTGAAGCTACACTGACACAAGTGCTATTGTATAGGCAATACATGTAGACTTAACTAACATGGCTTGTTTTTTGAGTGAAGTTGAAATCTTTCAAGCACCTTTGTCATTTAGCCTTGGATCTCTCCTTGTAGCTATACTTTTTATCACTTAGACTACCTTGCTTCCCTAGAAGTCTAGGATCTAAGTGGTTACTCATATTTTGAGTTGTCTTATGAGAATCAGGTATTTTTTCATTCTCAATACTTCATAGTCATTTCTAATGATTATAAGTTCTCTTGCTTCCCAAGACATGGGTAATGAAAGTATCTACAAATACTTGGTGCCTCTTTCTTTAAATCCTTGAGAGTTTTCTCTTCCTTTGATTAGATCAAAGCCAACACTAGGACATCGATCACTAAAAAGATTAAGGTGATGTCTCTGGTAATTCATCTAGAGAATCACTCTACTTCCTTTTCTCTGAGTAAAATGATGGTTTCTCTACATGAACTAGCAGAGTTCTCTTATTTACCACTATTAGCCGTACATATCCTCTTAATAGATTATTCACATATCCTCGAGATCTCCCCTTATATGTGTCACTCAGAGGGACTCCTAAATATAAGTGCAAGATACAATGAATTAAGGGCGTTCAATACTAACATGGAGAACAAGTAATTAAAATACACACTAATCCATTAAATTTACTTTCTATTCCAAGGAACTCTAATTGATTCCTAGATAAATGAAATTTCTAAATATCTAAATCGATTCATCAAAGATTTCACTTAGAGAGTTTTGAAAGGTTTTTGAAAGTTCATTTTTTTGGGAGGTAGTTTTGATATGATAACAGAAGGTTCATAGTCCATGATGAAAGTTTGTGATCCTTCCACTCCTACTCTTGTTGATTTATGATTTTATCCCATTGTTTCTCTCTTCTTTTGAGTCTTGCCTTCCAACTATCTTTCTTGAGCTTTTGATTCATTTTCCCTTTCTTTTATTCTTCTTCTTCTATATCCTTATTCATGGAGATCAGCATCCCTCTAATTTTTGAGATTGTTTCCTTCATTCTTGAGCTTTCACCTGCTTTCATCTTCTCAATTTTGAATGAGGGTGGTGAGTACATAAAATGTTTCTTTCTTTTGGTGGTGCATGCCTAGTTCTAATGGAAGTAGGGGTTTCTTCCTCTTATTATTATCTATTCTCTGTCATCTTAAAACTATGGGCTTGTTCTAGGGCCTATTCAAAGCTTTTTTGACTATTTTCTACCTCATCTGACTTATCTTTGGCCTTGAGTTCTTCTTTTTGCTTTATATTTCTTGGACTTTTAACAACCCCTGTAAAAGTTAGAGGATAATATTTTGTGCATATTTATCCTCTCCTTCTATCTTTCACCCCAATTGTAAGGCATTAATTGTTGATTAATTTAGTGTGAGAAATCAACCATCTCTGTTACCCTGATGGTATCACAATATCAAGGCCTCTAGGATTTCCCCCATATTCACTTTTTCTCCATAATGGCATACAAAAACAATACTTCTATTTTCTTAATGGAGCACATATGATTGGTTGGGGCAATAACCGATAAACTGAAATAGAACTAGAGCTTAGCCTCTTCTGTAAGATCTTTTTGGTTAATCGCCTTGTGTGCTTTTTTTGCTACTCTTCCATTTTCCCTTGCCATTTTTGGTCTTTTAATAATTTTGTCAAGATCTGGGCCTGGACCAATGTTTCTGATGATCAAGTTGGTGCAATTCATTTATGATTTTCATCCCAAATGGAATCCATACCTCTCTGACACAAACTAGTTTCTTCTTCATTGCCGCTAAATTCAAGTAGAACTCCCTTAACAATGGAGCATTTCCTGACCTCTGATCCACACAAATTACTCTCCGACCCAGTTGCATTTATTTTCAAAGAATGAGATAAATTTTTCTAACCCTTTCTCTCTGATAAAATTTTTTTGAGAGTAATGTGTTTGCCAGGTCAAGTGGAGTGTTCTTCGTCAGAGATGAATGTTTAACCTTTTTCTTCTGACTCCTAGTGTGTCTCGACTTTTTTTCTTTTTACTCTTCCTTCTACCAGTAGTTGTAATTCATTCGGAACTGCTAATTCTTTTCATGAGCTTGTCTTTGTTGAAGATTCCAACTGAACTTCCTCCCATTATTGCTTGTTTTCTTCCATGATCTCTATTAGGTTTGAAATGAATTTTTGGTTTTTAACCATTTGAATTTGGAATAGGATTTATCATGATTATCATGATAAAAATGATGACGCTAGTTTTTTTGGTTCAAATGACCTACAAAGCATGATGAATTTGTTAGGTTGGAAATAGAAGAAGTAGAAGTTGATTTGTTGGGAGTTTTAGATTGTAGTTTGGATGTAGGGATAGAAATTCAAGTACATGTGTCACGATGTTAATTTCGGTGGGACAACAAGATTAATGTGCGCATGTCATGACTTAATTTCAATTCAATGCGCATGTCATGACTTTTTATTTTATATATATATATATATGCCATATATTTAAAATCATGTCATTCAATCAATTGTTTTATGTCACGACACACCTAAGTTTGTCACGACATAAAGTAACCTTCTGAACATAATTTTTGTTGGTCACAACTTGTTTAAAATGGAAGTCAGGTTGCAACATTCATTCTTTTAGTCACACCACACATTTCTATCATTTTTTCTGCTCTGTCTAATGAACACTAATTTTTGTTGTGACATTAAACTATTTTGACTAGTAAAAATAGTGTTACGACTGAATTATGTTGTGACATTAGTTTACTTTGTCTAAATTTTCAATTATCAATGTGGTCTCAAAAACTATGTTGCGACCAAAGTTATGACTTTTTATTCAGTTTCTTGTAATGCCCAATGCCAATTTATTACGACTAACAAAAAAATGTCTCTCACCATGGTTGCCTGAGTAAACAATGCAATCTCTAATTAAACACCCCATTCAAGTTCATATATATATTTTTGTTTCTTAAATATCTTGCCCCCTAAACTCACAATCAAGCCAGTTTTTAAAATTTACTTTAAACGGAAAGAGAATACTCCCTTTTCAGTCTAATATTCTCTTGTAGCCTAATGGATATTTTTTTGGTTAACTTTTTATTATGTGCTGATTTGTCCTCAGTTTTGCAAATTTCTATAAACACTCATCAAGAAAAGCATTAATAATAAATTTTAATCTACAAAAAAAGAAATAAGAGGAATAGATAAATTTAAATTCTCAAATAAAACTCATATGGGTTGCCACCCATTAGCTGCTCAGTTTTTAGTCTCTAGTTGGACTGTGCTGGCTGCTACTCCTTGCTTCGGTACTAAATCCCTCTGCCTCTGTAGGAATTCCCTCTCATCTAAACTTATTTTTTGTTAAGGTAGTGCTTAAGTCTTTGACCATTCAACTTAAACTCTTTTGTATTACCAGTTCTTACTATTACTATTTAAATGGTTGTACTTGTTAGTACTATATATGGACCTCTCCATTTTGACTTTAACTTTCTTGGAAATAGTTTTAGTCTAGCATAAAAAATAGATCTTGATCTCCTATTTTGAATTCTCTCCTCAAGATCCTTTGATCATGCCATTTATTTGGAGTAATTGTACATTTTTACTTCCCTTTATCTTATTTCATATTTCCATTGAAAATCACTGGCAACTCCTTATTTGGGCCTTCTCTCCTTGGATCCCATGACATTGAGGAAAGTCATTACCTCTTCTTCAATTCTATCTTGACCCTTTTATCTTGTATTCCCAAATTGTGATGTTGAGCACTACCATCACTTTTTATTTAAGCTTCTTTTGCCCTATTTCTTTTTGGATAACTCATCCATGATATTGTGCTTGGATGAGGCTTTGTTATATATCTCCTAATGGGTAGCTTCTTTCTGCAACACTAAATTCACTAGATTTTGTTTTTACGCGCTTTTGTTATTGAGCTTCTAATTGGTAGCTTTGTCCTTTTAACACCAAAGTCACTACATTGAGCATGACAATGGCCTTGTCATTGATCTTCTGATTGATAGTTTCTTTCTATAAAACCAAAGTTATATAACTAGGCACCCATATGGATTTGTCATTTTTGTTTCAACCATATAGTACTTCATTATTTAATGGCCCCATATGGATTTATTCATTTATGTTAAATTTTGATATTTTTTGGACTTCATCGTAATGGCCCCATATGGAGAAATGAATATAATTTTAAAAAGATCATTCCATCGAGATTTCAACTTCTTTAAGAATAACTTCAGCCAAAGATTAAAAACTAATACTTTTCCTTAACTTTGAACTCTCTCCTTTGCATTATTTTATCATGTCATTATTTAATTTTATCTTTATAAATTCATGATATGTAACTTTATCTCTCAACTCTTCCAATTTACTTTATTGTAGAACCATTCTTTTTGTTGCATCCTTCAAATTAAAATGTAACTTTTTGATGGCTTGTCATACTTTATGTTCTAGTTCAACTAACTTGTAAAAAGTGTTTACAAAGATGAATCAAAAAAATGATATTTTTAATGATATCTTAAAATCAGTTCTATAGGCCCATAGTGCTCCTACAAGTAGTGAGACCAATTATTCTTGACATATTAACCATCTTTTCTAAAATTTTTATCTCCTTGTTTGAAATTTTGTGCTTGCCCATTTAGTTTTGCATGGTATGTTGATACTTTTTTTTGCTTAATTCCATGCTTTTCAAAACATACCTTAAATATCTTTTTATAGAACTACAATAAAAATCCCAATAGTTAGGGAAAATTCCCTAGCTAAATGGGGGTTTTCCATCGCTAAACGAGATATAGCAGCAAATTAACGATGGAAACTTTCCCAATCTAAAGTCCTCATCCCTAAAAATTAGCAAGAGAAAGAGTCACTAACTAAAATTTTAGCGACGAAAATACCCCTAGCTAAAATATTAATTTCCCTAGCTAAATTAGCAATGGAAAATTCCCCAGCTATTTTCATTCCAAAACTATTTTCAATTTTTTTTTATTTTTCAAAATATTTAATTAAATAATTTAATATTTTTATATTAAATTGAATTAAAACTGAAACTATAAACAATAATTTATAATTAACAAAAAATAAAATCATTTAATTAATTATTATGATTCAATAATTTACATAATTCAAACAAAAACATAACAAAATTGTATTCCATTTTATTCATCAATGTATCTACCGACAATGCATAAAATATAATCTATCCGTGCATTGATATTGTTTTCTCTCTTTGCTCCTCTGATCACTATCTTTCTACTACGACAAAGCTATCCAAGTTGTAGTTCATCAAGTCTATTGGAAAATCCCTTCACTTATACAAGCATCGTATGTGGAACAGTACGATACCATATCTATACGAAATTTAAACCAGTGAATAAAATCAAAAAAAAAACAAATAAAAAAAGTTATATTACGATAAATATATAATATTATAGTATATATGTACATATATACTGTAGTGTATATGTACCTATATTAGTGCAGTATTATATGTACAAATACTATAGTAATATATGTGCGTATATATGTACATATATACAACATTTGCTGCTGCTGCTGCCGCCGCCGCCGCTGCTACTCCTGCTGTTGCTGCTATCGCTGCTGTTGTTGTTGCCACTACCGTTGATCCCGCCGTCACTACTACCGCCGTCGTCGCTGCTGTTGCCGTCGTCGCTGCTGTTGCCGCCATTGCTGCTGCTCATGCTGCTGCCACCACTACTGCTGCCGCGACTACTCTTGCTGCTGATGCTACTACTGTTGCCACTACTGCTACTACCGCTGATAATAAAAGTGGGGAGGGCGATGATGCTCAACCGATGAACTTTTCTACCAACCACTCGTTTTGAGATTAAGCGAGTTTTTGATGAGGCGGCGAGCTGCTTCTTCCTAAACAAGACCCAATATTTATCTTGGCACTCGCAACCTATAAAAATCAAGTAATGATACATTTTTCCTTCTGATTGAATATAGTAGTGTGCGATGTAATAAAATTACATGACACTACACGAGCATCATCATCATCATCCTAAGACCTAGTACAATTATAACCAATCATTGTAGAACCTACAGCAAGAAAACTTATTTCCTCGTACATATGCTTTATACTATGTGATAATTGTATATCTGCATAATTACTAAAAGATTTAAGACCAACCTCTGTCTGCGTGGCTGGCCTAGATAAGAAATATCTTTATGCCATAGCTTTGGGAAAGGTCTAATATTCATGATTTTTATGACATGAATCGGTAAGCAATGCACGATGATGACCAGACCAGCCCGAGCAATTATATATTCAAACCTCTGTGTGTGTGTGTGTGTGTGTGTGTGTGTGTGTGTGTGTGTGAATGGGTGTGTGTGAATGGGTGTGTATGTATAACAATATATACATGTCTACAAATAAATATATGCACCCACTTATGTACGTACTTAGTATATACCTACGTATATACCAAGTATATTCATACTTATATACTCGGTATATGTACATTTACAATGCATGTCATGCACCACATGACTTTGAAAAGAAAGATTAGCACGCCACAAGAGCTAGCACATGAGGCTCAGTATTGCACTGCCAGAACATCCAACTCTACATGTTAAGTAGAAACCTAGTATCATTAACAAATTGCACAGGCTTCAAACTTTACGAAAACTAATTTACAAATAGAAAACAAAAAAAGTTGCCCGGTGAAAATTAGAACAGTACATGCCCAGACAAACAGAATTTTATCTTCCAAAACAAAACAAAAAAACAACACGTGCCAAACCAAAATAATACAATCTCCAATGACCTTAATGCTAATTCAATCACAACATGCTTTCTATCTTATAAATCTAACATGCTCTCGAAGAGAAATTTTCATCATGTATTTCTTCTTCTATGTGGTGTTGTTCTTGGTCTCTTTTACATGTTTGGTTGCATTAGGAATAAGGCACCTAAAAGCATATATTTATATTATTGAACATGATATCAAAGTAGAAGAAATAAAAGTGATAATGCCGCCACCACCACCATCATTTTAGCTAACATGTTGGAGACTTCCCCAAGACACCTAATGTTTTTTTTAAAGAACAAAAGTAAAAGTGTTTGGAGCATGCCATCAATATAAGCACTACACTACCTAGACTAGATACAAGTGAAATAAAAAATACATATTAAAATAGTGCAATAAATATAATGAATATTATATATATTCATCACCTCAAACTTCAAAGAAAAAAGAAATTAAGATACTACATATAATTCTCATGAAAATCATTACCAACAATTATGATGAGAATAGTTATTTCTTGGCCCAGCACGTGCCCAACTCGGAATAGCCTAAGTCTGAACCAGGAGAGCCAGGCATGCCCTCATTAGGGCCTAGCCATGGCACATGGTCCACCTCACAAGGGCCCATGCCCTGGACCCTGGACTCATGTGGGCATGTCCCCTGGACAATGTGTGCATATGGAAAATCTGAGCATGATGGCAGCATTATATCAATATATTATACATAACATAGATGTGTCAATTGTTATGTGTATCTAGATATACACATAATATAATTATTGTGTATTACAATATACAAAATACATACATAATGTATATAAAATGTACATACAATGTGTATATACACTCATTTTGAATATATACATATACACATTATGTATAGACAAAAATTATTGTGTAGATACATGTGTACATAATGTAAATACAAAATATATACATACATACCTAGTATATAGAAAATTTAAAATTATGAATTAAAAAAATTAAATAACATTAATAAATTCTTTAATTTAAAATTATCATTAATACTTATAAAATAAAATATGGTAGTATAATCTTTAAAAAAAAACTTAAACATAAAAAATATTATAAATCATTAAGTCATAAAATGATAAAAATTATATGATCATTTTCAATCTAATTGTTATGATGTTTACAACTTTAAATTTTATCATATACATCATCATATGTATTTTGTTGTAATGTAGGAATTTGATCTTGAAGACTCATTTATGTCTTATCTTAATCTTTCTTATCATAACTAATTTTCAATAATATTGATTGTAATTAGATTTTTCTATCTAAAATAATATTCACAATCATAAATATGATAAACTTTAATATACACTAAACATAATAAAGATCAGCAAATCACGAGACATTTTAGATATCACGAAAAAAATTTTATATAATTTTTACAAACTCAATGCATCTAGATTCTCCATATCCTCTAAAAAAGTAGAACAATAATTGATGTCTAAATATTTTAACAAGTTATAAAGACTCATATTCGACAAACCAACCTATCACTTACCTCTAACTTATTTAAATTAAAAAGTTATCATCTTCAGATACTTCATAATCATAATTTCATTAAAACAAAAATACTTATTTTCTTAATATTTAAATAAATTTTTTCATTAATCATAAATTTTACTTTTTTATTCTTATAGCAGATTAATCACTAATCTAAATGTAAAAAGTTTATATAGTTATACATATAGTAAGATACAATTATTTATAGTTATATGTTATTATAAATATTGTGTATATAGTTATAAATAGTTATATATAATTAAACATATAGTTATATATAGATATATTCATACAAGTAGTTATATGTAGTTGTACACAAATATATACAAAGTTATAAATAAATATATAGATTTACATATATGTATACATAATTATAAATATAGTTATAATTAATTATATAGAGTTTTATATAGTTATACAAATATTTTTATATATGTATACACATATAGTTTAGTAGCAGATATAACAAATGAAGAGTTATAGATTACGACAAACATTGCAAAATTTTGATTTAATGCAAACCATGCTAAATTCTACTTCACTAGAAACTCTATCTCATGATTTTGCAAACCTTAATGTCATAAATATATAATATTATAATATATATGTACATATATACTATAGTATATGTACATATATATTGATATATATGTACATATACATATATAGTAGTATATATGTATACACTGGTATATATGTATATGTACATATATATTGAGTAAATGTACATATACACTATAGTATATGTACATATATATTGATATATATGTACATATACATATATAGTAGTATATATGTATACACTGGTATATATGTATATGTACATATATATTGAGTAAATGTACATATACACTATAGAGTATATGTACATATATACATGTATACATATACACTACATTATATATGTACATGTATGTACATTTACACTGCAGTGTACATGTACAAGTATGTACATATATACTGGTAAATACTTATATATATATATATATATACCAGTATATATGTATATGTACATATAATATATGTACATATACACTGTAGTGTACATGTACATATATACTCAATCAAGTTCCACGTATAAAATCACTTGGCTACTCAATGGATGTTTTCATGGAGATATCAAGTGAATAAGCAAAGCACAAACTAGATGATAAGCAATAGTAAATAGAAAAGCATAATAGTCTATAGAAGTTCATAATTCAACCATGAAAGAAACATAATAGCAAACCTAATATGATTACAAGTTTCAAATTTTATGAACATTTTTTCAGCATTTATTAGTTTAATAAAGAAAAAGAAAGTAGTATGTGATGACTATCATCCAAATCATACCTAATTTTTGAGGTCGATTTGCATTGATTCATAGCTCCAATACATCATTTTAAGTAGCATCAAACTCATGAGATTTGTATGATTTCATTACCAACTCATGTAGCTTTCCCGAGTGTACCCCATGAACCGAGGGTGTAAATTGTTAAACAAATTGGAGCATATTTTACTCTCATTATTATAGGAACATCAAGATATGATTTCAAGTTTTAAATTTTTTGAATATTTTATCAGCCTTCATTAGCCTTATAAGGAAAAAGAAAGTGACACATGATAGATATCATCCAAATCATACATGATTTCTGAGACTGTTTTGCATTGATCCATAGCTCCAAGTAATTATAAGTAGTCATACATAAATGTATACAAAGTTATAAAAATATATATAAATTTACATATATGTATACATAGTTACAAATATAGTTATATTTAATTATATAAAGTATTATATAGTTATACAAATATTTATATATAATTAAACACATATAGTTAAACATAATGATGTATGTTGTTATACATGTCATTATAAATATAGTTACATGTGGTTATACATATAGTTACACATATAGTTATACTTATATTTATACATGTAGGTATATATATTTTTTCATATAATTTTATATATTCATACATATAATTATGTATAGGTATAGATATAATAAAATACATTTTTATATACTAATATATACAAATGTATATTAAATATAGGTTGTAAATTATATATTTAAATTTAGATATGTATAAAGCTTTTGTAGTTATACATATAATAAGATACAATTATTTATAGTTATATGTTTTTATACATATAGTATATATAGCTATAAATATTTATATATAGTTAAATATATAGTTATATAAAGATATATTCATACAAATAGTTATACATAAATATATAAAGTTATAAATAAATATATAGATTTACATATATGTATACATGGTTACGAATATAGTTATATTTAATTATATAGAGTGTTATATAGTTATACAAATATTTTTATATAGTTATACAAATATAATTAAACATAATATTGTATGTTATTTTACATGCAATTATAAATATAGTTACATGTGGTTATACATATAGTTACACATATAGTTATGCTTATATTTATCCATGTAGATATATATATATATATGTTTTTATATAATTTTATATATGTATACATATAATTATATATATATGTGTGTGTGTGTGTGTGTGTGTGTGTGTGTGGTAAAATACATTTTTATATACAATATATAAAAATGTAAATTAAATATATGTAGTTAATTATATTTTTAAATATAGTTATGTATAATATTTTATAGTTATACATATAGTCAAAGACAATTATTTATAATTATATGTTTTTATACCTTTGGGATCCAATGGAAAAAAGACAAAATAGAAAACAAACAAGTTCAGCTTACGATAGATCAGAGCAAAGTAAATTTGGTCTTGTATTTCATGCGTGCAATATATAAATATAAATACAATTTGAATCCCCCTAGAAATAGATGATGTCATCCACATAACAGAACAAAACTCAAGCAAAATAGGCAAAGATTAGATCAACATCCAGATATTTCAACATAGTTTGTCTCATCCTGCTAAAATTGTTTATGACTTGCTGGCAATGTAATTGGAAAGCCAATTAAGACCCTCATAGAGGCCCTTGCCAGAGGTAGCACATGTGCTCTGAATGTACCAATGGCATTGGCGAAGAGAGTTAAGTCCTAGCTTGTTAGTAATTTCAGCTGCATACATTGCATTGGAAAGATATTGCTTATTGGCAAACACCAGCAAAACTGCATCGTGAAGATTTTCCTCATTTAGCATCCTATGCAACTTATCTCTAGCTTCAACAATTCGATCTCTGTCATTGTTGTCCACCAAAAATATGAGACATTGAGTATTTTGGAAGTAATCCCTCCAGAAAGTGCAGATCTTGTCTTGACCCCCAACATCCTACACAATGAAATTGATGTTTTTATATTCAACAATCTCTAAATTGAAGACTAGTAAAAATTGTAGTGACAATTTCACCAAGCTTCAACTTGATGTTTTTATATACAGAATGGTTTTCTTACCGCCAGCATCAAGACCTAGCATCAAAATTCTCATCTCCTTGTTGGCAAACAGCTTGCTGAACAACTTTGTGAACGTCAACCTCATTTCTTCCACTAAATCTCAATTCCTTTGTCGTATGGAAGTAAAGAGATCTGATGAGAGAAAGAAACACAATCAATAGACATCAAGAGATGGTCACCAGAGAGGGAGGTCAACCTCTATATGTTCTTATACTTATAGTATATATAATTAAAAATTGAGTTATATATAGTTAAACATATTATTATATATAGATATATTCATATAAGTTATAAGTAGTTATACATAAATATATACAAAGTTATAAATAAATATATAGATTTAATTATATGAATACATATATGTATACATAGATACAAATATAGTTATATTTTATTTTATAGAGTATTAAATAGTTATACAAATATTTATATATAGTTACACACATATAGTTACAAATATGTATGATGTTAAAGATATAGTTATATATAACATTTTTATAGTTATACATATAGTAAAATACAATTATATATAGTTATATATTATTATACATATGATATATTTTGTTAACAATATAGTTATATAGAATTACACATATAGTTATAAAATATTATATAGTTAAAAAATAGTTATATATAGTTATTAATATAGTTATAAAAATAGTTTACATAAGTTACAAATATAGTTAATTATAATTATGAAGATTTTTATATAGTTATACAAATATTTATAAATAGTTATCATATACTATGATAACAACACACTCTCAAATACCCAATTGAATTACACCACTATAGAGAAAGAACTTGTATCACCAATCTTTTCTTTTGGCAAGTTAATATCATTAAAGTCATAGTATATACTAAATATTCTATAATCAAATATCTCATAGAAAGAAAGATGTCAGACCTAGATTGATTTGATGGATTTTACTATTACAATAGTTTGAACTAGAGATATTAGATAAGAAATGTGCATATAATCAAAATTGAAAATAGCTTATCAAGACTAGAAAAAGAAGATAGAAGAGTTATTGAAGAAGATATTAGATAGATTTTTTATTTGAACCAAATTATAGTATTGAATGAAAATGTAACTACATGGTATTTAGTATTGAATGAATCTTATCATTGCAAGTAGTACTCTGATCAAATTTTGAGGCAAAATGTTATAGATGGGAGATTAGTAGTATCTTGCAATAATGTCATTTTTTGCTCATGCTCTCATGAATTTGTGAAACATGTTAATATTTATGTGCTCTAGTATTTTTCTTCTCAAAATAAATGTTGATATTTACATATATATGCATAAATATATATGTGCATATACACTACCCTACACACACACACACACATTTATACATCCATATACATTACTATACATTATATATCAGCATACACATTTTTGTATTTTTGTATATATTCAAGCATGTATCTACATTTTCAAAGTAGTGTGTATATACTTGTATGCATGCATATACTTCTATACACCCACACAAACACACACATAAACCTATATACGTAATGTATTTTTAAAGTTACACATTAAACTATTATGTGTGTGTGTGTGTGTGTAAATGTATTTAAAATTTTTTGATTTTGATAATTTAATTAAAATAAAATATATATATTGTACACAATTTATAAAATATTGTACATTCTTTATATTTAAAATAAATATTTGTGTGTGTGAATGCATGTGTGTATGTGTGTGTGTGAATGCATGTGTGTATGTGTGTGTGTGAATGCATGTGTGTGTGTGTGTGTGAATGCATGTGTGTATGTGTGTGTGTGAATGCATGTGTGTATGTGTGTGTGTGAATGCATGTGTGTGTGTGTGTGTGAATGCATGTGTGTGTGTGTGTGTGAATGCATGTGTGTGTGTGTGTGAATGCATGTGTGTGTGTGTGTGTGTGTGTGAAGCATATTGATGCGTAAAATGAAATTATGAATTAAATATATGAGCTTCTATTTTATTCAAATAGTTGTTTTTTTAATATTTATATTAAAATAACTATCATTATACTCATATAAATAAATGAAGTTTGCATATTTGTAAATTATTTTGTTTTTACAATTATGTTAAAAATGAAAATATAGTTCATAAATAGATAATATTATTTTTGTTTTTTCTATATAATTTTTTTATTGAAATATTAATATCTATAATAAATTTCTACCTATTATTTATTATTATTAATAAATTTTTAGAAACTTTAATATTCAAACAAATATAATATAGTACAAATAAATACATGCCTTTAATATTTTGTAAAAAATCAATTATTTCTTTAATTATGTTCAAACAAAATAGATTACCATATAAGTATATGAGTACATTTTTCTACAAGTAATTTTTATTTTATTTTATTCAAAATATATAAATGACCATATAAAATATGAATTTGTTTTTTTAAATAATTATTTTTAAATTTATTTTTTCAAATTGAATACATGACAATGTTTTTTTTTTTGTAATTAATAGATTCATTTCAAACATTGTTTATTTATAATAAATATAACATATTGCATATTATGAGGTGCAAATTTTATTTTGTAAATAAATTTTATTTTTAAAGTTTTATCTTTGTAAATTGAAACTACATCACATATATATTTTAAAAATTTTTTATAATATTTATTACACAAACATATTGTTATTTATTTTGAAATTTACAACATGAATTTTAACAAATGAACATTTTGTTAGAAATCAATTTTAGTTAAATGATATTTAAGTGAAACAAAGATACAAACCCTAAACATATTAAATCATAATGATTTATAGAAGCATATAAAAATATAATAAAAATACATTTATGGTTGAAAAAAATTAAATTAAAGTTTCTAAAATATATAGGAAAATGATACAAATTTATACAATATTCAAAAAAAACATGTATGAATGAGTTGAATGATATGAATGTATATTATATTTCTAAAGCATGTAGTTATACATGTTGTAGATGTAATTATATATAGTTTTTCATGTAATTGTATATATTTAGACATATGGCTATGTATAGGTATATTGATGTAGATAAATACATTTATATATAGTAATATGTGGATACATATATTGTTAAATACATTTATATATAGTTATATATCTATATATATATGTATATTAAATATATGTTGTTATATTTATATGTAATTATGTTTATGTATACTATTTTTATAGTTATAGATATAGTAAAATACACTTATATATGTTGTTATTACACACGGCTCACCATAAACACCAACACTCATTTCGTGATTAACATCGAAAATCACAAAATTGTCGAGTGGAAAAAAACATGGAAATCAAGTCAGCATACCTATTGTGCACCATCAACATCCACATAATGAGAACATATTATATCACACAATCATGAAGTATATATACAAATCAATTTATATAAGCAATCCAAGAATACCATGGTGATTAATGAAGAAGAATTTCGAAATAAAAAAAATAGAATCAAAACACACATTCTTGCATTAAGATAATCGATGAAGAATTAGGGTAGAAAAAATACCTCAAAACAATAAGAAATTATCTCTTACTCTTAAATTAGTTTTTGATGCATCGGTGTCGAGAGATAGAAGTGGACTGTGGAGGACTTAGGTGCTTATTAGAGTTGTCTCTTGAGTCTCGACAACAAGTGACTAAAATTACCAAAATATTTAAAATTATCATTATAAAAAAATTTAATAAACAATAAATATATAAAATACATAAAGCCTCATTTTTTTTTATTTATTATCAAAATATTTTCAATAAAATTCATGTGAGCGTACCAAGGTACACATGAAAAACAATTACCTTATAATTTTTTATTATAAAATTAATTAAACAATAACTATATAAACAATTTCAAAAAATATATGTTTAGCCTTATAACAAAAAAAAATCAAATAGCTACAAAATTTATTAACTTCATAAAATAAGACATACATGAAAAGATGATTTGTCTTCAAGCCACTCTCCTAAGTGTTATAAAATATTCTTTATGTTAATATATATATATATATTTATATATTATGGTTATAAATTTTTAAGAATTCATATTAATTTTTATAAAGATAATATGAAATAATTTTTAAAGCATAAAATTTCATATTATTTGATATTATTTATAATTTTTAAATTCTATAAATTACTTAAAGTGAGACGATAATTAAAAAAATTATATTTATTATTTTAATAAAGACTGAATATTAAAAGCTAATAGTAAATATATTACTCAATTGTTTAATTCTTATAAATTTTAGTAGGGGCAACCATCTATGTGTTTATTTTTAAATATTAATTTTTTTTCTTTTAAATTTAATGAACAAATTTAAATTTTTATTATAATTCAAGATTTTCAAATTTTGTATTAATTATTTTTTAAAAAGTTTTCTATAATCATAAAAAAAATATTATACTTATAATAATATTAATATTTACTAGTTTATTCTTCAATTCAGATATTTTTGAAAATATTTTCTATTTAATCATACAATGAATTATTTTACCTATATATTAGTAGAAATTTTAATGTATTTTCATTTAATTTTTAAAATATCTTTAAAAATTATTATAAGTATAGAATTAATTATTTAATGTTATTTTAATATAAATTTTTAAGTTTCTTAATTAAAAATCTTAGAAAAATTTTTTGTATACTTTTTTTAAAAATTTATAATCATAAAAATAGTCATTTTAGTCCTTATTAATATAAGGTTTTTTTATATTTTTATATTTTTTAAATTATTTATTTATAATATCCTTTTTTTATAATTTTACGAGGAGAATGTGTCTTTCAAGGATCACTCATTTATGGACTATAACATACATTTAATAAACAAAATTTAATAAATTATTAAAATAAATAATTAATGATTAGCTAGAAAAATTTCATCGCTAAATCCTACACTATATTTTGGATTTTATTAGCTAGAGAAATTTTGTCGCTAAATCTATCACTAAATTTGTCACTATATTCTGGATGAAATTAGCTAAAAAAATTCCGTTGCTAAATCAAATGCTATATTCCGGATGAAATTAGCTAGGGAAATTCTGTCGCTAAATCCCTCACTAAATCCCTCGCTAAATTTATCACTAAATCCGTCGCTAAATCCATCACTAAATCTATTGCTAAAACCGTCACTAAATTCTCCTCTTTTCTTTGCGCGGAATTTACATCGCTAATCCGTTACAAATTTTTATTTCAATGTAAAATCAGAAATTTATTGCTATTCCCTAGCTAATCCCTCACAATTTAGCTAAGAATTGATCCCTAGCTAATTTTCACTAGCTAAATGAACATTTTCTTGTAGTCTCTATCACATATGATACATCACGGTACTACCAATTAGAATAAACAATTTTTGCAAGAGAACTCCAAAACTATTTTTGTATCATTTCTCATCACTATTTTTGCTTCCACCAATTTTAATACATAATTCCCCGCTAATAGAATTTATTGGTTCTCACAAGATATTAGAAAAAAGGCCAATGAACTCAATTTCCCAAACATCAAAAATTTCCACTTCTTGGATAAATTTTAATGACTTTAATGATAAGTTTCCCAATCTTTGGTATCTATCATATCATCTTGCCATACATTGGCAATCTCATAATAGTAATAGCCAAAAAAAACTAGATTTTAATATTTTATGAGTAATTTTGTGTCTCTCAAAATGCTTTTTATATAGGGAAGAGTAGAATTTGAGGGTAATCAATGGTTTCTCAATTACGAAAATATATTTCTTTATAATCTAATCAATAAATCTTTTGAATAAAAGTAGATCATCCTAAATATAATTTTTCACATGATGAATACTTTTTTTGATATGATGTGAAAAATGGGAATAAGATATTACATGCTAAATAGTTATTAAAATTAGCAAATCATTGAAGTTGCATCTCTATAATTAGAATTTGCTCATCCGAATACTTTTTTGAAATTTTAGCTTATTCAAATTTTTTATATGGTCAGTTATCATATTGTCATTTAACTTCTTATTTCATATTTCAAGATCAAATTATTAGGGAAAAATATCCACCTTATTTTTTTGTTATCAAATAAAGCACTACTATATGATACGAATAAATCACCAAAATTTCTTCAAGGATGGCTAGAATTTATAAAAAGAGAAAACCATTACTAATATTTTATTTTCTATTATTTTATAATTTATTTGGGCTTCATTCAAAGTATGACTACTATATAAAATTGCTCTAATGATTTTATCCCACTTTTGTCCTAACACATCTCCTAAGACATAAGCATGAGCCACAAGCATCACACATAATAAGAAATAGTTCTTCTCATCATGGCAAGATCAAAATTAAACTCTCAACTAATTTATTCTACAATTCTTCAAATTCTTTGATGCATTTTTGATCAAAAATTGATATCATATCTTTCTCTAATAACTTGCATAATTATTTCATACTTTTCAAAAAATTATGGATATATTGGTGATAAAACCTAATGTGCCTAAGGAAACTCTTCACCCTTATAATTTATTAGGTATGATAGGGTTATTAATAACATATACTTTGGCATCATCAACCTCCAATCCTCTAATAAAAATTGAATATTTTTAAATTATTCACATATTAACCATAAAGTAACATTTTTCTCAATTTAAGATGAAATTACTTTCCTTGTATCTTTTTAACACAACTTCTAAGTTATATAAACATTCTTCAAAAAAATCTATATAAATTGAGAAATTATCCATGAATATTCTGAAGATCTCATCATTAAGTTTGGCAAAGATGACTTTCTTTCATCTCAAATACATGGTTGATTCATTATTAAAACCAAATGGCATTCTTGTAAAGAAAAAAGTTTCATATGGGTAGTTGAATATTGTCATTTCTTGATCTTCATGCTCAATCAAAATCTAATTATAATCTAAATATTCATCTAGAAAATAATAGGAATAAATAAAAGAGATTTTATATAATATTTGATCCATGAAGAGGAGTGAGTAGTAATCTTTCCTTATTTTGTTATTCAATTTCTTATAATCAACTCGTAATCTTCATTCTATTATTTTGCACATTAAAATCTCATCATCAATTTTCATCTTCACCACCATTAATCCTCTATTATTTATCATAAGATGTATTGGGCTCACACATTTAAATCTCATTATCAATTGTCATCTTCACCACTTTTAACCCTCTAATGTTTAGCACAATATGTATTGGGCTCACACATTGACTATCAAATATACCATAAATAATACCTACATTGAGTCATTTCACAATCTCCTTTTTTATAATATATTTCATTATTGGATTAAACTATCTTTGGTGTTTAATTATTAATATCATATCTTTCTCCAAGAGGATCTTATGCATATATATAGATGGACTATTCCCTTTGATATAATTTAGTGACCATGCAATAATATCCTTATTATTTTTTATTATAGTCACCCTTATGGTTCCCATATCTTCCATTAGCACCATTGAGATTTTAATTGGATTCATCCTACCATTTCCTAGAAAAGTGTAACAAAATGATTGGGTATGCCTTCGATGTCAATTCATCTTAATTTTCCCATTCTGCTTGTATTTGACCTCCTCGACCATGAATTTATTCTCCAATCCATCAAAATTTGCTTCATTATATCTAAAGATCTCTAGAAAAATCAAGATTTTCCATTCTGCTATTTTGTTGTAACCATGGGTAAAATCAAGATTTCCTCTAGTTTGTTTTTTTAATACCCCAAAACAAGATGTTCATAGATTCATTTTGATTTTTTCCTAGTTCTTTAGAAATGATAATCATTAGCACCACTTTTTTGCTTTAACTCCTTAAGAAATATATCAATGTTTTCCTTTAATGATTACCTTCACATGAACTTTTAGTTTATTATTTTATGTGTACCAATGTTTTAGCTCATTCGCAAATTTTTATTTGTTAAAATTGTGTTGGAAAAATAAAAAAACATGCAAGACAATCCAAAACATAGAAATTCTATAATCTAAAAAAGATAACAAGTTAACCTATTAGATGAGTGAAAATTATAAAAATAGCAATAACAAAACAACTAAGAATAATTATCCTTTCTCAAGAATAATTATGTTAACTTATATTAACTAACCAAATGAAATAGTTCCTAACACTTATGCCAAATAATTATTGTAATTTTTTAATGTTGTCTAATTTTATTTCATTGATATTGTCACAAACTCTCATTGGTGAGGATATCTTATCAACAAAGATCTATTATAAGTATTTGAATTATACAAATAACAAAGAAGATTTTAGTTAAATATCGATCCTACGTAGATTATATCAATAGTTCGGTCAACCAATATTGAGACAACATAATTCTAGTGGAGAAGATAAATAGAGATTTTAATTTGACACTTAGATCATATGGTTTGTCCACTTGATTTGTGTGGTACTTGTTCAAATAATTTGATTTATGTTTGGAATATATACAAAATAATTGTTGGATATTTGTTATAAAAAGCCACTTTACTATAATGATATATAAGATAATTATCATTATCGAGTTCATTTAAATGATAGTCTACTTATAGCTATCCTAATACTACTTTACTATTGAGACAATAAATTACCCTAACCCAAGAGTCATTCATAAGTACATCACCTTTTAGGTATTATATAATTTTTCTTTGATGGTTACTTCATCTGTATAGTCTTATTCTTCGGCTTCATGTATCATAAATATGAAGAAGTGATGTGATTTTAGAGTATTTGCACTTTTGACTTAATGGATAGCATATTCGCATAATTAACATATATTTCTTTTAAATCTTCATTGGAGAAAATCATATGAGTGAAAGTAACTCAAAGTGCTATGACCATCTTATGAGTTACAATGACTCATGTATGTCTATGGATTACCTATCACTTTCCATCAAAATAAAGATGTGACTCTCACACTAAATATGAAACTCATAGAATATTATTTTATAAAATATTCATAATCAATTGAGAATCAATTCTTCTATGATATATACAATAGAGTGTAATATAAAATATTCAGTGCTTTTAGCATTGTGAGCATGTAGCTTACATTGATTAACATACCTAAATTTCAGTTTTAATGAGATTTATCTCATGTATCATGATTAAAAGGGCTATCAATTTATTCATACCAAATACATGAGTAAGCCTTCGTGAATTTTTTATTATTATTTATTATTATTATTTTTCAAGTAAATTCCCTGTGGATTAATTGTAACCATCCAAGTTATAAACCTAATTCATGTTCTATCTAATCATTATTTCTATAAACTTATATTCTACCACATAAATCAAACACTTTCATTAATAATAAAGAGTTCATATGTCACATAAATCATGATTATACAAATCCTAGATCTTAATTTAGTCCTAACATTATGGTGAGAATTTATATGAGATACAAAGATATAAGTCTTGTGAATCTCGAGTTTTTAATGATAGGTCTCATGAGAATCTAGGAAACAAATCCTAATACCATATTATTTTAATGTTATTCCCAAATTCACCCTAGTGAAGGGTATGAGAATCGCTCCCCTAATCTAGAGATTATATTTTATCTTGCACCCCTTGCATTATGGAGAATCTTCCAAGGAGTATGAAAATACCCCATGTGATTGTTGTTGCACTTCTCTTTGGTCCATAAGAGTGGAGTAAAAGAGTCCAATTTAGGATTTTTTTTGTATTGTCTTTTCATTTTGCTTTTATACCTTGTAAATCGGACACTCGTCCAAGTCGAAACTCATAGTTTTGAGAAGATGACATGACTTGGACTTTGTCTCTTAACCTCGAGGTCATGGTTTTGGGAAGTGATTGTGGCTTTGGATGTCTCGTAATCCTTCTATAACAAAAAGATGTGGTAGTGGTAAGTATCTACAATTATTGCATTTTGTCTCCATAACACAAATTCGAGGCTTGGTGAGTGAGCCATGGCTTTGTTCTTTCTTTGGCATTAAATGGTTGTGCTATATGTAATTAGCTTGCTTATAGCTTTGGTCTTTCTTGTACCTCAAATGGACATGGAACTAAAAATAGTCACAACATCGATAATTGTGTTGAGAAATAGTCATGCCTTTGTCTTTAATCTTTTTTTTGTGGATCAAATAGTTGTGGTGCTAGGAAGTGGTCAATTGCCCTGGCCTTTGTCTTTCTTTGGAATCACATGGTCATGATACTGAGAAGTGGCCATGACTTTGGCTAATAACTTGTACATCCAAGTCATGGCTTTGCCATCACTTAATGACAATAGTTGTGGCTTTGGATGAAAACTTCAACCTGAATAATTTTTGGCTACATAATTTTCTCTCTCCCAAAATTCATAGCATTGGATAAAGGCTATGACTTTGACTTGGAAATACTAAGTCTTGCAAGAGAGAAAGTCATGATGCTAAAAATTGATCATGACTTTTAGCATAATAAGGTACTTGGTTATTATGATATGAAATTAGTGTCATAGTTATTATATTATTATGAGTTAGATATGGTTGCAATTCTAAGATATATCATAGCCAAAAATAAATTATTGCATAGATGAAATTTTATGTTAATGACGTAGTAAAGTCATGACATACAAAGATAATCACTACTAAATATATAGAGTTTTGGCTAAGAAAAGATATCAAAACTACATCAAGGAGCCTGCACATCACCAACTCACAAATTCTCAAAAAATACACAATTTTATAACTTTTCATCAAAATCATTCAAAATTCTAAAGTCATGAAATTAATTAAATTTTAGTTTATTGCTATACTTATACATCATCTAATATATATATCTCAAAATACACTAGAATATTCATTATTTTACACACGGAACATCCATCTCTCACCAAACCTATCTACTCAAAAAACCAAATGAAATCCATAGCACCATGATACAAAAAAATACCATGATATTTCTCTAATTCTTTTGAATTAGTTTACAAAATGAAGGTTTGTTAATGTAGTCTAATTTAATCAAGGTTGTGAATTTTTTGATTTTTAGCTATATAAATTATTAAGCCTTTCGATACATTTTTTATACTCACAATTTAGAATCAAAACATTGCAGCATGAATAGAGTGTGTTACATTGTAATCATACATTGAAATGTTTGACTGATACACTCAACATTTCATTACATAAACATTTGGCTTGAAATCAATGTCAATATATGGATATGAATTGATTTTTAAGATATAATCAAAATAAATTAATGGTGATACCCTTGATTTTATTATTGATTATTTTAGTCTAGAATTCAACACATCATGACATGCTCATTGTCAATGTTAGATGAAGCACAATGATTCATCAACACAAGTGTGATTTATAGAAAGAATCTTAAGATAATAAAGATGTACTTATAGAAACATAAATCTTAAGTTTCATAAGTTAGAGATAAATTTTGAGAGTAAAATTATTTTTTTTTAAAGTGAAGATATATAGTAACTATTCATCTAATAAAAATTTATTTATCATCATAAATTTTTAAATATTGTACTACTTTTATAACTACAACATCACTCATTTAGACATTATAGTTGGCTTATGTAAAGAAAATTAATAGAACCAATCTTTTTAAAGACTATCATAACATTTATGAGTTGGATTTTATGGGATGTTTAATTTTGGATGAATTCTAAGAACTAATATTTTAAGAACAAATATTTCCAGTCATCTAAAATTCTCACATGTTAATAGTTTTTTTAGTCCAAAAAAATAAAAATTCTATTTTTTATTAAGATCAGCACTTATTTTAAGAAATGTATTGTGTTCTTCTTCTCTAGTTATTTAATTAGAGAGGAAGGGAGAGATGAAGATAGAAAAAGATAATGAAATAAAGAGAATTTGTCTTGATATGCAACAATATTTGTAATTCTCTAATTCTCATTCGCAATAAAAACATTTTGATTTTATAGTGATTATGTCCAAAGTCACATTACTATCATAAGTATCTCCATGTGTAGCAAATATCACAAAAGATGTAAACTTTTTTCATGTATCTGAACTATGTTTATATCATAATAATAAAATCTATGATTTGGGTTTTGTTTCAATGTATCTTTATGATATTGAATGCCATATCCTAATCAAGTTGGGCGACTAGATTTCTAATATAAAATCACTTAAAGTTTATGGTCTTACACGATATCATTTAATGATTTAAATCTTTTTCTTTCACATCTCTTATATATTTCATAAGACAAATTTTAATTCCATGGTATAATTTCTTATAGATTTTTAATGCATTATGACTTAATAAATACTCAGATTAATTCATATTTTCATACAGATTAATTATTTTAGAGTAATTACTTTGGTATTTTTATGTTATAAGTTATATATTTTGTTTCTTAGGTGAAGCTTCATTTGTTATGGATTTTCCTTTGATATATAGTTCCCCAATTTATAAAGTTTATTATTTCATTTTATTTAATCACGATTCTTTGTGGCCCAAGTTATCCGAGACTTTGATACTATAACTATTGAAATTGTGTTCATACTAAAAGTTATTTGTTAATCTTTTTTTTTTTTGGTTAGTTGGTTGAATGCATCTCTTTGTTTTTAATTGTAAGTGAATTTACAATGTACTAAGTTTGTATTTAAAAATAATGTGTTTGTGTCCTTTTTTTAGCATAGTAGAAGATTTAATGCATAGAGTTTGACTTACATATTGAAGATCAAATTATCAGTTCTTATAGAATATAATACAACTATTTACAATCTAAATGAAGTTGGATACACAATTGGTAAGATTATAGCACATGATTTTAATATGTCTATCTTGACAATGAGGAACAAAGAAATTCAAACTTTTTGCACCAGTACACTTATGTATATTGAATGAGACCATCACGATGTAATTATTTTATACTACCATATAAAACAAAAACACATTATTATTATTATTATTATTATTATTATTATTATTATTACTATTACTCTAATCTTGAAATAATTAATAGACACTTAAACTTACTAATACTTATTTTGATTTATAAAGAGTGATATTTATAAATAGATTAATAAACTTAACGAGTTGGTTAACTTTATCATCTGTATTATGAATTTTAATTATTGATGCAATGCATTCATGCCAAATGGATTGATCATAAACTCTTGATGATAGTTATAAGTTTTAATTTTGTCAAATCATATAGATTGATTTTATATGACTTATCAAATCAATTTAAGTATATTGTCTTATGAAAATAATAAGATATTGATTAAATTAAATTGTCAGAATTGTAATTCAATCGCTAGGCATATAAAATATTAAATAAGAAGTTTAATAAGTATTAAATAATAAAAATCTCAAATTATTTCTAATAAGTGAGCGACTGCAATTATAATTAATGTAAATTATACAACATAATTTCTATTAGGAGCTTGAAATCATATTTTAGCTAGGGTCTCTTCCTTAGCCTTAGCAAATGCCATAAGAAATATTATAAATTATAATAAAATATTTCATTTATTTAAATCATATATCAAAATTAATTGATTTTATCAAAAGTAAATTAATTAATTTAAATTAAAACCATATTAATTATGATTATCTATATATATATAAATATATATAAAGATAATCATTAAATAATAATTTTAAAGAAAGAAAAAAAAACAACACATCACTTTTTTTTAAAATGATGTGACATATTTTCTTTCCTTTGTTTTGGGTTTTATGACATAAGAAGAATGAGACCACATTGTTCTTCTTTATCATATGATTTGGAGTAGGATATATGAGAGAATATTTTAACTACATGCAGAGCTTGTGATTATACATTTTCTAATATGTTTTCAGTGTCATTATATTAATATTCCATATGGAAAACAAAAAAAAAAATTGATCCTAGTCTACACGTGTTAACATGAGAAGGGATTTAAATCCCTAATACTATAATATATTCTTTTAATATGTTTTATGATTAGTTTCTAAGGTGAGACATTGTTTCTTAGAGAATTTCATTTGATGAATAGTTCTCTACTTCATAAAGTTTCCTTATTTTTTCTTTTTTTTTTTACTTAATTATGATTCTTTGTTGCTCAAGTTAACCAAGCCTTTAATATTGCTACCTCTACAACATCATGTTTAGCTCGCTCTTAGCGTAATAATTTAGCCATTATTACAATTTTCTTTATTTTGTTGGCAGAAATTGAACAGGAAAAAAATGTTATCATGGGAACATAAACTAGACAACATTATGTTATATACAAAATTTTGGTTGTTTTTCCTCTTGTCCTATGGATATGAATACATATTATGTTGATTTTGTGTATTTGGAGAACTATAGAAAATCACTATCTAATTTTAGATTCAGGGAATCATAAAGTACATAAAATATTGCTTGTTTCTAAAAATGATAAAGGTGCCATAAGGGTCTCATTATAACTTGAATGTTAGACAAGTGGATGTTGCAACTAGATTCTCATTATAGCCCTTCTAGAAATGATAATTCAATGAAACCTTATAAAATATTTATAACCTAAAAAATGATGGAAATACTATCTTGGGGGATTCTAAAAATGTTGTTGCATTATGTGAAGATACAAGAGAATTGGTAATTCTTTTTTTATTCATTACAAAATTTTACAAAAAGGTCCATAATGAAATAGCATCTCCCTATTTCTAGTCTTATGAATATATTTAAAGTTTATTAGTCTTATAAGAATTATGATATGTTATGATAATACTAGAAATAAAATAAAAATCCAAAAAATTCAATTTGGAGATGAATATCACAAGGAATTGTGAACAATTAAAGAGATGCTCATCAACCTTCAACTTTTATTTTGATTTCCAAACATAGCTATATGTCTTTGTATGTCTTACAAAAATACAATATTAGGCTCAATTTCATTTTCATACATGCAACAACTTATTATAATTTTATATTATAAAATATGTAAGGATGTATTTTGTTGAACTTGCAAAAATATATGTCATGACTAAATTTCATTTCCTTGGATGTCTTTACTTGTGATTTGATATTATAAAACACATCAAGATGTTCTTCATAATTTTATAATTTTTAAAAATTTTATTTGGTTATAATTTGGTTATAATTGTAATAAAATTAAATATGGTTTTAATTCTATTATACATTCTACACACACACACACAAATTGTTTGATTTATAAAAATAAAAATTGCTTTGGTTTTTAAAAAAGTGGTTTTTAAATTTGAATTTTTTACGTGCTGATGTTTTAAACAGAAGAACAAACTTGGATTTTTAATTTTTTAGTACAACAAAATCTATATATTTTATGTTTGGAGATTTTTTTTTTAACTTTAGAAAAAAAAAAGTCTTTTTTTTAATAAATATTTTCTTAATACTTAATAGTGTTTAAAAACATACATTTTGCAGTATAAATCACTCATTTTAATAATTTGTTTGCGCTCCCATCAAGACTGTGTGGTGCTATAAATTCATTTTTTATAAAATAACAACTTAATGGAAGGTTGGATAATTTATAATTAATATTTTTGGGATAATTGCTGTCCCATGAACATTCAGTCACATCAAATCTTTAATATTTTTCATATGTATTACAATTTACAATTTAACTAATTAAATTATTCTTTTTTATATTTCTAGGTCACCTTTATTGCAAGTTGTATTTTAATGATAAATCATTTTTATATCAAATTTATACGAATTTGAGTAATTTATATTATCATACGCTAATCTTCCATGTTATGATCCTGTACTTTTACCAATGCTACTTCCTATCATCTTTTGATCGAGATATCTTGTTTATCATGTCAGATCTGTTTCACTCTTTCCCTCTAATTTTGTTTTATTTCTTTAATTTCTGTAATCAGAATAGTATTGTTTGATTCGTTTTACTTCAAGCGCCTTTAGTAGCAGATATATATTGTTTTAATTCTCTCGTGGTAATTTTATGTCCTGTTCAAAATTTTCGCGTGCAGTCTTCGATGCAAAATTCTTTTCGGCAACGGCAACCACTAATCGCACGCCACCTTTCGTTGCTTGCCTATTTCTTCTCTTGATCCATTTGTACGAAATCTTCATAAACATTCAAAAGACGACCTTATTCCACTATTCTTACCTAGATATTTAACACTTACAATGGTATTGAAATGATCATTGATTGTTAAACGATGATTTCACATCCTTGGTATAAAATTTGAAATATATGATAAATTATCTTGTTCTCTGATCCTTGACTTGTGGTAGTAAAAATTACACTAAAGTTTTGTAATTGTTCAATTTTATGCATTAAAGGGTAAATTGTGCAATAAGTAACTAATGGTGGAAATATTGGGTCTCGTTATGTATAAAGAATTCAAAGTTAATGACAGTTATTCCTCATAATTGAGCTGCAGGTAAGTCATTTCAATTCCCTGCTAGTTACCCTTCCCGCTTTCCTGTATGCCTATTTCCCGTATATTTCCACAATCCTAATCTCACCTTACAAACCCATTTTCATCTTGCAAAACCCTGCGGCTCTTTTCTCTTATTCATATTGCACACACATCAGATCGGGCGATACAATTGGCTGCATTTTAGGGCATACGGCAAGAGAATTAGTGCGAGGAAGATGTGCGTACGGCAAGAGATTTAATATTGAATAGGTTTTCATTATTAAATTCAGTTTTTGATTTTATTAAATGATTTTTTAAATTGAGTTATTATGTGGCAGATGGTGAGTGGATGAGTGTGGGGTCCAATGACAATTATAATGACTTTTACCTGCAGCTCAATTATTTGAGTATGAATCAATAATTTTGAATTCTTAATACCTAACATCTAATTATATAATATTAGTTACTTGATGCACTCTCCACCCCTATATTTAAAGTCTGTTCAAATCTGAAATTCTTACTTTCTAAAATCATTAATATCAATTAGGAATATCTTAATTGGATAATTAGGAGGGATAAAATTAGATCACGACTGTGTTTCGTGCCGGGCCAGGCATGACATTGTTACTGTACTGTGTCATGCCAGATCTGGCATGGTTTATCAAAGCCCAGGCCTGGTTGGGACAAATCAGGCTGTACAGCCCAAATCAAGCTGTACAGGCCTGGTTTAATTTTTTTTAAAATTTTTAAAGTTTAATTTTTTAGTTTAAATAAAATATATATTATATTATATTATATATAAAATTATAAATAATGTATAATATATTAAAATTATAAAATGAAAATTATTAAAAATTTATTAAATTGCAAAGTTTACTTTTTTTTATAATTTAAAATAAAATTAGTTTATTTATTACAAATTTAGAATTAAATTATAGAGTAAAATTTTTAAATGAAAATTTTAAACAAAAAAATAAATATAACAAAAAATTTCGTTAAAAAGAATTATAAAGTCAAAAATTAAAATAAATCAAATGAGAAATAACCAATCAGCTTATAGATGCCGAAGGTTCGAACCGAACAAATTTAAATTTCAACGTAACATAAAAATAAAGTGTACTATCAATAAAAAATAAAATATCAAAATTAAAAAATAATAGATCATTATTAATCGTTAATAAGTATATTATGAGCATCATCATCCTCAACATTAAAATTACTATCATATAAATTATCATCATCAGCAATCAAATCCTCCGTATTCGTAGTGGGTGCGGATGCAGTTCCTGTCCTAGCTCCAGCACAATCATGAATGCTAAATCTTTAATCATTTCAATCCTTCAAACAGGTCAAGGTCTCAACAATATCTAGACGTAATCTCGATCTCTTATTTGAAATCACGTTAACTGTAATAGATAAAGCAGACTCCGATGCTATGGTCGATACCGGAAGAGTCAGTAAATTCTGTGTCATCCTAGATAGCACGAAAAATGTGGACTCATATGATTTTTACCATAGTAATATATCAAGATTCTTAGTATCAGAATGTGATAGGATTGAGTAGTGATCGATATCTAAGTATCGAAAAAGCTCGCTCCTATGTGATGGTCCACCCCGACGTTTCCCCCCCGCTAGCTGAATGGAAAATTTGTCATCTCAGGACAAAGTATCCATGTCCGTAGAGGTGTCAAACGGGCCGGGCCGGCCCGGCCCGGCACGAGGCACGGCACGGTTCGGCCGTGCCTGGGCCGGCCCGGCACGATAAAAAAACGTGCCCGGGCCAGTGCCGGGCCCGGCCGAACAAACCACGTGCCGGGCCGTGCCTTGGCACGTCACGCCGGCCCGCGTGCCTGAGTCGTGACTCGTGACCCAACCGGGCCCCGCCCCCGGTAAAAAGACCGCGGGTCGGGTCCAAACAGACCCGACCCGCCCCGCCCCGCCTGCCCTGCCTTGCCGTGCGCCCGTGCCCACGGGCCGTGCCGTGCCCGAATTTAAAAAACCGTGCCGTGCCCGGCACGGCACGGCAGCACGGCTGGGCACGTGAAAAACGGGTCGTGCCGTGCTGGGCCGGCCCGTTTGACACCTCTACATGTCCGTAATCACAGTCTCATCTTCATCACTACCATACCTAGTATCGTAGTATGTGAACAGGTCAGTCAACTTCTCGTGAATGAATCCTTCAGGTGGGTCTTTCAGGTTCATGCACGAGGAAATGTAAGTCAAGATGTTTTCTACCCCTACCACTTTAACCTTAGGGTCAATGCATGCAGCGAGGTAATAAAGAGATGGACCACTACTTTAAGTACTTGGTTTCCATCTTTGCAATTATATGGCTAAGTGTCGGGTCAGCTCAATACTTCCTAAACATGCTACTAGAGGTGTCAAACAGGCCGGGCTGGGCCATCCCGGCCCTTTTTTTTTGAGCATGAGTGTGCCTTCGTGCCGAGCCAGGCACAGCACGGTTACTGTATCGTGCCTTGCCTGGCCCAGCACGGTTTAAAATAGCCGGGCCCAGCACTGCCCGCATGCACGGCAGGCCGTGCCGTGCTGGGCCTGCCGGTCCATGCGGGTCGGGCTTCGGGGGACCGCGGTCGGGTCGAATCAGACCCGACCCATGGTCTTTTTTGGGAGGGGTGGTCGTGGGGTCGGGCTCAGGGCACACCCGGCACGGGACGAACCCGTGCCGGTGTGCCGTGCCACGGGCCAGGCACGGCACGGCTCGTGCCTAACCCGGGCACGACACGGGCCCGGGCACGACACGGGCCCGGGCACGGAATTTTTCCTTGCCGGGCCGGGTCGGCCCATCCCGGTTGATGCCTCTACATGCTACTAATGTTGCATGCACCTGAGTGCAATGCAAGTTGTGAGCATATAAACCGACGAGCACATGTTCGTTGTGTCATAAAATATATTCAGGAATTTCATAAATGAAATTCCTGGAGTCCAGTCAGTGTCGTAAATAATAAGTTCGTCACTCTTACTATTGACATAGTCGGATATCATGTATCCGTATCCAAGACATTAATCCAACATTAGGTACGTGCAATTCTAACGATGTCTCATATCCAATTAGAATTTCTTCTTAAGATTCACAGACAAACATAGACTATCAAACTCTTGTTGTCTGCGAGGAGTGCGAATATATTTTAGTGCATTACGTATATTATTCAAAGCGGGGGAACACACCTTCATACCCGCTTGAATAATTAGGTTAATCACGTGACACATGCATCTGACATGAAAAATCTCTCCTAATGGTGCGTCTCTAATATTCCTAACAAACATGTTAATCGCTACTCCATTATTAGAAGAGTTATCGAATTTTATACTAAAAATTTTATTTTGAATTTTATATTCCCTAATGATTTTTATCATACACTCAAAAATGGCCGGGCCATGATGAGGATGAAGAATCTCAAAGAATCCTAAAATTTTTTTATGCATAGTCCAGTTAGAATCCACATAGTTGCTGGTGAGACATGCATAATATGATTCATCGTGACTTGTCTAGATATCGGACGACACGGACACCACTCCACTATATGTCATAAATTCATTAATTATTTTTTGTTTTTCTAACTTATACAATTTAGTATGTCATACCTAGATGTGAACCTAGGAATCCTATGATAAGCATGCTGAAAATATGTTGTCTGCATGATGCACACAACCCTTGGAACTTCCAAAAATCTGATCGAAAGACCCATCAATGTGATAAGTCTAGCCATGCTATTTCTACCCAACTCGCTTGAGTATATGAAGGGAATAAATTTTGAGACTAAACTAGATCCAGTCTCAAAAAATGCAGTGCCAATTTGGGTTTGCCTAGGATCTAATGGATCATATTTTTTGGTGCATAATTCGGCATGTCTCTTAAGATGCCCAATCCCAAACGAACTATTACAAGTTAAAATTCTCATACAATATTTGCACTGTGTCATTTCTTCTTCCTCACCCCAAATATTTTTTTATTTTATTATATTATATGAGTCGAAACTACCGAAGTCCTCTAGTATTTTATTTTTTAGAAGTTTGGGTTGAGATGACTGGAGAAACCAAAGTTTCAGCAGCCTCAGACCTTTGTGTAAGATTTTCATTTTTTAAATTAAAATATGTTTTATTAGTATTTGTCATTTTTAGGATTTTTGTTAAACATGACACTTATGTAGAAACTAGATGATAGATTTTAGATTTAACTATTTTAGGACTAGAGAGAGACTATACTAGAGAGAGACTGAGAGATAGAAAACAAAACTTAAAATAAATTACCTGGTCAAAACCCGGGTTGAGATTCTCAAAAAGCCAAGCCAAATGACGAAATCATGAGTCCTGAGAGATAGGAGCAAGAGTTTTGAGAGAGTAAAAATGAGAGATTTGAGATAATAAATGTTTATGAAAAACATAAATGTTATAGAGAGGTTGAGAGGATTTTATAGATTAAAAAAATAATTTTTTTTAAAAAAAAGTAATTTTTTTTTGTTTTTTTAAATTTTTTTTAATATTTTAGGGGGCAAAATCATGAGGTCTCTTGGATTCTGCCTCCTAGCCGCTGGAAGTCAGATCCAACGACTAAAATTTTAATTTTTTTTTTGCCCATTGGGGGGGGGGGGGGGGGGGGGGGGGGGGGGAATTTGGGTCGGGAGGTACCGCGGGAAGCTAGGCCCGACTCACCGAGTCACAAGAGGGTGAGCCGTGACCTGTGACTCGTGAGGGTGCGGAAAGCTAGGAGCCCAGGTTTGCGGGCACGGATGCTTGACTGGGTGTGACCCTTACCCGTGCCGATGGGTAGTGCCACAAGCCATCGAACCGTGCCGGGTTAGGCACGACACGAGACCCGATTGGCCTTGGCACGGCACGGGCCCGGGCACGGGTAATTCCTGTGCCTCGTGCCGGGCCTGGCCGGCCCGCCCTGTTGACACCTCTTGATAAAATAAGTTGTAATTCTCCTCAAGATATTGGATGATAAAGAAAGGCTTATTTTAAAATCTTCTAATTTTTTATCTGGAAATAATATGATGAAAACAAAAACTTGGACAGATAATCTGGTTCCCCTAATCACATTCTAAACATGCAGTATATCTTTTGATTTCTAAAGCTAAAAAAAAGAGAATAAAATATTGTTTATTTGCAATTCCCAAGGAACATGCAAAATGAATTCTGCGCCAACTCAGAATCATTAAGCATTTTTTTTTTTAGAATATCACATCTCTTGAAGATTATGAGAACATTTAAATTACAAGACATCAATGAAAGAATTTATGGAATCCATCTAGAGGTATCAAAAGGGTCGGTCCAGCATGGTCCATTTTTTTCAGGCATAACTGAGCTGGTGTGTTGTGCAGCATGTTTCTTTGGAGGGTATGCTCGGCATGGGCCCACGGCCATAAAACTGCCTGGGTTAGGGCTGTTTGGGTTGATTCAGGTCGCCTGGTTTGGGTTTGGTTGGTTGCATTTATAAAATTTTATGATTTCGGCATCATATTGTTGGGCTTTTGCAGTTACCTGACAGGCGTTGCTGTGTCATCCCCTCATTGGGCATCGTTCTATTCGTGGTCATCCATGTCGTGCCCACGTGCCATGCATTTGTGTTGTGCTTGGCATGGCACGTGGGCCGAAAACCCTCGGCATAGCACTGCACGGCATGACTCGTGTTGAGGGTGTGCCCGGCATGGGCCTGGGTCGCTAGACCTATTTGGCATCTATAAATCCATCACATCAAGCTTCTGAAGATTAAAGATAAACTATTCAGCCAACACCGTAAAAAATCGCATAAGAAAAACTATGTTTACTACTATCGTATGCTATATATGAATAGAAAGAAATCAGAGATGACATGAATGAAAGTCTCATAATTTAGATTTAATTTTTAAGAAGATAAAAACAAAAAATTATATTGTATTCCGAGATAATTATATTAGTTTGGAAATTATTTAGGATGTATAGATTTTGATATTGTATTTTTATTACTTATCAAAAAAATAATATTGTTCATCTATGCCATGAAGCGGGAACCACATCATGGTATACTCTAATATTTTATCTCACCAATAGTGGACTAGCATAGTTTCATGTCCATTAAATATCTACACATGAATTTTGATATCCATTTCAATCCTATTGAGTTTTTTTGGATATGGTTCTCAAGTACATTAGTTCTCTTGGAAATCAAAAAAGGTCAATCTAGTGCTATCCTAGTTATCATTTATTCTTAAGGAACATCCTCCAATAGGCTCTATCTGCGCCATACCTAGCTTTCATGCTTTGATTGCATGAAAGCTAAAATTAAACTATAAATCAAAATAAAACAATAAAATAGAACCAAAACCCTAGGGTCCATAACAAGTCATGGCATACATACATGTAATCAAATATCCATTTTTAATTTTGCTAAAATTAACCATTTTAAAAATGTATTTTGACTAACACGACACTTTATAATAATTTGGGAAAATAGCTTATGCAGAAAATTAAATAATTATTAATCTTGCATTTCATTAAAAAACATATTTATTTAAGCTAATTATATTAATTTAAATACAGAACACCCAATATTCATTATTACCCCTAAAATACAAATAACTTTTACACCATTATTAGATTTTCAACCAAATTCAACCATATATAGTACTATGACAAGAATACAAAAATCTACAAAAAAGCAAATCCTAATACTTGTTTCAAGCGAAACAATACCAAACCAGATTAGTGTATAGAAATTATCTTTTGTATAAAATCTTTCAATCTGAATCAAGTGCAACTCCAAATTCCATCTACAATAAAGTTTTTTTTCAACCCGAATGCAAAAAGAAGAATCTTGTATAAAATCTTTCTTCATATCATAGTTAGATTATCAAACTAAATTAGTTTTATATATGAGCATGTCTATACATCTTTAGTCTCATAATATCATGTGGCCAAGATATCTTTTTTTTATCTTGGTGGGATATATTTATAATTACACATATTCTTCTCCATTGATTAACATACAAAATCATAACCTTTAGAATTCATCATGTTATAGATTATATTTGGCTGTGTTAAAATAAAAAATTGATCATGTAAGACACCATGATGATTTCAAGTCCAAGTATCTTGTACAAGATTATCATCACACTTAGATTCTATAACAACTCATTGCTTGTTCTCCAACATGTACTAATGCATTGACTTGATATCTTATATCCATGAAAATATCATCATTGGTCTAAACACAGTAGTTTGCAGGTTATCCACATTCACAATAATACTCAATCATTGAAAATTATAGAATAAAATGATAATTAAATTATCATTCTACGGATGTTATTATAAGTATTTATATTACACCGATATGAAAAGAAAATCATAGTAATATAATTTTTTTAATAAAATTTGGTAAAAATTTTTCTATAATCATTTTATGATTAGTAAGATGGTCATACACCAAGAGAAAAGATACAAACTTTTTGGAATGTGTGTTGTGCAATTAGTTTGCTTCCAATTTCAAATGATAAGGATTATGGCACTTGCAAAGCTATGCATGCTCATTTATTTTAAACATTTGGTTAAATTATGAAATGTCTCGAAATGTATAGGAGATGTTTATCCATTTTTAGAAAATAATTATGCATACCATGGAATTTTATTAAAATGATAATGGAACCATGAAGATTTCATTATAGATTGAATGGGAAACAAGTAGCTTCTACAATATCGATCTTATTGTAGCATTTTTAGCAATGGTAATTTAGTGAGCCTGAATAAATATTTAAAACCTGAAAAAATGGCGGTAACACTTCCCTAAGGCAATGTAAAATGTAGCCACATTACATTTTACAACTAAAAGCTCCAAAACCCTAGTGACAAAATTTTTCAACTGAACTATTAGATGCTCATATACAAATAAAAAAAATTAATATTATATTGCACCAAACATGAAAACACCATTACTTCATTGGTTAATTTGAAAACATGAGTGTGTATTAGATTTTCCTAAAATTACCACAAACTATATAGTATATTTTCTTTTTTTCTTTAATCCAATGAGATGTTATCAACTACAACTTATTTATTGTAGCAATATTAAAACTATTTTAAGGTTGTCAAGATTCAAAATTATTTATTATAGATAAATTCATATGCATATTAATTTCTTTGTTTTCAATATTTTTATTAGAAGAAAGGCTAATCTAAAATTTCATGCCACTAATTGTTAAGCTAAATAGTGGACTCTCGAATGAGGTGCAATGATTGAATGTGTTTTGATCACCTGTGAGATCTAGGTTTTTTATCTGATGGAATTGCTCATCATCACAATATAGTTGTACTTGATGCACATTACTGAGAGCTACCCCATGTTTGAATATGATTTTTTTGATGTGAACTATCTCTTTTTTTGATTAACTAGGAATAATATACATGGCTTATAACATGATACTATTTATTGTTTTGAATTCATCTAGCTTATAACACTATTAATCAAGAAAATACATAGCTAGACTATTAATCAGAATCATACTTATCAATTTGGAAATCGACATGTAAACAAACCTTTTACAGATAACTCTTCCTCACTTGCATTTTTCAAGAATGTGTCAATATTTAGTCTCAAGTATTTAAGAATATTCTTGCTAGCTTCATAATGACTTTACTTAAGATCTATTAGATATATGCTCTTCATACCCAAAATATAGGAGATATCAATGCACGTACATAACATGCTGTATATGATAAATCCTTAACGAAAATATATGGACCTTTACTCATGTGCAACATCTCTTCTTTTGTCAAAAGATATTCTTGCGTTGAAAAAGTTATTTTATGAGATATAGTTATATGAATATTTAATTGGATTCTTCTATTATAAACCTTTTTAACATTATATCTGTGTATGTACTTGATTGGGCCAAGTAATCTCTTTGAGCTATCTATGTTAATCTCAATACCTAAATCATAAGTAATTTCTCCTAAGTCTTTTATTAAGCATCTGCCCAACCAAATCATGATCGATTCTAAGGTGATGATGCCATTCTAATGAGATGTTTGTCATCCACATTCAAACCTAGGAAGATGATAATACAATCACTTACCTTCTCATAGACATATAGTTTATCATCATTTTTCATGAATCAAAACTCATTGACTCCATCATTAAATTGAGGATTTCAACTACTAGATTCTAAGAACATATGTACATGACATATCAATTTATGGATAAGTGTAGCTCATATACCTTTTTGGTATTTATTAAATAAATGAAACCTTTATGTTTTTTCATATACATATCTTCTTCTAGATTTTCATTAAGGAGAGTGGTCTCGACATATATTTGCCAATTTTTATAGTCATAAAACATGACTACTACTATCAAGATCGTGATGAATGTTAACACTAAAACTCACAAAAATATTATGTCATAATCAATACCATGAATCTATTGGAACCCATGTGTGACTAATTACTCTTTAAATATTTATGAATTCTTATCCATGTTAGTTTATTTCATGAAAATCCAATCATACCACAATAGGTTTCTTCATTTTGGGTGAGTCAACAAAGGTCCTTACTCTGTTAGCATACTTAGATTGTATTTAATATATCATGGCTCCAAGACATTATTATACTACAGGCTTTCCACTTATTTCCCATATGTTTTAGGCTCATCTTAATCTATTCTTAGAATATCACTATATTGTGTCCTAAAAAATTAATATCTCAAACCGCATGGCTCCAAGTCATTTATCATATTATCTGCTTTCTACTTCTTCTTTGTAGGTGGTAGTATCATCTTGATCTATAAAATAGAATGACATCATCTATGTAATGAGAAATTGACATCTCTTTGAAGTAGGATGATCTCTATTTAACCTACATTGTTATTGTATCTTTTGAGTAACTTGTTCCCCAATAGTTTGTAAATGGTGCTCAAGCACCATATAGAGTTTAACATTCTATTATTGTTCTTAAACTTCCATCAAGCTCAATATTTTTCCCACTTGTCTTTCTATAGATAATTTTTTTCCCAAGAAATTTTGATGTACAAGCAATAAATACTTTTTTTTCATTGATTGAAAGAAAAAAGGTCACTTGAAGTTTTGGGATATCACACAATAATATTTATCAGATTTAGGGTTTAGTTTGTCTGAGTTTTTGCATCTCACATGAATATCATAATCTCAAATTCTCTTGAAAGACATCGAATGCTCCCATATAGATATCTTATATGATATTTTTTGAATAGAGTTAGACGAAATATTGTTCTATGTGAAAGAAATTGTTAGTAATGCATCTTCTCATAAGAATTTAGGAATATTTGAATGATTCATCTTTCAAATCATCTTCCTTTTTTTTAATGGTGATTCAATTCTTGTGTTCCCAGAGGTGTTCGTCATGAAATTATCTCATTCTCTTTTATAAGGTTATCAAACTTTTGGCTTAAGTACTCAACACTTGCTTCTGATCTAAGTGTTTTGATATTTTTGTCAATTTTTTTGAAGTTTTTTAATAATTTGTTTTTAAAGTTAATTCTTTAAATTCTTTAAATTTTCAATGGCCTCAAATTTGTGAATCATAAGATGCACATATATGTATCTATGGAAATCACGAGTAAACATAATATACTTATAATATCCCCTTGATTGTATATTTAGATGTCCAAATACTTTAGTATTTATAAGACCTAATAAATTTGTGAATCAAATTTGTGATGTTGCACAATAAAAATGCATCACGCATCTTATATTGCTCAGAACCAAATGAGTCGAAGAATCCTTCTTTGTAATTTATGGAAATGTGACTAACATTTACATGACCTAAGTTACAATATCATGAGTAAGTAGGATTTATTTCAATCAATTGTCTAATGTTCTTTAGTTTATGCACATTTGCACATATGTGAGAATCACATCTAATATCTAATATTTATAATTAAGGAGTATATAGATAAACCTCTATAATAAACATACATGAAATAGACGTCTCACTTTTTTTTTCTTTTTTTCTCTTTGAAATAGAAGAAATAATTTCTTTGAAAATGGCTATTACGCATTTGAGTGAATGTACCATGGCAACCAAGTTAGACTTTTTCTTTTGTCTGTTCTCTGGTGAATCATCAAAAAAAATATAGGATATGAAATTCTTCATGTTAGCTTCAACTATTCAACATGCATAGAAACTGAGAAAGATACTTATCAATTTCATTCATGTTATATTTCATGATAAATTGTTTATATCCTTTTAGTAATTCTTAAAAAATCAAGTCTGTGGTCAACTCTTGGCATGTGAGAAATCATATCCATGATAATTTCTCAACATAGCGTTTCATTTTGAGAACATGAATTTTCATAGTTGTTTCATTTGCCATTTTCAACTTAAAAAATGTCTTAGATATGTCATATCTTTCATATTGTGTACATCCCTTATAAATTTTGTAAGGTGTTTGATCATATTAAATACATCCATATCTTCTTATTACTTTTGAAGCTTGGAAGTTATAGTGAAAAGCATAAAGTAACCAGTGTCTAACATATCTTCAAGATATTTTTTATAAGCATCTCTATTTGTCTTTAAGATATTTTCGAGCAGCTCACCAAGGATAAGTTCCTCTAGAAAATACATCTTCTTTTCTTTTTTGAGGACAATCTACTAATTGTATAATCCATCTAGGATATTTGTCCCATTCCATTTATTCTTCTTAAGGATTGATCACAATGATAATATGTATAATATATTTAATGCAAAAAAAAAATTCTAATAGAAAATATCCACAATTATTATTATAATGATTTTCATTTAAAATAACATTTAAAAGGCAATCCCACTATTTTTCATAAAAGTAACAACCATAGGTTTTAATTTTTAAAAAAATGTTTTCTAAAATTTTATGGTGGGCTAAGATCATTGTTTTATTATATCTTAAAGTAGCTTTGGTTGAACATTGAAGATTACTAGTATTTAGGGAGGCAATCATTGCCAATGGCATCATAAGAAATTATTAGATACTTAGTTGAACAACTCGTGTTTGCAATCATTGCCAATGGCATCATAAGAAATTATTAGATACTTAGTTGAACAACTCTTGTTTGCATCCATTATAAGAAGTACCTAATGAAGCTCCTCAAGTTCCTTCATCTCATTATAACAACCTACTTAAGTCAGACCCAATATTAGACTAGAAAAACTACATTTCATTCATCAAGGCCTTAATGAGGTGAAATATTAGAAGTGTTTGAATTTGACTTAATATTTTGATTTGAATATTTTAATAATATAAATCTGACCATTAATAGACTATCAAAGTCTGAAATTAATTTAAAAACGTCAAATCAATTTTGATGTTCATTTCAGCCACTTTTAATTATCATGTTTTTATGTACTTTGCATTTCAAAAAAGTAGAATCACAAACCTTAAACAAAATGAGATATGTGTCATGGTTATCATCCAAAACTATATTGGTTCTCTCCCATGCTAATGTGAGAACTAAAAAGGTTATCCTAAGAGTTGTGAACTATGCAATACTACATTAGTCAACAACTAGAAGGTTCTCCCATGCATATGTCACAAACCTTTTGATAAATATTTATATTTATCAAAGAATAAATATATAGCATGTCACATCATTGTCACCCCTATTGTTAATTATATATATATATCAATGAGAAATATATAGCAAAACATCATTGTAACCCCTATTATTAAATATCATATTATATATAATGGTTGATTGTGTTAAAGTCAAAAATTTTCATATTGGAAACCATATCCAATATGAAAATGATAAGATACTAAATATATTTATACTTTTAGCTTTGTAAGTATCATACTCAAGTGAATTAATATATGTCTTCCCATAAATTTTACTAATAAAAATCATAAAAGAAAAATTTGACTTGCAGAATTATAATCACCATAGACGTCACCTCTACTTGCATGTGTCTCATTACATACATGTTACCATCTATCACAAATGACACATAGCTCCCACACTATAGTAAAACTCCTTAGTTAAATTTTCTTCTTAATCCATATATTATTTTAAGATTAGTTCTTCTAGAATATGCACAATGAATTCATCATAAATATATTTGTACTTTCAAATTTGTAAGTGTCATACTTATAATAATTAAACTTAACTCAATATTAGGTATTTGCATATAGGTTTATCTCACATGTTAAGATTATAAGGGTTGTCACTTCATTCTTATAGTACCTAGTATATATGTGTCATATGACATACCTATCACCATCCTCCATTACAAATATGCATAAATCTATGATATATTGAAACCCCTAAATGAAAATTCTAATTAGAATCAATATCTATCAATATCCAAACCATAATATTACTATAAACATAAATATTAAATATTCATATCATTAAAACACAAGTACATCTACCCAATCCTTGATTAAAATTTAGCTTAACATTTCGGGAAGAATTTGCATAAAATATTTGGAGTAGTATCTCATTTAATTGAGGGTTCAAAATGATAACCATAATGATGATCTAAGTTCTTAAATTTTAATCTTAACTAAGAGTTGCCATATTTCGAGTAGTCTCATTTAAAGTTCCATTCATCTTGAATTTACCTCTAATTGGTTGTTGCAAGCCAATCTGAAAAAGATTATGTATGATAACCAATTTTTCTAGACATATTAACCATCATTTCTAATATTTTTTATTTCCTTGTTTGAGATTTTTGCTTACGCATTACTTTGCATATGATATGCTAGTCCTTATTTATGCTTAATTCCATACTTTACAAAGCATATTTCAAATATCTTATTATAGAAATGGCTTCCTCCATCACATATGATCCATCATGGTACTTCGAATCTTGGTAAAATATTTGTGCGTAAGAACTCCAAAACTATCTTTGCATCATTTCTCTTCATTTCTATTGCTTCCACCAATTTAAAATACAAAATCCACTGCCAATAGAATATAATCGCACCCACATGATACAAGAAAAAGACCAATGAAATTAATTTTCAAAACATCAAAAATTTTCACTTCAAGGATTAATTTTAATGACCTTTCTTTATATGTTTCCCAATTATTGATATCTATCACATCATCCTGCAATACTTTGGTAATCTCATAATAATGATGACCAAAAATTCTATATTTTAATATTTTATGAGCAATTTTGTTTCTCTCAAATTTTCTTTCATATGGGGAAGAGTGGAATTTAAGGGAAATCAATGGTTGCTCACTTGTGAGAACATATTTCTTTATAATCTGATTAGCATATCTTTTGAATAAAAGTGAATCATCTTAAAAATAATTTTTTACATAATGAATAATTTTTTTGATGTGCTTTGAAAAATGGGGATAAGACAACATTTTCTATATAGTTAGTAAAATTAGTGTATCATGGAAGTTGAATCTCTATGGTCAGAATTTCTCAACCTTTGAAATTTTAGCTTCAATTTTTTTTTATTTTTGGATTCCAAACACAATAAATGGTCAGCTATCATATTATCACTTTCCTTTTTAGCTCTAATTTCAAGATCAAATTCTTAGGAAAAAAATGTCCACCTTAGCAACCTCAGTTTACCATCTTTTTTTGTTATCAAATGAAGCACTAACATACTACATGATGCGAGTAAATCACCACATTTTCTCCAAGGTTGTAATGCTAAAATTTCACCACAATATAAAACCATGACTAATATTTCTTTTTCTATAATTTTATAAATTTACTTGGGCTTTATTCAAAGTATGATTGATATATGAAATTTTTCTAAAGATTTTATCCCACTTCTATCCTTATATATCCCTAAAGGCAAAGGCATGAGCATCACATATAATAAGAAATAGTTTTTTTTTATCATCGTATAATCAAAATTAGACTTTCAACTAATTTTCTTTTTATTATTTTAATAGCTTTGAAGAATTTTTGATAAAAGGAATATCATATCTTTCTCCCATAACTTGCACAATTGTTTCATATTTTTCAAAAAATTATGGATGAATTACTAATAAAACCCTACGTGCCCAAGGAAACTTCTCTCATCCTTGAATTTCATTAGATATCATAGGGTTTTAATGATGTTTACTTTGCATCATCAATCTCTAATCATCTAGTGGAAGCTAAATGTTTTCAAACTATCTTATTTTTAAACATGAAGTGATATATTTTTTAGTGTAAGATGAAATTCATCTCCTTATATTTTCAATACAACTTCTAAGTTTTACAAGCATTCTTCATAAGAATCTATATAAATTGAGAAATCATCCATGAATATTTTTATTATCTCTTCATTAAGATCATAAAAGTAGACATTCATATATCTCAAATAGATGGGTGATACAATACAAAGACCAAATGACATTCTTCTAATCATAAAAATCCTATTAGTATTTTATCATCGAGATAATAATTTATTCCTACCTAAGAGTCCTACATAAGTCTATCACCTTTTGGGTTACTTATTAATTTCTTTTGATGATTACTTCATATGTACATTCTTATTCGTTGGTGTTCATGTATCATAATGATGGACTAAAGTGATTTTAGAGTATTTACACTTTTTTCTTAGTAAACACTATACTTACAGAATTAATATATGCTTCTCTCAAATCTAATCATAAGGAACCATATAAGTAGAAGTAACTCAATGAGCTATCAGCATCTTATAAGTCACAATTACTCGTGCATGTCCTATATATTACCTATCACTCTTCTCCATAATAATGACGTGACTCTTACCATAAATGTCAAAACCTTAGGAGAACATTCAATAAAATATCAATAATTAATCAAGAATCAGCTCTTCTATGAATTATACAATGGAGTAGAATGTAAAATCATTTATACTTTTAGCTTCGTGAGCAGTATACTCACTTCAATTAACATGCCTAAATTTTAAATTTTAAAAATATTTATGTATTGCATCATGATAAAAATATTTTTTCAATTAATTCATACCAAATGCACGAGTGAGTCTTATAGATTACTTGTAATTATTCACCACAATAACATACATAAACCCACCAATAGCCACAACCCTAATTCATGTTCGATTTAATTATCATTTCTATTAGTTTTTATTCCATGACATAAATTACACAAATACATTAATGACATAGTTTATACATCACCAAAACAATAATTATAAACCCTAAAAACCACGTCAGCCTTATATTGGAAAGAGATTCATATGAGATACATGAAAAGAAGTCTCATGAATCTCAAGTTTCCAATGATATCCCTCATAAAAATCTAGGACATAAACTCTAATCACATGTTATTTGACTTATTTCTTGATTCCTCCCTAGAGATGGGTGTTTGAAAATCATACCCCTCAACTTTAGGGATTAACTTTTATTTTGCTTCCCTTCCTTGCTCATGGATCTCATAAGGAGTACAAAAATAACTCCTAAGATTATTGTTGCACTTTTCTTTTATCCATAATAATGAAAAAAAATTCAGTTTGAAATTTTTCATTTCCACCTCCTTTTGCTTTTAATCCTTATAATTCTAGTATTTATCCAAGTAGAAAGTCAGTTTGAAGAAGTTTTCATACCTTTGGATGCTTCTTAATCTTTTTGTAACGTATAGTTGTAGTGCTGGTAAGTATCTATAATTTGTGTATTTTGTATTTGTAACATAAATTCATCACTTTGTGAATGAGCTATGGTTGTGGTCTTTCTTTAGAATCAAATGGCCACGACACTCTGAATTTTCATGATTCTTAGTTTTGGCCTTTCTTATGCTTCAAATTGTGCTATAGTATCAAGAATAGTCATGGTTTCAACATTGACCTTTTTTGTGGATCATATGCCAATAGGATTGGGAAGAGGCCACAACTTTGTCTTTAGTCTTTATTATGAAACAAATAGTCATGCCATTAGGATGTGACCATGACTTTGGGTCTTAATTTTTATTTTTTTGGAATCACATGGTTGTGATGCTAAAAAGTGGTCATGGCTTTTGCAATTAGCTTGTACATCCAAGTTGCTACTTTTTCTTCACTTGAGGCTAGGATTCATGGCCTTGGTAGTGGTCGTGCTTAAGTAATGTCATTTGTAATATTATATGCCCAAAAATTACATCTTTGGATAAATGTCGTTGCTTTGGACTACTTTGTAATTTCACATATCCCAAAAGTCATGGCTTTGGGAAAATGTCATGACCTTGACTTGGGAATACAAAACCCTAGTGAAGAGAAACCCACAAATCTAGGAAATAGTCATGAATTTTAGCATACGTGGGATACTTAGTTAGTGTGATATAAAAATAAAGTCATAACTATTAATTTATTATGAGATAAATATGGTTGACTCCAAAATAATATCATAACCCAAAAGAAGGTATTGCACAGTTAAAGGATTGTGATAAATATATGATATAATAGTGACATACAAAATTATCATGATTAAATATATAGAGTTTCGGCTAAGAATATATGCCAAAGCTACATTGATGAGCCCACACATCACCAAGTCACTAATTTTCTTCAAAAACATATAGTTTTATGATTATTCATCAAAATTCACAAAAAATTCCAGAATGGTAAAATTGATTGAATTTAAGCCCATTTTTGTAATTACACATCATCTAGTATTACAACTAAAATATTTGGTATTTTACATATCAAATAATATTTCATACTAAAACTATTACTTTTCCCAGCAATAACTTTCCACACAATATAAATAATCTTCATCAGCACAAGCAATTTTTTTTCTATGACTAGGTTAGAGTATAATAATGCCTCAAGCTAGTGGGGCAATTTCTTTTCTTTTTTGGATATATTGATAGTCACTGTAAGGTTTATGTCCATGACTATACCTATTGGTAAATTCGGTGCGTATAATATTTCATGTGATGGGTAGAAAATATTTATTTCATCACACATGCAAAAAAAAAATCTATGGATTTCCATCTAAACAATACAACATTTAATATTTGAAGTTAGACCATGAGTACTTTCTCACATTCATCAATGACTCTATAGTTCATGTTAGCTTTTCATTGTATGGCCCTACTTCATTCTTTCTTATTTCTTCTTTCCATTGTATATCATCAGCATCTCCTTCTTTTGACCGTCTCTCCTTGGATCTCATGATATTGAGGAATGTCATGATCTCTTCTTTAGTTCTATCCTAGCCTTTTTTTTCTTGTATCTTTAAAGTTGTGGTGTTGAGTATTACCATAATTTTTTCTTTGAGCTTCTCTTGTCTTATTTCTTTATGTATCACCAAAGTCATGTCATTTTGCTTTGCTGTGACCTTGTCATTTATCTTCTCATACATGATTTCTTCTTGTAATACTAAAGTCATAGGATTATGCTTAGTCATGACTTTGTTATTGAGATTCTGATGGACACTTTTATCCTTGTAACACCTAAGTCACAACATTGGGCATGGCCGTGACTTTGTCATTGATCTCCAGATGGACAATTTCTTTTTGTAAAACCAAAATCATGATATTGGACACCACTATGGACATGCCATTATGCTTTGACGGATGCATAGGGAGTAATGCATATTAATTCAGGTACATTCCATCGAGATTTCAACTTTCTTAAGAACAACTTCAACCAAAAATTTAAAACTAATACTTTTTTTAATCTTTCAAATCTCTCCTTTGCATAGTTTTATCATGTCATTATTTTGTATTATCCTTATAAATGCATGATTTGTTATTCACTTCATTTCTCAACTCTTTCAAGTTCACTTTATTGTAGAATCATTCTTTCTTATGCATCCATCAAAGCATAATGCGATTTTTTGATGACTCGTCATACTTTATGTTTGAGTTCAACTGACAAGTAACAAGCTTTTCCAAAGATGAGTCAAAAAGGGGATATTCCATCTGAATTCTTAAAAATAGTTTAATATACTCATAGTGCCTCCTCCAAGCATTGAGCCCAATGTTTTTTAAACATACTAAACATCTTTTCTAATATTTTTTATAATTTAGTTTGAGATTTTTATTTGCTCATTCATTTGGGGATAATATGCAAGTCCTTTTTTATGCTTAGTTTCATGTTTTGCAAAACATATATACGTCAAATATTCTATTATAGAAATAACTTTTTCCATCACATATGATACATTACAATGCTCTAAATCATGAGAAATTATTTTTGAATAAGAACTTCAAAACTATCTTTGCATTATTTCTCTTCATTGCTACAACTTCCACTAATTTTGATGCATGATCCACTGCCAGTAAAATATATTATTTTTTACAAGATACTAGAAAAAGACTAATGAACTTAATTTTCCAAACATCAAAAATTTCAACTTCTATAATAAATTTCAATGGCTTTTCATGTTATGTTCCCTAATTGTTGGTATCTATCACATCATCTTGCTATGTTTTGGAAATATCATAATAATGATGACTAGAAAAAATTAAATTTTAATATTTTGAGTTGTTTTGTTTCTCTCAAAATGTCCTTCATATGGGGAAGAGTGAAATTTGAGGAAAATCATTAGTTGCTCACTTAAGGGAACACATCTCTTCATAATCTTATTAGTCTATCTTTTGAATATAAGTAGATCATCCTAGAGATAATATTTCATATAATGAAGAAATTTTTGTTGATGTGACATGAAAAATGATGGTAAGGCACAACATGCAAAATAGTTAGCAAAATCACTATATCATGAAAGTTGAATCTTTATGGTGGTAATTTTTTCATTCCACAAGTTTTTTTTAATTTTAGCTTCAAATTTTTTATCCATGGATTCCAAATGAAATAAATAGTCAAATTTCACATTATCACTTTCATTCTTATCTCTGATTTAAAGATCAAGTTCTTAGATAAAAGGTATCCATCTCATCAACCTCAATTTACCTTCTTTTTTTTTGTTAACAAATAATGCACAACTATGTGATATGAATTAATCACCAAATTTGATCCAAGGATGTTTCTAGATTAGATGGCCACTATATTGAAAAGTGGAAAAGAAAACTTTTGGTCTTTTTTGTAGATCAGATGGTTGTTGTGAAAGCAAGTGTCCATTCTTTGATCTTAATCTTTCTTTGGAATCACATGGCTATGGTGTTGAGAAGTCATAGTAACTTTTTCTATTAGCTCATACATCCAAGCCTCAGCTTTGCCATCGCTCAATGGAAATAGGCTTTGGATAAATGTCGTGACTTTGGCTTGAGTAGTTTTGGATTTATAATTTTCTATTTTCCAAAAGTCATAGCTTTGGTAAAAGGCGGTGACTTTGACATGTAGATACAAAGCCTTGGTAAAGAGAAAGCTATGATGCTAGGAATTAACTAAGACTTTTAGGATAGAGAGGTATTAGGTTACTATGATATGAAATTATTGTCGTAGTCATTAAATTATTACAAGATAAAAATGGTTATAATTCCAGAATATATCATAGCCAGAAAAAAATATTGTATAGTTAAAAAATTATGCTATTGAGGTGATAGATTCATGACATAAAAAGATTTTCATTACAAATTATAATTTTTTTGGCCTAGAATAGATATCAAAACCACATCAAGGAGCCCACACATCACCAATTCACCAAATATCTTAAAAAATTTACAATTTCATAACTTTTAATCAAAATCTACAAAAACTCCGAAGTCATAAAATTAATTGAATTTTAGATCATTTCCATACTTACACATCATCTAATCTCACTGTAAATATACTATAATATTTGATATTTTACTCACGGAACATTCAACTCTCACAAAGTCATCTAATCGAAATAACCAAATGAAGCCCTTTGCTCCATGATGCAAAACATACCATAATATTCCTCTAAATTTTGTGGATCAATTTACAAAAAGAAGATATGTTAATTCACTCTAATTTAATCAAGGTTGCAAAATTTTTAGACTTTAAATTTTAGGTATATAGATTATTAAGCCTTTTGATCAATTTTGAAATGATTAATAATTAATGGGATAGATATGAATTTTATACTCACAACTTAGATTCAAATCATTATAGCATGAAAGAAGTTTATTATATTGTAATCATACATAGAAATATTTGATTGATATACTTAATATATCATTACATATACAGATGGTTTGAAATCAATATTGTTATATGGATATGAATTGATTTATTAAGACATAATCAGAGATAAATTAAAGGTGATGACCTTAATCTAGATAAAAATTATGTTAGTCTAAATTAAATACATCATGACATGCTCATTGTCAATGTAAGATAGACCAAAATGATTCCTCAGCACAAGGTTGATTTATAGAAAGAATCATAATATAATAAGGATGTACTTCTAGAAACATAAATCTTAAGTTTCATTAGATTTAAATAAATTTTGAGAGTAAAAATAATTTTTTTAAATCAGAGACATGTACTAACTATTCATCAAATAAAAAGTTATTTATCATCAAAAAAATTTGTATGTGCTACATGTATAACTACAACATGACTCATGTAGATATTATAGTTGCCTTACGTAAAAAAAAGTAATTGAACCAATCTTTTTCAATAGTTGCTTGAAATTTATAAGTTGACTTTTATGGGATATGTAGTTTAGGAAGAGTTCAAAGAACCAAGATTTTAAGAACAAACATTTCCTGCCTTCTGGAATTCTCTTGTGCTAATTATTTTTTAGTAAACAATGATAAAAATTCTATTTCTATGAAGATCTAGACTTTACTTTAACAAATGTGTTATATTCTTCTTCTTTAGTTATTTAATTGGAGAATAAGAGGGAGATAGAGATAGACAGAGAAAGTGAAATAAAGAGAATTTGTGTTTATACATAACAAGATTATAATTCCCTAATTCTCATTCGCAATAAATACAAGCATTTTGAATTTATAGTGACTATGTCCAAAGTCACCTTAGTATCAAATGTATCTCCATGTGTCGCAATTATCAAAAAAGATGTAAACTTTTTTTTTTCATATCATAACTATGTTTATATCATAACAATACATTTTTTTATTTGGACTTTCTCTCAATGTCTGTTAATGGCATTGGATGCCATATCCTAGTAGAGTTTGGTGATTGGATTTCTAATACAAAATCACTTAAACTTTAAGATCTTACATGATCTCATTTTATCGTGAAAATCTTTTTTTTTTTCACAATCTCTTGTATATTTCATATGATAAATTTTAATTCCCTAGTACTATTTCTTATAGATTTCCAATGCATGATGATTTATTAAATACTAAGATAAATTTATATTTTCATACAAATTAATTGTTATAGAGTAATTGCTTTGATATTTTTATGATAGAAGTTTTATACTTACTTTTTAAAGTGAAGCGTTAATTGTTAGAGATTTTCCTTTTATGAATAGTTTCTACTTCATAAAGTTTCTTTTTTGTTTCTTCCTTACTTAATCATGATTCTCTGTGTCTCAAGTTATCATGGCCTTTGATATTATAACTATTGGAACTATGTTTATATTAAAATCTATTTGATTGATCTTTTTTTTATAAGATGGTTGAATGCATGTTGTTTTTTTTTAATAATAAGTAAATTTACAATGTATTGAATTTACATTTAAAATTGATGTACATGTATCCTTTATTCTATATAGTATATGATTTGGTGCATAGAGATTGACTTACTTACAGAAAATCAAATTATCAGTTCTTATAAAATATTAGCCTACTATTTATAATGTAGTTGAAGTTGGACTCACTATTGATAATATTATAGTACATGATTTTAGTATGTTGATCTTGATTGTGGGGAATAATGAAAATTCTAACTTTCTATGCTAGTACACTTATATGTATTGAACGAGTCAATCATGATGTGATTATTTTATACCGACATATAAAATAAAAAGATATCATTGTTATTGTAAATACTATTATTCTTAATCTTGAAATAATTGATAGATGCGTAAACTTGCTAATAGCTATTTGATTCATAAAAAGTGAAATCTATAAATAGATTAATAAACATAGTGAGTTAGATGACTTGATCATTTATATGGTAAATATTAATTATTGTTGAAATCCTTGTCATTTCAAATGGATTGATAATACCCCCTTGATGATACCTATAAGTTTTTATATTGTGAAACTCAATAGGTAAAGTTTAATTTGGCATATCAATTATGTTGAGTGGAATGTCTCAATAAAATAATAAGAGTGATTAAATTAAATTATCAGTAATTTAATTCAATCGGTGAGTATATATAATCTTAACATGACAAGTTTATTAAGTATTAAATAATAATAAATTCTAATTATTTTGAATAAGTGAAAGAGTATAATTATAATTCATATAAGAATTAATTATAATTAATATAAATGGAATAACAAAATTTATATTATGAGACCAAAATCATATTTTAGGCTAGAGACCTTTTTGTAGCCTTATCAAGTACAATACGAAATATTTTAAATTATAAATAAAGATTTTATTTATTTGTTTAGAGTTATCTATAAAATAAGAATGATTAATTTGAGTAAATCATATTAATTAAGTTTATTAAAATCAAATTAATTGATTTAAATTAAAATCATATTAATAAATAAATAAATAAATAAATAAATAAATATATATATATATATATATATATATATATAACATAGTTTTTAAATAATAATTTAAAGATAAAAAAATGCTACATAAATTTTTTTAAAAGTGATATGATACATTTCTTTTGCATTATTTTAGGTTTTATGACCGAAGAAAAATGAGCCGACATTATTCTTCTTCATCAGATGATTCATACCAAAATATATGGGAGAAGACTTTGGTAACATACAAATCTTGTGATTAAGGCATGTTTTCAATGTCATTAAATTAATATTCAATTTGAAAAAAAAATGATCTTAATCTATTTAATTCTTAAAATCCCTAATAATTTAATTTAATTCTTAACAAGTTTAATACTTTGTTTCTAAGGTGAAGCTTTATTTGTTTGAGATTTTTCATTATAATGAATAGTTATCCGCTTTATAATGTTTTCTTATTTTTTCTTTTTTAACTTATTCATGATTCTTTATGCCTCAAGTTATCCTAGTCTTGATATACTGCAACCTTTATAACATATTATTTATCTTGTTCTTAATATTAGAATTTAGCCATTATTGAGAAGTTCTTTATTTTGTTGGCAAAAATTGAATATGAAAAAAAATTGTTATCATGGTAAAATAAACTAAAAAATATAAATTATTTCATATAAAAAAAGGTGGTTGTTTTTCCTCTTGTTCTATGACTTGACATGATTGCATACCATGTATATATTATGTATCTATTGAACTATATGGAACCACTATTTAATTTTATATATTGAGAATCATAAAGTACATAAAAGATTGCTTGCCTCTTAAAATGAAAAAACACCATAAAAATCTCATTATAAATTGAAAGTGGGACAAGTGGATAATGCAAAGAGATTCTCATCACATCCCTTCCCTTCTAGCAATGATAATGCAATGAACCTTATTTATTATTTACAACCTCAAAAATGATGGTAACAGTATCTTGAGGAATTATAAAAATATAGTAGCATAATGTGAAGATAGAAAAGAGAATTGGTAATTCTTTTCTTTTTCATTACAAAATTTTACTAAAAAGTCCATAATGAAAATGGCAGCACCATGTTTCTAGTCTTTAATATATTTAATGTTTATTATCTTATAATAATTGTGAGAAGTTATGATAATAATAGAAATAGAATGAAAATCCAAAATCTTTGATAAAGAGATGAATTTCACAAGGAATTGTGAACAATCAAAATGGTGCCTATTAACTTTCAAATTTTATTCTGGTTTTAAAAAACACAAATATGTTTTTGTATGTCTAACAAAAATACATTGTAAGACTCAATTTATCATTTAATTGTATGCCACAACTTATTACAATTTTATATTATAAAATATGTCAGGATCATTTTGTCGAACTTGCAAAAATGCATTTAATGACTCAATTGCACCTCCTTTAATGTTCATGCTTGTTATAATTTTATATTATAAAACACGTGAAGATGTTCATCATAATTTTATAATTTTTAAAAATTCAACAAATATAAAATTTTCATTAGTTTTTAAAATTTAAAATTAGAAATATGATAAGACTATTACTTTTTACATTTCTATATCCTAGATAAATATACCACATTGATGAATTTTAAAATTTTGATGTATCATAGTTCTATAATTTTTTGAAAAATAATTTTCATAGATATTAATGATTTTTATGGCTACATAGTTGTTTTATTTTAATTTTAAATTCTATATTTTTTTTAATATATATATAAATATAATGTAATTTTTAATTTATATATTTTTATGATCTAACTAATTATATAGAGCAACAAGTTTTATAATTTTGATAAAATTTTATTCGATTATAATGTGTTTATAATTGTGCTAAAATTTTATATGGTTATAATTCTATTATTATTCTAATACGTTTTATAATATATGTATAAGTATATATCTTTGCTTACACACACACACACACACACACTATATGTTTTTGAATTAAACAAAAATTGCTTTCATTTTTAAAAAGTTGTTTTTAAATTTGAATTCTTTTTACGTGCTGATGTGTTACACTGAAGAACAAAATTGGATTTTTAATTTTTAGGAAACCAAAACATATATATGTTATTTTTGATATATATTTTTTAAATTTTGAAAAAAAAAGTATTTTTTTATAAAGATTTTCTTAATGGTGATCAAAAACATAAATTTTGTATTATTTTATATACTAAGAGTAGACAACATTTGTCAATCATGCATTTTAGCTAGTGATTGAGCTCCCATAAGGCTTTGTGGTGTCATAAATTTATTTTTTATAAAAGAACAATTAGAATGCAAGTATTAAACATTTATAAGAAATTTGAAGGTATCCTAGCGCACCGTACCTTTCACCTTTTATAATTTTTTCATAATCTAAATAATATTGCTATTATTATTTTCCTTGTATGCAGCCTCCATTGCAAGTTGTATCTTATCAGTTTCTAAACAATCTCAAATTTGTTACACTTTCTCAAATACGAGATTCAATTATAATTTGTTCATCATTCAATTCATCTACTCCCTCCTTCTTCAGAAATTTTTTTTATCCAATTTCCCTCATTTTGCCGTAGTAGACTTAGTATTATGTCTAATCCCAGATGAAATTACTTACTGATAATTAGCTATTTTTAATGAATTATTATTTGAGATGTGATTCTTGTATAACTAATGCTACATGAAATTATATAGAAATATCTTGTGCGTAGACTGTGTATCATCAATATTCAAAATCTATGTTTTTTAAAATATTAATTTATTTGGAAAATTATTTTATCAAAGGAAATAAATAATAATTCATGTATTTCATCCAAAAAAATCATTCTCAACTAATTTATTATGTAATATCAAACCCACTTTTCCATACCACTATATTAACTCAAATAAATATTCAATTTGTACTTCCAATCTCAGTAGCCAAATTATTAAATTAATATGGTTGAAATATTTCAACTAATTGTGGTAATAATAATGCTTAAATGTCAATACCTAAATGATATTGCACCTATTGACTTAGGTGCAATGTCATTGGAAATAAGATAAACAGCCTTTTTCATATTTCAAGACTCTTTTAATTAGATATCTTTCATCTTTATTACACTTTCTCCATGGATTGTGACACAATTACATCTTTGAGCATATCATGATAGTTTATCATTTTAATAAGGATTATGGCACTAGCAAAGTTATGCATGCATGATTGTTTAATAAATTTGGTTAAATTGTGAAATGTCGTGATATGCATTGAGCATCTTTGTCAAGTTTTAAAAAATAATTATGTATAAAATAAAATCTTATTAAAATGTTAATGTAACAGTGAAAGATTCGCTATAGATTAAAAGAGAAATAAGTATCTTTACACTTAAAGCCCCAAAACACCTAGTAACAAAATTTTTTAACTTACCTATTAGATGCTCACAAAAAAAAATTAATATTATATTGCACCAAACATAAAAACACCATTATTTCTAAGGTTAATGTGAATATGTAGTACATTTTCATTTTTCATTAATCCAATGAGATGTAATCAACTACAACTTATTTCAATAAAAGTACATAACATCAAGTATATGATAAATCCATAACACAAATGAATGCACCTTTACTCTTGTGCAACCTCTCTTCTTTAATCAACAGATACTGATGCTTTGCAAATGGTATTTTATATGACATGAATATTTTCTGGATTCTTCTATTCTAGACCTTTTTAATATTATATATATGTATGTACTTGACTAAGGCCAAGTAATCATGACATAGGGTAAGTAATCTTCTTGAGCTATCTATGTTGATATCAATACCTAAGCCATGAGTGATTTCTCCTAAATCATTCATAGAAAAGAATCTATCCAACCAACTCACGATAGGTTGGTTCTAAGGTGGGAATGCCCTTCCTAATGAGAAGTCCGCCATCCACATTTAAAACTAGGAAGATAATAATACCCACATTTACCTTCTCACCAACATAGTTCATCACTTTTGTTATGAATCAAAACTCATTGACTTTGTCACTAAATTGAAGATTTCAACTACTAGAAACAAAAAAGATATGCACATGACATCAATTAATGGATATGCATAGCATACATGCCTTTTTGGCACTTGTTAAATCAATGAAACCTTTATGTTGTTTCATATACATAACTTATAGATTTCCATTAAAAAGAGTAGGATCTACATATTTTGGCAAATTTTTATAATCATAAACATGGCTTCAATCAAGATCGTGATGGATACTAACACCTAATCGCACCATGAATCTATTAGTGTGAAATTCAATACCATGAATCTATTGGACCTCATGTGTGACTACTTACTCTTCAAATATTTATGCATTCCTATCAATGTCAGTTTGTTTCTTGAAAATCTAATCACACCCAAAGGGTTTCATCATTTTGGGTGGTCAACCAAAGGTCCATACTTTGTTAGCATACATAGATTGTATCTAATATATCATGGCTCCAAGAAATTCTCATATTATAGTCCTTCCACTACTTATCTATTAATTGTAGGCTCATCTTGATCCATTCTTAGAACATCAGTATATTTTTAATGAAAAAATCATCTCACAATGATATGTATTTGACCTATGTAGTTATTAGTTCCACCAATGGGTCAACAAAGGCCAACTAAGGTTTTATCTCAAGCCCTATATCTCTAACTCATTTATCAAATTATGGGCTTTCTATTTCTTCTTTGTAGGTGGTAGTGGCATCTTGATCTATACATAGAATGACATCTTCTATCTAATGAGAAATTCAAATCTATCAAGTAGGATGATCTCTATTTAACCTATATAGTAATTATATCTTTTGAGTAATTTGTTGTTCCCCAATAGTTTGTGAATAATTTTTAGGCACTATTTGAAGTTTATCATTCTATTTTGGTTCTTAAACTTTATTAAGCTCAATATTTTTCCCATTACCTTTCTAGAGATAATTTGATTTCCATGAAATACTGATGTACAAGTAATGAATACTTTATTCTCAATTTATTGAAAGAAAAAATATCACTTGGATTTTTAGGATATCACACAACAATATTTATCAGATATAGGGATTAGTATGTCTGACTTTTTGTGTTTTGCATAAATATCAGTATCCAAAATTCTCATGAAAGACATTGAAAGCTCCCCAATGGATATTTTATATGATATTTTTTGAATAGCGTTGGTTGAAATATTATTCTATGTTAAAGCAATTGTTAGTAATGAATATTCACACAATAATATAAAAATTTTTGAATGATTCATCATCAATCAAATCATATATAGTATAGTTTAATTTTGAGTTTTTCATTGGTGATTCCCTTGTTGTGTTGTCGGAGGGGTTCATCATGACAATTTTCCATTGTCTTTTAGAGGATTAATAAACTCTTGTATATTATGCATCTAATCTATATGTTTTGATATTTTTGACAATTTGTTATTGAAGTTAATTCCTTTAATTATTGAACTTTTCAAGCGCCTCAAATTTTTGATTCATAATATGCACATATCCATATCTATAGAAATCATAATTAAACATAATATACTTATAGCTTTTCTTGGGCTTCTATATTTAAAGGTCCACATACTTTAGTATATATAAGACCCAATGAATCTTTTTCCTCTCACCTCATCCAATAAAGTGGATATTTTTCATGTTTCCCAATTAAAATGCATTATACATCTTATATTGCTTAGAACCAAATGAGTCCAAGTATCCTTCTTTGTAAAGTTTGGAAATGAAATACTCATTTACATGACATGAGTAACAAATCATGAATAAGTAGAATTTTCATCACTCAATTGTCTAATATCCAATAGTTTGTGCACATTTGAACAAATGTAAGAATCATATTTGATATCTAATATTTATAATTAAGTAAATAGGTTAATCTCTATAGTAATTATATATGAAATAGAAGTCTCACCCTTCTTTTCTTTTTATTAGTTCTCTTTGAAGTAAAGGAAATAATTGCTCTGACAATGGCCATCATGCATTTCAATGCATGTGCCATGGAAACCAAGTTAGCCTTTTTCTTTTGTTTGTTCTCTTATGAATCATAAAAAAAAAGGGTATGCAATTCTTCATGTTAGCTTCAGCTAGTCAACATGCTTAGCAATCGAGAAATCAACTTATCAATTGCATACATGTTAAAGTTCATTATAAATTGATTATAACCTTGTTGCAATGCTTACAAAATTAAGTCCGTGGTCAACTCTTGGCAAGTGGGAAATCATATCCATGATAAGCCCTCAACATAATGTATCATTTTGAGAACATGAATTTTCATAATTGTTTCATTCGTCATCTTGAAGTGAAATAATGTCTTAGATATGTCATATCATTCATATTGTGCATGTCCTTTAAAGAGTTTTTTAGGTGCTCGATCATATTCAATAGAATCATGTCCTCTTATTACTTTTGAATCTTAGAAGATATAGTGACAAGCATAAAGTAACTAATGTCTAACATATCTTCAAAATATTTTTTAAAAGCATAAAGCACTTCTAGGACATATATCTTAATTTCCTTTTTGAGTACAATCTATAAGTTGTGTTATTTATCTAGGATATTTATCCTATTCCATTTTTTCTTCTTAAGGATTGATCACAATGATAATATATTCTTCTTCAAGATATATTTTTTTAATTTTTTATCTACTCAAACAAAAAAAAAATCTGGAATGCTCATGATCGAAGATTGGAGCTAGCATAAAAAAAACCTTACTTTCAAATCGAAGAGCAAGAAGAGAGGAGATTGATGTGAGTAAAAAGACAAATTGCAAGTGACAAAGAAAATCCACCACTGAGGCTTCTCCCAAAGTCACTATCTCGAAGCTAAATTTCCTTAAAATAATGAAAAGGATAGATGACCGTAGTCTTGGGCAAAGTGCATTATAAGAAAGCATATATGTTTAAAGAATTTAATCCATCTTCTAAGAATCAATTGAGAGGAAAAAGTGTGAAACATTTAAAATGCACATAAAATGGGAAAACATTGTCAAAGATTTTTATTCCAATTTAGAAGACATAGATTATAAAAAGTGATATGTACGAAGAGTTAGGGTGCGCTTCAAAAGAGAATCTATCAATGAGATATTTGGTTTGTAATGAAACATGTATGGTATGACCTTTAAATCTCTAAAGATGCAATTAAACTACAATTTAATTACCACAACATTGATGGGTAGAAAAGAAGAATAGAGAGTTCGGTCAAAATGTACTTATGGATACTTAGTGCAAGGAGAAATCTTGGAGGAGAGAAATATTTTATTATATTTTCTATACTTTATTTTGTAGCTAATTTTTTATGTCTCCACTATCATGCATGGTAGGGTATATTAATTTTTTACAAGTAAAAGAAATTGATATTCATGTGAGGATGATTTTAGAAAAGTCTATTCTCAATGTTTTGGAGGGTGAATTCTTCAGACAACTATTTCACCATTCTTTGATAATGATGATGCTGTACAGAGCCAAGAGATTCCCGATATATAAAGATAGAGATTAATTTGTCCATGGATATTCCCACTAACATTGGTAGGTGTTAAATGAGGGCTTGAATGAAGCAAGAAGAAAAGAAGATTCTTGAAGACAAAAAATGAATTGAAGTTGGGAAAGATTTTTCACCCTACCTCGAAGTTGGCATAGAAGTAATGTAAAGAAGTGGAAAAAAGTATGATGAAGAACATCTGAACCCAGTTAAATATGACATGCTTTAAAAAAGAAACATTTTTATAAGTCTGTGCATGCTAGAAAAAATGAAATTTGATTTTGACTATAGGGATGAGTAGTTGAAAGTCGAGATAGAGCTTTTGTATAACTCCCTAATGGAGAATTTGGAGAAAAGAGATCCAAATTGGGAAGGATGCTTAAAAGAATAGAACATGAAGAAAAAACAAAATAGAGAAAAGAGATGCATTATAAGAAAAAAAATCTCCAAAAAAAATGCTTCTATTTATGTCCACCCAAGAAAATTTCTAAGAACACATTATGAAAATCTTGGATAAGGTAATGAAATAAATAGAGACCTGAGTAATGAAAAGTGTCAATTCATTTGGGGAACTCTATGAGGCTGATGTAGGTGAGTGGGAAAAAATGATCATGAACTAAGATTAAGAAATAAAGAAAAATGTGTATTTTAAAGAGAAGCAATGGATCAGGGATGATAGAAATTTGAATGAGAACCAAAGTAAATATATTTTACTCTTGGTTCATTTGAAGATGCTATGAACTTCATTAAAAGATGATAGGATGCACTATGGGATATGATTTTGTAAATGATGGAATGAAAAGTAAAGAATGAATATTTAGAGAAACATTCCACAACTATACCCCAATTTGAGCCCTCTAGAGTAAAGTTCTCATTTCGGAATTTTGTTTCTAGCAATCAATCTTACTGTCATCCTTCTTCACCACATTGATATGTATATATTTGTTATCCTTGATGATTTTATAATGTGTTTCTTCTTGTGATTTTGATGTGAAATTTTTTTTTAAAATATGATTTATTACTCGAGGATAAGTAATACCTTTAGTGTGAGAGTTTGTTTGATATTCCATGTACCAATTTTTTTTGGTCATTAGGTGAGCATATCCTATTTTATTTACACTTATTCAAGTATCTGTTAGAAAGATTTTATTAATTATTATTTTAATCAAAATTTGATAAATATTAGTAAAATCATAATGATTTTAGGTGAAATTGGCAAACTCGGTGGAGCAATGAATTTAAGGGAGAGAAATCATAGCAAGACATGATAATTTATTTGTCATGACTTGGGCATACCTTCCAAACTTATTCTTGAGTGGTTGAGGCATCCCTTCTTGGTTGTATCTCTAAAAAAAATTTAGTGATATTCTTTGTATATCATAACTTTACTACCGAGTCATGGTTGAGATATTTTTTTTGAGTTATGGTTACACTCTCTTTAAAATACTAAATGGCCATGACATTATTTTTTTGATATGCCAGTCAAGTATCTCTTTGGTACAAAAAGTCATGAAATTTTTTAGAGCTGCACCTTATTTTATTCATAGTTAAAATACAAAGTATTTTGATTTATAATAATAGTTTTCTTGCATAACTTTTTATTTCATAGAGCATTTACCCTAGTCATAACATTTCTATTACTTCAACTTTGTGTTCTAAAGAGAAACCACCAAAGTTGTAACCATGTTCAACATAACTTAATGTTATAAAAAGTAATTATCATAGCCATAGTAATCCTAATGCTATGAAAATTTGCTCCAAAAGCAAAGACCAAAACTGTCGCTAATTCTAATACCATAACTTTGTATTATAAAGAGTAATTTTTTCAATCATGTAAAGTCTAGTATTATGACACTTTGCTCAAAAAGTCAATAACAAAATTATGACTAATTCTAATGTCATGACTTTGTATTATAGATAGTATATGTATTAATAATGGTCATTCATAGTTCCATGATATCAGTACTTCAAAGAAGATCTAAGAAGGTAATAAAGCTATAACCCCAAGTATATTCCATTAATTCTAACTTAAAATATCACATGGATCCCCAAAGTATAAAAGTAAGACTTAGAAAAAGTGATGAGGGAGAGGATAAACAAGGGGAAAACGTGAACCACGCATGCCAAGAACCTTAGGAAATGGGATTTCAACACATATTCAGTGAAAATCCAAGGTGAAAGTAAGTAATCCTTGATTGGATTAAAAATTATGCCCTTATATTTCCACTTATTCATTCATTGGGAACCCTCAAATCCATGAGAATGTCTTTCAACACATCTCATGCAATTTCCTTTCCAATTTCTAGCTAAATTAATATCTAGGGTTCTTGAATATACTTTTGTTATGATAGATTAATGTTTGATTGAGTTTATATTTGTGTTTATATTATTAATTGAATTTTTATATATATGGATGTAAATTAGAACTAAAACATAAGGTTTTCATGAATACATAGGTTTATGCAAGTTGGCTTTGGTAGATGGTGACAACTATGTCATGTGACACAATTATGCGATACTATAAGAAGGAGTGATAACCCTTTTAATCTTCATGTGTGACAAACTAATGTGTGAAGACCCAAAGTTGAAGTAAGTTTAATCATTGAGAGTATAGTTATTACGAAACCAAAAGCATGAATATATTGATGACTAATTCATCATATACTATCTAGAAGAACTAACCTTTGAATAATATGATAATTAAGTAGAATATCTAACTTATGAGTTTCACCAAAGTGTGGGAGTCATGTATTTGTTGTGATAGATGGTGATAGGTATCTCACAAGACATGTGAAAATGGGGAAGACTAGCATGATGATGACTACCCTACAAGTCATTCCATCTTGTATGAATTATATAGGTGAGAGTCATTAAAAGCTATATGTTATTTATTGTGAGTATGGTGGTTACTAAGTTGAAAGTACATATGAATTTAGTACCACATTATCTTCTATTTATAAGATAATTATAGGTTGAAGAAATAAAGTGCATATTCAAAGTAATTATCAAGAAAAGTTGATGTATTGCCCAAAATGTGTAGATGTATGAATGATCCTTTCATGGAATGACATTCGACTTTGATGTTGAAATAAAGAGGAGATAATTATGAGAAGATCATCCTTAGTAATGATAGTCTAAAAATGATGCCAACCTTATATGCAAAGAAGTCACATGAACATTTTCAAACTAATATATCTTTTGTCCAAATACCAAATATAACATTGACCAAATATAAGAGAAACACCATCATGCACAAAGATGTGAGCTAGTTCTAGAGTATGAGTATCTTTCCAAAGAATAAATACATCAATTCAACTCAAGTAGTTATTAATTAACTATTGGTTAATCAAATTGCTTATATAATTCTTATGAGACCATTATCTAGATTTATATCTAATTTATTACTTATATAACTCATATACTTGTAGAGCTATATTAGAAAAAAAATCATCGCATAATGAGGTTTGAGATCATATCAATTAATGATAATTTAAACACCCTCACAAAGTTACAAAAGATATATCTAACTAAACATCTCTTGTGTTAAAATATCATCGATATATATAACTAACATCACATACTCACCTCTTGATAAGTAACAAGAATAGTGTGACACACATTTCCTAAAAGAAAATATAGTAAGTACCAAATAAAATATTGTTAACTTAAACCATATCTAAGAGACTACTTTAGGCTATACAATACCTTTCATAGTCTAAACACCTTACTTATGCTTTTAAGAGTGATTAATCCCTGTGGTTGGTCATTGGTTCATAAATATTTTTTCTCGTGATAACTATGAAAAATGCATCCCTTACATCTAGCTGATACATAATTTTTCTATGTGATATTGAAATAGAAAGAAACAATCTAAAATATATATTTTGATCACTTGAAAAAAGTGACTTAATAGTCAACATCAAATGTCAGCATAAAATATATCGCTACTAACCTTGCCATAGATCAATTAAACTATCCCTCGAGTCAATGTTGTAATTTTATTATGGTGCTAAAACTTATCATTTGTGACATAGTCCCAATAGTGCATTGGGTGATTGTATTTTATCTAATGGAGATTCACAAGTATATGAGTCATATAAATTATAAAATTAGACAGGTCTAGACATCCGTTCCAAAGGAATTATGTAGATAATTTAACTAACTAATAATAAACTACTAACTACTTGAATTGAGTAAATAGACTTCAATTTTTAGAAAAATACCTAGACTCTAGAGTTGGCTCATTTCTTTATGTATGATGATATTTATTTAGTATTTGAGAACTATTTTATTCATTTGTCAATTAAAGGATAGATTAGTATGGACATGTCTTGATGCCCTTTTAGCATACGATGTGTATGTCATCCATTAATTTTTACTACTAAGGATGATCTCCTCATAGTTGTACTTTTAATATTACACTATCATAACAACATGTTATTCCATTCATTAGTCATTCATACATCTACTTATTTTAGACAATATGTCAACTGCCCTTGATTCCTTCTTTGAGAATTAATTTCTATTCTCAAACCTCAAATATTTTTACGATGTAAAATAATAAGATAATAAATAAGATAATAAATAGATTTTAGACAATATCTTTGAGCATACTCATATCAATTAATATGTCTTCCCATGAATTTTACTTATTGAAATCATAAAAGAGAATTGACTCATAAGATTTTAACTACCATATGAGATTCCTCCACTTGCATGTATCCCATGACACACTTGCCACCATCCACCAGAACCGACACTTGACTGCCACACTATAGTAAAACCCCTAGGTTAAGCATTCTACTTAACCCACATATTATTTGAAAATTAGTTCTATTAGAATATTCATAATGGATTAATCATAAATATATTTCTACTTTTTAATTTATTAGTATCATTCTCGCAACAATTAAACTTGCTTTAATATTGAGTATTTACATATATGTTTATCTCATGTGTTATGATTAAAAGGTTGTCATTTCATTCTTATAGTACCCAGTATATGTGTCTCCTAAGATATACATATCACTATCCTTCATGCCCAACATGCATAAACCTATGATATATTTTGAAACCCCTAAATGTCAATTTTAACTAGCATCCATATCCATCAATATTTAAACCATAATATTACTACAAATATAAATGTTATATATTTATATCATCATAACACAAATATATCTAACCAATCATAGATCTTAATTTAATATCTCATTTAATTGAGGATTCACAATGATAGTCCTAGTGTTGCTTTTATACTTTGAAGTGTCGTGCAATTTTTTAAGTTGTAATTTATTGTACTAACTTGAAGTCACAACTTTATTGTCTCATTACATTTTTTCTAGCATATACAAGTCATAGTGACAAGGAATAATACGACTCAAGTAACTCTCATCTTGATCACATATTCACAATGGTAGGAATGTCATTGTTGAGACAATTTATCTCTGGAATGCAAGTCAAGACACTTTGAATGACCATGACTGATGCATTTACTCTTTAAAACTTTAAGTTACCACACTAGGAATAGTTGAGGTTTTGGTATTTTCTCTGTGAAGCACAATATCATGATGTTAGAAAATATGTAAATAGAGTAAATGTTCTCTAGAACATAAAGTCATGGTCAATGTTATTGTCATGACTAAATTTATTTGATATTTTTTCTATGTATTGATAAAGTTGCGTCATTAAAAAATATCATGACTTATTATACTAGTGGCTTACTTGGCCACCATGACATGAAAATATGGGCGTGATCATTATTGTATTTTATAAATAGTACATCAATGACTTTTAAAAAATAGTGTTTCTATGAAGATGGTGTTACACAATAAAAATATTATGATAACTTAGTGGTATAATAATAATATACAAAGATTGTGATGACTTATTTTATAGAATTTTGACCAAGAAAATATATTGAAACTACTCAATAAGCTAGTTAAAAGTAAATTGTGTTCACTTTTATTATGCTGCCTAATTTTATTGGTTTAGACAGTATCTCAAAATCTTATTGGTGAGTGTATCTTATCAACATAGATTTGTAAGTATATGGGTCATATAAATAGTAAAAATAACTTTTATCTAGATAAAATTTAAATGAAGATTTTATCGATAGTTTGTTCAACTAATAGTAAGATAGAAAAATTCTAGTAAGAAAGATAATTATGGATTTTGGTATGATTCTTATATCTTAGGGTTTGTCTACTTTATTTATGTTACAAGTGATCAAATAATTCAAGTTAAATTATGTTTAATTAAAAATGAATTTTGGGTTTGTTGCATAATAATTTTTTTTTATAACGACACACAAGATAGTTATCATCATTGATTGCATCCTAATAATAGTCCTTTCATCACTATCCCTTAGGTATCTTATCACTGAAATAATAATTTAACCCTACTCGATTATTATTTATAAGTCCATATCATTTTGGCAACTCATTAACTACCTTTGATAATTACTTCGTATGTACATTGTTATTCTTTGGACTTGGTTGGCAACTCTACTCATCCTAAAAGCATTTGAACTTTCTGCTTGGTAAGCACCATGCCCAATCAATTAACATATGCCTTCTCTCAAATTCCACTAGTATAAAACATATATGAGTGAAAGCAACTCAAAGGGTTATCATCACCTTGTAACTCACAAAATGCTCATGCATTTTTCATAAATTATCTATCACTATTTTTTATAGTAATGATGCAACTTTTATACTAAAGATAAACCTCTTGAAATAATATTATATTTAATGTCCATCTCAATTAATAACTAGTTCTTCTAAGACATGTATAAAGGATTTATGTGTAAAATTATTCATACTTTTGGCTACATGAGTATCATAGTCATAATGATTAACAATCCTAAATTTTGAGTTTTAATATATAGGTTTATCTCGTTCATCATAGTTTGAATGGTTACATCCATCCTACCATATGTTCAAGAGAGCCTCATGGTTACTGATCATTCTCCAACATGAAGACTCATGCAAACCTAAAAATAGTGAAATCCCTAATTCAAATTCTATTTAATCACCATATTTATCAATTTACATTCTACAACATAATTTAAATCTATTTATTAACATTCAAAACTATGTATACTTTACATAGACAAAGTTATAAGAACTCTAGACCGCATATTAGCTTGACAATAGAAAAAAATTCACCAGAAACATGAGAAGAAGTCTCTTGAACTTGGATCCCTAATGGCAGCCCTCTCAAGAATCTATGTCACAAACTCTAATCTCATACTAATTTGATTGATTTTCTCGAATATACCCTAAAGAGGGGGTTTGAGAGTCACACCCCCAACTCTATGGTCTAGGTTATGTTTTTCACCCCTTGCTCGCTTATGGATCCCTTTGTAGTGAAAAAATCACCACTAAGGTTGGTTGATGTGTTTTGACTTTTGTTTGGTACATGGAAAAGGAAAAGAAAAAGTAGCATTGATTCTTCTTTTTCCTCTTTTATACTTCAATAATTCAGCATTTTAAGCAGAAATTTATAGCTCTATAAAGTTGTCATGACAATGGCACTCATCTCTTGAGCTCAAGGTAATGACTCTGGAAAGTTGTCATGACTTTAGAATGGGTCCACTTCTTTCTATACCTCTAAGTTGTAGCTCTGGGATGTATCTATAACTTGGGCATAATATCTTTATAACACAAAGTCATGGTGTTGGAAATGGTCATGACTTTGATATTGATCTCTCTTATTCATCATATGGTCATAGTACTAGTAATTACCATAACATTAGGAATGACCACGACATAAAAATGATATCTCTTGTACTTCCAAAATATGTGGTATTGAGAATGTTCATGGTGCTAGCATTAGAATATCTTGTGCATAAAATGACAAAGTGCTGAGAACGTCCACAACACTAGCATCGGTCTCTCTTGTCAATTAAATTACAATGATGATGAGAATAGCCATGGATTTTGCCTTGACATTTTTTTTAAATATATGGTCACAACTCTAAAGAAGCTTTATAAATTAGCTTGAATATAAAAGTCATAGCCTTGCCTTCTCTTAAGGGCAAAGAATAATGACCATGGGAAATGACCATACTCGAGTAAATATCATTTATAATATTTTATATCCAAAAATTATGACACTAGATAGTTTCCACAGCTTTGGCCTTAGTAGTGTGGCTTTGTAATGTTCTACATCTCAAAAGTTATGACTTTATGAAAATGCCATGCCTCAAATATTAAACTATAAACCCTTTTTAAAGATAAAATTATGGTGCTAGAAAGTAATCATGACTTTAAATATTAGTTGGGCACCTTGTTACTATGATATGAAATTAATATCATAATTAAGTAATTCTAATTTTCATAAGATAATTATGACTATGATTCCGTGATAATATCATAACAACAAAGAATATATTACATAGTTAAACAATTGTACTAATAAGGTGGAAGAGTCTTGACTTAAAAATATTACAACAACTAATTAATTATAGTTTCAACTAAATGAATATTGAAACTACTCGATAATCCAAAAACCTTCAAAAACTTATCAATTTCATAACTATTCAATAAGATTTATCAAAACTCCAATGTCTTGAATTTGATCAAATCATGTCACATTTTCATGCTTCCCAATATCTAATAGCCCTAAAATATTTCAAAAATATTTGATAATTTGAATATAGAATAATATCCACATAATGAAATGATAAATTTCATAACTTTTCATCATTTCTCTCCCCTCCAAGTCATCATTCCACCAAATCCATTAATGTCATCCAAAATATGTTTAGTTTCATTAATATTTATTAAATTCCATAAAAATAACCATGTAGTGAAATCAATCAATTTAGAACTCAAATAAGTATAAACACATCAATAATTTCTTGCAAAAAGATGCAATAAAACTGGTAAGTGGATTGCTAAACAAATTCACACACTAAAATATATTACTCATCCTTAGTCAATGAATCTACCTCTCTTTTTAAAACTCATTAATAATAACATCACAAAGAAAAAATAAATACAAAATGTATCAATATGGAGAAAAAGTTGGGTGGTATGATTGACCATAAGGATCAACATCTTTAAATGATAACTTTACTCTAGAAGGATAAAAAAGGGATATGCACACAGAAGGTCCCTTTGAATCTACCTTATTGATTGTTGTCCATTCCATCATCTTCCCAATCACAATGCATAATGCATATTGTAATCTTCCATTAGAGTTCAATGAATCTTCAAAAAACTCCAATGCAAAACCTAGTGCAAAGTATGTATGATTTTGGTTATTGTTTCTCTTCTCCAAAATGTTGATCTACTATTTTTGTCTATAATGCACAGTAGACTCAATTTCTTGATCTGGCCCATTTATCATTTTCTACCATTTAGTTGATAGCCTCATAGAGCTTTCCAAAAAATTTGGCGTGTTCTATCACTTTGGTTTTCATTCATTTTATTGCCTCTTTCAAGATCTTCATAATATGATCTTTTAATTTTTATTAGGCAGATACAAAAAGGTATTCCTTCTTGTTAAGAAAAACCTCTCAGAATGCATCCCATTACTCCAAATTAGATTTTTCTTATTCCTTCTTTTTTCTCAAGTACTTTTCCCACTTGGATTGAGGACATCTCCTAAATCTTCTTCTTTTCTATTCAAAGAAAAATCAAATCAAAGTGGAAATTCTTCATTAATGTTATCACTTCTTATTTCCATTATTTCTATGTCAGCTTTAGGAAAGGGTGGAACTTCTTGCTCAATATTAGTTTATTATTTTTCCTTCAAGAACCATTTTCTTATTCTTACCTCTTTAAAGTCTTCTCTTCACACCCACCAATATTATGGGAGACATCTTTGGGAACTATTGTATATTTGTTATGTTACCTTAATATCATCAATTAAGTGTCCCAAAATCTTGTTAGTAGGGATCTCTCATCAATAAAGATCCATAAGTATATGAGTTATATAAGCAGTAAAGATGACTTTTATCTAGATATCAATCCCATAAAAAATATATTAGCAATTCTATTAACCAACTATTAGATAACACTAGTCTAGTCTAGAATATAAATTGTGATTTTGATAAGATTCTTATATACTAGTATTTGTTCATTTTAATTCATATGATACATATCTAAATAGTTTGGTTTGTGTTGAGTTTGGATACAGAACAAAGAATAGATTATTATCAAGATGTTCCTTTTTCCTAATGACATACAAGGTAGTTATCATTATTGATCTAATCCTAATGATAGTTCTCTCATAGTTATCCCCTTAGTACTTTACCACTAAAATAATAATTCATCCGCTCGAGGGTCATTTATAAGTCCATAATTTTTAAGCAATGCATTAGGTTCTTTTGATGGTACTTCATATTATTGTTCTTATTATCTTGTCTCAAGTTCTTAATGACATTGAACTAATGTTGTCTTGAAAGCATTTGCACTTTCAAATTCATAAGTATCATACTCACATAATTAACATATGCCTTCCTTCAACTCTCATAGTGAGAACCAAATGAGTGAAAGAAATTGAATTGATAATTATCACCTAGTGAGTCAATATCACTCATGCATGTCCTATGGATTTCTTGTCAAAATCCTCCATAGTAACTATGTGACTCTTATACTAAAAATAAAACTTTTAAGAGAATATTATATAAAATACCAACATCAATTGAGAGTTAGTTTTTCTAAGATATATATAATAGATTGATATGTGAATAAGTGCTTATGCTTTCAGCTTTGTTAGGACCATACTCATAATGATTAATATATCTAAATTACTATACATCATGATCAGAAAGGCTATTTCTTTTTTCCTATCATATGCATGAGCAAGTCTCATTAATTACCTATCACCATCTACTATAATAATATGAACAAACCCATCAATAGTAAAAACCTAATTTTAGTTATATATAATCATCAAAGCTATCAATATTCCCTCCAGAAAATAATTTAACATCAAAGTATGTATGCACCACATAAATAAAAATTAACAAATCATAGACCTTAATTTAGTATGATATTGAGAAAAGATTCATAAGAGATATAAGAGAAGAAATGTCATGAATCTTGGGTTCCCAATAATAGCATCAATGAAAATATAGGATTAAAAACCATAATCTCACTACATTTTCATTGAATTATTGAACTATACCATAAAGATTATTATTTGAAAGTCATTCCTCCAAATTCTAGAGTTTAGCTTTTATTTTTCATTCATTTCTGACTCTTGGATCCCCTAGCAAATAGGAAAATTACCCCTAGGTTTGTTGTAGTGCATGGAAAGGAGGAGGATGAATTTTTTTTCATGTTTCTCTCTTTTTTCTTATATAGTTCATAAATTCTAGGTATTTTCTAACTAGAAAGTCATGACTTTGAAATAATATTATGAATTTTGTTTCTGGTCTTTGGAGTTGAAGTCATGGCACTGGGAAGTGGCCATTGTTTTGGAATGCTCCTTAATCTCTTGGTACCTTAAAAGTCAAAGTACTGAGGAGTGGCTATGACCCCTGTATTTATCTTTTATATCATAGAGTCATTATGCTAGGAAGTAATTATGACTAATGTATTTCATCTTTATAACCCCAAGTTATGATGTTGGGTTATAAACATAACTTGTGCAATTAACCTGTATATCAAAGTCACAACACTGAGACGTGATTGTGGTTTTGCCTACTCTCAAGGGAAAAAAGTTACGACTTAGAAAATATATGATATGAAATTAATATTATAATCATTTAAATATTATGAGTTAAGTATGGTTGTCACTATAAGATAATATCACAACCAAAAATATATATATTATACATAGTGAAAAGATTGTGCTGATGAGAACGTTGAGTTATGATATATACATATTATCATGACTAATTATATAATATTTTGGAAAAAAAATTGATACCACAACAACTCAATAAAACTAGCTATCACTAAGTCACTAATTATCTTCAAAAATACAATGATTTCACTATTATTCATTATAATCCATCAAAACTCTTATTTGCTAAAATTGTTCCATTTATTTCATGTTTGCATCCTTACACTTTCATTAAAACCAGATCAAAAACAATATATTTTTTATACGACTAGATTTGTGTGTTATAGTATCTCAAGATAATTTAGCATCTTCTAGTTGTAGACATATTAAGAGCTGGGGCAAGGTTTGAGTTTTATGACTATATCTATGGGTGAGTTAAGTGTATACAATGATCCATGTGATAGGTACATTATATTTATTATATCAAACCATGCACAAAAAAATTTATTTGGTTTTCTCCTACGTAGTACTACATTTAAAGTCCATAGCTATAACATAAGAAAATTCGCACCTCCATTAGTGATCTTTGCCATCCATGCTAGCCTTTTAGTATCCATCCCTACTTCCTTTCTTCTTGTATATTCTTTTAATGTCACACCATTTGAACTTCCTTCTTTGGTACATTACTCCAAGGATATCATGGCTTTTTTTTCAATTCTAGACTGGATATTTTATTTGTGCAACATCAAAGTTTCACCACTTGGCATGTCAAAGGCTTTATCATTGAGTTTCTTTTAAGCCTTTCTTTGTAACACAAGTACTGGCCACAACGATGATTTTGTCATTGAGCTTCTTTTGATGTGTTTCTTTCTATAACACTAAAGTTGTTGCAAAGGGAATGACTATGGCTTTGTCATTGAGCATCTATTGAAGCTTTTCTTTCTCTAACACCAAATTCATGGCACTAGGAATAGCCAGGGCTTTGTCATTAGGCTTTTGTTCCCTCAAAGTTGTGTCGTGTCATAGTTAAAAGTCATGACTTTTGACTCTACCAACATTTCAACTTAGCCTTCATTTGGTTCCTCCAGAATTTCTATCTTCACCAAATGATACTACAACCTTTGTCCATTTACTTTTAATTCTACTATTTTTTTGATTTCACCATGGCTACTCCTTTGGGAGTCAATTATAATTTCAAAAGGGATATACCATCGAGAATTCAACTTTTCAAAGAATAATTTCACCTAAAAATTTAAAATAGATATTTCTCTAACTTTTAATTCTCTCCTTTATAGATTCTTATCATGCCATTGTTTTGATTTATCTTTATAAATTCATGAGTTGTTATACACTTTATTTCTTAACTCTTCTAATTCAATCATTTGTAGAACTATCATTTCTTTTGAATCCTTTAAATCATAGTTTAGTTTTTGATATCCCACTATGATTTATGTTCAAGCTCAACTAGCAAAGTAACAATCTTTTCCAAAGACAAGTTTATAGGGGGACATTATCAAGGGTATCTTTAAAACAATTCAATGGGCCCATAGTATCTCTTCTGAATATTGAGACCAATCTTTTTTAGAATGATTAACAGAATTTTCAAAATATTTTTGATCTCTTTGTTTAAAATTTCCACTTGCTCATTCTTTTGTATGATTAGTTCCATATTTTTCCAAGTATGCCCCAAACATCCAATTATATAAATGACTCCCTCTATCACTTATGATATAACATGCTGCTCTGAATCAGGTGAAAATATTTTTGCTTTAGAACTCCATAATTGTCTTCACATCATTTTTCTATGAAGCTACTCCTTCTAACTATTTTGATATATAATTAACTGCTAATAGAATATTGTCTTTCCAACAAGATACCAAATAAGACTTATGACGTCAATTCCCTATACATTGGATTTCCACCTCTAGTAAAAAAATTAATGGTATTTCATGTCGCCTACATATCTTTCCTAATCTTTGGTACATATCACACTAATTCCCAATAAGGGTAATCATTGGTTTCTCATTTTTCGGAACACATCTCATTTTTAGGAACACAATCTTTGGATGATTCACTTTAGAATAAAAGTGAATCATCCAAAGATTATTTTTCATGTCATGATTTTTTTTTTTTTCATGTGATGAGAAAAGGGTGGTAAGTACTTGGTATGCAAAATACAGAAAAATATTTTCCATTTAATTTGAATTTAATGATGTGTTTGCCTCAAAAAAGACATAATTTAGAATGATTTCACAAAAATATAGTTTTGATTGATTTTGATAAATAATTATAAAATCGAATATTTTTAGAGTAAATTATATGATTTGGTGGAGTGGAGTTGGTGACAATAAGAAGAATGTTTAGTCATAAAATTCATAGTATTTGGTGTGCTAATGCTACAACTTGATTATACATGTGAGTGCTTATAGATTAGTTTTGTCATCCATTCTTGGCTAAAATTATATACCAATAATCATGGTAATCTTTGTATGCCAAAATTCTATCATCGTATTGATAGTCATATCTCTGTAAAATTTATTTTTTAGGTTGCAAAGCTTGAATGGAGCTCCAAATAAACTAGCTAGGAATAAATTCATGACTATGAAATTAATTTCACATCATATCAATGGTCAATCAAGTACCCTATTAGTATTGAAAGTTATATCAAGTCTCTAGTACCATGACTTTGTTTATATAGAAGCTACATATACTTAGGCCAAAGTTGAAACACTAATATGACATCAAAACTTATTGGCCACATAATATTAAAGAGAGCCAAATTTGAGTCATGATCAACACAAGTGTCGTGACTCTATGCACAATAGAGAAAATAAAGCCACAATCATTTTTCAATACTATGACTTTATGTTACAGATGCTAAATACACAAGTCATGCCCATTCTCGAGTATTGTAGCTTTGTGTTACAAAGACTAAATAAACAAGATGTGGTACAAAATATCATCAACTAGAGGAAAGAGATCAAAGTTATAGCTTGTATCCAATACCATGACCTTGTATTATACAAAAAAAAAAAACCAAAGCTATGACTTTCATCCAGTGCCACAACTTTCCATTAAATAAATCTGCACCAAATGCAAATCATAAAAAAAGAACTTGAATATATTCCAAAACACACAAGCGGCATGCAAAAAAACAAAAACCTAGAGCTCCAAAATCATTTTTACAGCAATCCACAAGCAACAAGGGATATTACAATGCACAAGCATAAACCCTAGAAGGAGGACACACATTATGACCCCCTCTTAGGGGCAAATCAAATAAAATTTGATATTATTTTGAGAAATTTTGTGTTAAAAAATCTAGATTTTTTTTGAGGGATATAATTAGGCACATGGATCCATATAACACAAATTTTTACTCATCTCATATATTATTCTTTTAGGTTTATAGGTTGAATAGAAAGTCTAGTTATGGTGTTATATTATTTTGTATGATGGCTGATTTATTTATGAATTTATATTTTGATTTGTTGTGATTTTATTTGATAATGAATGAATTGGTAGTTAAATATAAGTAAGATTTTGATGTTGTCTATTGATATGTTCATACACGATTGGAGTGGTGGATTTGATAGGTAAGCAAGGAAACATATTCACATGCGATGGTATAAAGGAAGTGACAGCTATCCTGACAAAGATACATGAAACAAGCCTATATATTAAAACCAAAAATTGAGGTAATTTTAATTATTACAAGTATGGTGCTTTTGAAGTAAAAAGCATTAATCCTTTTATAGAGCAATATATTTTGAATTCCTTAGAGGAACTAACCCTTGATGATACTAGGTATTAAATAAAATATTTTTCTATGGATTTTACTTTAATTGTATGAGTCACTAGTTGTAGGAGGATTGTTATAAGTAATCCATACAATAGGCACAATGAAGATAACTCATATGGTGGTGATAGTCCTAAGAGTTACTTTTAGTTATATGGTTGGTAGTAGAGAGACTCATAAGAAAGCATATGTTAATAGTGTGAGTATGATGGTAAAAAAGTAGAAAGTGCAAATACTTTTATTAATACATCAATTATTTTTGAAAAGACATAAGATATCTGAGAATAAGACTATATATTTGAAGCAACCATTTGAGGGTAGTTAACAAGTTACATAAAAGGTAAGAACTTGCAAATAACATTCAAATACAAATGATGTGTTGTCTTAGTGGTAAAATACTTAGTGGATAGCTATGATAAAATTATCATTAAAGAAAGATCAATATTTGATAACTACCTTGTATGATGGTAGGGAAAGAGGTCTTTCTACAAATAATTCAATATTCATTCCATGACTAGGCACAACTACAACTGGATCATTTATGAATGTATCACATTTAATAAGATGAACAAATTCTAGGATCTTGGATTAATACAAAGAATCCTATTTATCTTACTTAATAGCACAATTGTTGAATATTATTTATAGATCTTACAACATATGAAATTTATATGAGACTGAAATATGGACTAAATATTGACTTTATTAGTATTACAACCAGTTTACTTATGGAATAATGTTCGACAAGAAAATCTTACCCACTAGCTTTTAGGATATGTCCAATCTAATAATTGGAAAATATAATAAAGTCATGACAAGTTTTTAGTGTTGTTTCTAGAAAATATTTTTTAAGAATGGTCAATCGTCACTGTACACCAAGTTTTTGGCACCATTGTAAAGGATTGATTGTCAAATTTAGTCGGTCAACTTTAGTTAATGTAACTATCTTTAAAAAATAGTTTTATTTTTAGTAGTTTCAATAATAATTATTTGTTCATTATAATTTGATTTATATTGAATGTTATCATGGTGTATTTTATTTCTTTTTCTTTGTTTTTTCTTTTTTTTTTTAGCCACGACCATTGATGAGTGAAATTCATGGATTGAGCTAATACCTCTGACCTATAGAAAGAGGAGGACAATGTATGAGTTAAATCTTCAAGATGATGGAGCAAATATTTTTGCCCATGGTGACTTGTATTTTATTCCTCATGGTGATCATAGTTAGATTTATTATTAGAATATGTTGTGCTATAGAGATCTGAGATATGTGAGCCATTATAAGATCTTGCCTGATTGTTTGTATCTGACTAACAAATCATCAAATGAATTCATCATAACATAGTCATTATATGAGACTAGTAGAGCAAATGAAGGGTAGAAGAATGATTACGAAAACTTGGCATGAAGCAGGGAGACACCAACATGGGTGTGAACGAAGAAAGTGCGACAATAGAATTTCTAAAAGTGATTATAGATACAATAATTAGTGAGGAGAAAGTCAAGTGGAAAGATATTAACTTTATCATAAAAAAACAAAGTGCTACAATAGAAACTCTAGTGGTGATTGTGTATATGGTTGTTTATGAGGAGAAATCAAATGGATGAACACTAACTTGAGTATGTTGGAAGAACATACTACATCAGAAGTTTGGCCATAATTGTGGACACAAAAGTTAGCCATGAAGATTTCAAGGAAGTTAAAAATTCACTACATTGCTTAATGTGGTGGCCCAAAAAAAAAAGAGGTGTGACACATCAATGTTGAGAATGTATGTAAAGAATACCATTCTAGTAATTTTCTATGTTGTCTCTATGGTAGATACTGAATGCACAAGGAGAAATGAAGTAAAACACCACATGGAGAAACTACCAAGGACCATAGAGATTCAGGGTTGAGAAAATGAGTTGATGAATATTTAGCTACGAATGAAAAAATATTACACTGTTTGGAAGACAATCAAAGAAATTTTATGTTTATTGATTATTTGTGTTTGTGTGAAGAAGTTTGTGATAGACACCTAGCATTTTGAGGCGGATCCATAAAAAAATCCTCTCTTTATATTTATGATTAGTAGATTCAAACTAGCTATTTATTTGATATTTTCCCTAAAAGTCACAACCAACCATCAGCATTGTGGGTTTTCATCAATAAAATCATGATAGTCCTTAAAAGCCTCAACTTCTAATTTAATAAAGTCATGGAAATCTATGAATATTGTAACTTATGTCTAATAAAAGTCATGGTGCTCATGCTGACTTTTCAATCTAAGAAAAGTTGAAATCGTATGATTTCAATTCTAGCAAAAAAGTTCTTTATTAGAAAGCTTAGTTTCAGTGACTTTTTACTATGTTTCCACCAAATCCTTGAGAAGAAAGATTGGTTCCTCTTTTTCATGCATATACCAAACAAGAATGCCTCAGTTGTGAGAGAGTTTAATAGCAATTTAGAGGACATAGAAAAGAACAGATTTTACATATGAGGATGTTGGATATGTTTTGATAGAAATATAATTAATTGAATTGTTTGTAATGCTATGAGAAAAGGATGAAAAATCTATAAAATCCCTAAAAGAGTGACCCAACTGCATAGAAATTGCAAAAAGAAATGACATCATTGTGAAAAAAAAATTTTGAGATTACCACTAGAAAAGTTGGGTATTGCTGCAACTTTGTGAAAAGTAATGGCGTCATTCTTTATAATCATATTTTATAATGCTACTACTTGTTGTGAAGTCATGGCATCTAAAATTTCTTTCTAGATCATGTTTTATTCTGCGTGCTCGTTGTTGCTCTATGTATTTCTAATTGTTGTTTAGCTATGGCCACACCAACCCTTTCGTTATTATCGCCCCGGGATCTATAGGACCTCTGACTTTTCTTGTAAGCTGGGAAGACCGAAGAGAGAGCTCATCCTAGACTAAATTTGTCACTCTTGGCTAGGATGCCATGTAGAGTGTTTATGCTCGGGCACAAGTGGGGAAAAAGATTTTTCCTTAATTTTATGCTGGGTTGGCTTGACTTTGAAAAAAATGGTGTCTTCTTCTTTAAGCTTCGATTTCTCCAAAATATTGGCTCTCTCCTATTATAACTTTCTTCATTAATTCAATGAGTATATATCTTTAGAAATCAATATTTTTTTTATAGCCACTATCTCTAGATATTAATTCACAAATTCTTTAATTGTTGTCTCTTTCAAATCTTTCTCTTCTAGCACATCAACTATCATAAATGGACTTTCCTTTGCTTGTACTTTTTTTGTAATCTTGAAAATTCATTTGGTAAATTATTATATGCTTTTGAATTCAAAACAAAAATTTAATATAGATTTTAAACTCATATGTGCACCCACCCATGAAGATAGATAATGAGTGAATTTTGAATGTATTACAAATGCATATTGAGACGGAAATGTTACATAATAAAGACATTGATTATTAACTTTTTGGGAAAAAAAATTAATTTTTTTTATTTTGAATCCAGCTTTTATTGATAATGAAAATAATTTGCTTTTATAGCTGGTTTTATAATTCATAAAAATTAAATTTTAAATTATTTAGAAATATTGTTGAATTATTTTATATTTATAAAGCAACTTAAGAAAATGTTTTTTCTTTAAATGCTTTTGATAAGTTGGAGGGCATAGAACTTAATTAAATAAGCTAAAATTAGTTTTTTTTTGTTTCAACTATGTATTTTATAAGACAATTGGTTTAGACCAATTTAGTTGAATTTAAAAATATGTTTTAGACATTATGTTATTATATTGTTGGATATTTCAATGTGGTGTCTAGGTATCTTTTTTTTCTTTCTTTTGTTTGCATCAATGTGAAATTTATTAGATTTCAAATTAATTAGGTTGGAATTTCATTATGTTACTTAACAAATAAATAGAAAGCCTTAGTAGTACTTTAAGGAAAATTATATTCTATGATATTTTATTTTGTAATGCTTTCTGAATGTATCACACAATGATGCTTATAGAGATTTTGTTGACCCTATTTGCTCAAAAATGAATAATATAACCTAAAATATTAACTGTAGCCATTTTCATTGTTACGACTTTATTATATTACCCAATTTAATTCATTAGACAATGTCCAAAACTCTTATTGGCATGAGCATCTTATCAATAAAGATTTGTAAGTATATGAGTTGTATAAGTAGTAAAAAATATTTTCATCTAAATATCGATCCCCATGGTTTATATCAGTAGTTAAGTCAATCAATGTTAGACAATAAAATTCTAGCAAAGATGATAAATAGGTATATTAGTATGACTATTAGATCCTAGGGTTTATCCACTTGAATCATATGAATACATATTCAAATAATTTGATTTATGTTTGGGGTGAATATAGAATGAATGTTGAATAATTGTTATGACACCCCTTTGCCATAATGAAATAAAAGGTTGTTATCATTAATGAGTCTATCCCAATAATGTTGAATAATAGTTGTTCCATCTATACTTTACCACCGAGACAACATATTATTCCTACTTGAGAGTCATTCACAAATTCATCAGCTTTTATGCAACTCATAAACTACCTTTGATGATTAATTTATATGTATATTTTAGCTTCTTGAGTACTATACTTTCATAATTATATTATACTTTCCTCAAATCTCACTTGCAAGAACCATGTGAGTGATAGCTATTCAAAGGACTATCACCACCTCATGAGTAATTACAAATCATGCATGTCTTGTAGATTACCTATCACTTTCCTCCAAAGTGATGATGTAATTCTCACACTAAAGGTGTAACCGTAAAGAAACCATTCTATAAAATGTTCACAATCAATCAATGATTCATTCTTTTAAGATATGTACAATAGAGTGGCATTTAAAAACATTTGTTCTATTAGTTTTGTGAGCATCATATTCACAAAGATTTAGATACCTAAATTTTAGATTTTAACATATAGGTTTATCTCAAGTATCATGGTCAAAAGAGATGTCACTTCCTTCATAATATATGCATGAGTGAGCCTCATGATTTTCCTATCACCTTCCACCATCACAACATACACAAACTCATCGATAGTTATAACCCTAATTCAAGTTTGATTTAATCAGCATTTCTATTAATTTTATTTTACAACATAAATCAAATACATACATTAAAAACAAATTAGTTCAAACATCACATAAAAAATAATTACACAAACCCTAAATACCAACTCAGCCTTATATTGGGGAGAGATTTATATGAAATACAAGAAAAGAACTATCATGAATCTCAAGTTCCCAGTGACATCCCTTATAAGAATCTAGTACATAAACCAGAATCACATATTATTTTGACTCATTTCTTGATTCCTTCCTAGAGAGGAGGGGTTTGAAAATCGTACCCCTCAACTTTAGGAAATAGCTTTTCTTTTGCTTCCCTTACTTTCTCATTAATCTCATAAGAAGCACAAAAATAACTCCTAAGATTATTGTAGCACTTTGCTTTTGTCCATAAAAGTGGAGAAGAAAAGTCTAGTTAAAATTTTTTGTTTTGTCTCTTCTTTTTGCTTTTAATCCTTATAATTCTAGTATTTATCCAAGTATAAAGATACATATTTAAGAAGATGTCATGAATTTGACTTTTTTCTCTTAAGCTCGAGGTCACAACTCTAAGAAGTGTTCATACCTTTGGATGCCTTTTAATCTTTTCGTAACTAAAGTTGCAGTGCTGGTAAGCTTCCATAACTTGTATATTTTATCTCTATAACATGAAGACATTTCTTTGTGAATGGCTTGCAGTTTTGGTCTTTGTTTAGCATCAAATGGCTGCAACACTCAGAATTTCCATGATTTTAGTTTTTGTTTTTCTTGTGCCTCAAATTTCTATAGTGTTGAGAATAACCATGGTTTTAGCCTTGACAATTTTTTGTGGATCAGATGGTTATAGTATTAGTAAATAGCCAACAGATTGCATTTGGTCGTTATTATGAAACAAATAGCCATAGCATTAAAATGTAGTCATGACTTTAGGCATAATATTTTTTTGGAATCACATGGTTGTGATGCTGGGAAGTGGTCATTTCTTTGGACTTTAGCCCGTACATCTAAGTCATGGTTTTACCTACACTTGAGGGTAAGATTCGTCGCCTTAAAAGTGGTCGTGCTCAAGTAATATTTTTTATTATATTATATGTCCAAAAATAACATCTTTGTAAAAATGTCGTAGCTTTGGCTTACTTTGTAATTTTGTACATCCTAAAAGTGATGACTTTGGGAGAAGGCCACGACTTTGACTTGGGAAAGTAAAACCCCTATAAAGAGAAAACCAGAAAACTAGGAAATAGCCATGAATTTTAGTACAAGTGACTTAGTTACTTTAATATGAAATTAATATCATAACTATTAATTTGTTATAAGATAGATGTGGTTATGATTCAAATATAATATCTCAACATAAAAGAAAGTGTTGCATATTTAAAGGATTGTACTAAAGAGATAATATAGTAGTGACATATAAATATTTTCATGACTAAATATGTTGAGTTAGCCAAGAACATATATCAAAACTATATTGATCAGTGCACACATTACCAAGTTATTAATTCTTTCCAAAAACAAATAGTTCTATAATTATTCATCAAAATCCACAAAAACTCTAGAGTGATGAAATTGATTGAATTTAAGCTCATTTGTATGCTTACACATCGTCTAGTATCACTATAAATAAACTAAAATGGTTGATATTTTACATATCAAATACACTTTCACACTAAAACTATTGATTTTACCTAGCAATAGATTTCCCCTAAATAAAAAAAATCTAGTCATCATCACAAACAACATATTTTTTCTATGACTAGGTTTGAGTGTCGTAGTATCTCAAGCTAGTGGATTTACTTCTATTTTTAGACATATTGATAATCACGACAAGATTTAAGTTTCATGACTATACCTATGGTTAAATTAGGTGTGTATAATGTTTCATGCGATGGGTAGACAACATTTATTACATTACACATATGAAAAAAAAAATTCCTTGGATTGCCATCTAAATAGTGCTATATTTAACATTTGTAGTGAAACCATGCTATGACTACTCTCTCACATTCATCAGTGATCTCTATAGTCTATGATAGCTTTTTATTGTATGGTTTTATAACATTCTTTCTTGTTTCTTCCTTCCATTATATTATTGGCACCTCCTTCTTTGGGCCTTCCCTCCTTGGATCCTGTGACTTTGAGGAATGTTGTGAACTCTTCTTAAATTATATCATGACCCTTTTTTTCTTGTATCATCAAAGTTGTGGTATTGAGCATGGCCATGAAGATTCTTTAAGCTTCTATTGCCCTATTTCTTTTTGTATCACCAAAGTCATGGTATTTTGTTCAGCCATAACTTTGTCATTTATCTTCTGATGGGTAGTTTCTTCTTGCAACACTAAAGTCACTAGTTTGTGCTTAGTCATGGTTTTGTTATTCAGATTATAATGGGTGGTATTATCCTTGTAACACCAAAACTACTACATTGTTCATAGTTGTGGCTTTGTCATTGATCTCCTGATGGAAAATTCTTTTTTATAACATTAAAGTCATGACAATGGGCACCACTATTGACTTCATTGTTCTGGTCCTCCAAAATTTTTCTCTCAAACATTTAAAACTTCACCCTTTATCCATTTATGTTAAATTCTGATCTTTTTTTGACTTCACCATAATGGCCTCATAGAGAGTAATGAATATTATTTCAAAACTACCTTTCTATCGAGATTTCAACTTTCCTAAAAACAAATTTTGCTGAAAATTAAAAACTAATACTTCCTCAACTTTGAAGTCTCTCCTTTGCATTGATTTATCATGCCATTATTTTTTTTATTTTTATTAACTCATGAGTTGTTATACACTTCATTTCTCAACTCTTCCAATTCACTTATTTGTAGAACCATTATTTATTTTACATCCTTCAAATCATAATGCAACTTTATGATAGCTTGACATGCTTAATATTCTAGTTCAATTGGAAAGTAATAAGCTTTTCCAAAGATGTGTCGAAGAGGAGATATGCTAACAATCTATTCTAGTTCAATTCACTTATAGGCTCACAATGCCTTATTCAAGCATTGAGACAAAATTCTCTAGACATACTAACCATCTTTTCTAATATTTTTTATCTCCTAGTTTGAGATTTTTAATTGCCCATTCAATTGTGGATAATATGCTATTTCCTTTTTATGCTTAGTTCCAATATTTTTAAAACACACCTTAAATATCCTATTATAAAAATGACTTCCTACATCACATATGATACATCATGATGCTCTGAATAAGAGAAAAATATTTTACATTAGAACTCAAAAACTATCTTTACATTATTTCTCTTCACTTTAATAACTTCTACCAATTTCGATACATAATCTACAACCAATAAAATATATATTTTCCCCACAAGGTACTTGAAAAAAAATTAATAAACTCAATTTTCCAAACATCAAAAATTTCAACTTCTTGGATAAATTTCAATGGCATTTCATGATATGTTCCCTAATCATTGGTATGTATCACATCATCTTTGCATGCTTGAAAATCTTAGAATAATAATGACAAAAAAACTAGATTTTAATATTCAATGAGTAGTTTTGTTTCTCCCAAAATGCCCTTCATATGGGGAAAAGTGGATTATGAGGGAAATCATTAGTTTCTCAATTACAGGAACACATCTTTTTATAATATAATCAGTGTAACTTTTGAATAAAAGTGGATCAGCCCAAAGATAATTTTTCACATGATGAAAAAAAAAATTGTCGATGTGACCTAAAATATGAGGGTGAGGCACCACATGCTAAATAGTTAGCAAAACCACCATATCATGGAAGTTTTTATGGTCATAATTTGCTCATCCGAGAAGTTTTTTGAAATTTTAGGTTCTTTAATTTTTTTATCCATGGATTCGAAATGTAATAAATGGTCAGCAATAATATTATCACTCCCTCTCTTATTTATGAATTAAAGATCAAATTCTTATAGAAAAAAGTATATAGCTTATTAACCTTGGTCTACCTTTTATTTATTATCAAATAATACACAACTATGTGATACGAATAAATCACCATATTTGCTTCAAGGATGTATGACTAGACTTTATCACAAGAGAAAACCATGGTTAATATTTTCTTTCCCATTATTTTATAATTTACTTGGACGTCAAAGTATGACTGACACAAAAAATTTCTCTAAAGATTTTATCTCACTTTTGTCACAATACATCTTTAGACATGTGTATCACACATAATAAAAAATAGTTCTTGCCATCTTGGTATGATAAAAATTAGTCTTTCAACTAATTTTCTCTTTAATTCTTCATAAGCTTTGATGTTCAAAGATGAATACCATATTTTTTCCAAAAACTTGCACACTTGTTTTGTATTTTTCAAAAAAATATGGATGAATTGATAATACAACCCTACGTGCCCAAGAAAACTTTTCACTCCATTGAATTTCATTAGGTATGGTAGGGTTTTAATGATGGACACTTTGGCATCATCAACCTCCGATCCTCTAGTGGAAATAGAATGTTCTTAAACTATCCTCTTGTTGACCATTAAGTGATATTTTCTTAATTTGTTTATGTTGAATTTATATAAATTGAGAAATTTTCCATGAATATTTTAATGATATCTTCAGTAAAATCATAAAAGATGACATTCATGCATCTCAAATACATGGTCAATGCATTACAAAGACAAAATGACATACTCCTAAATATAAATATTCTATATTGGCAGGTGAACATTATCTTTTCTTGATCTGCCAGATCAATCAAAATCTAATTATAATATAACTATCTATCTAAAAATTTTGATCCATGAATAGAAGTGAGAAGTAATATTTTCTTATTCTTTTGGTTCAATTTCTTATAATCAACGTATAGTATCCATCCTATTATTGTGCACGTTGAAATATTTTTATCATTTGTCATCTTCACCTCCTTTAACCCTCTATTCTTTGGCACATAATATATTGGGCTCACACCTAGATTATCAAATATTACATGAATAGTACATACATTGAGCCATGCCACAATCTTCTATTTTATATTATATTTCATGATTGGATTCAATTATATTTGGACTTTAATTATCAGTTTCACATCTTTCTCCAAAAGAATCTGATGCATAACATGTTGATGTGCTAATCCCTATGATATTATCTAGTGGCTGTGATAGTATCGTCATTATTTTTTATTAGTTCCATTGAGATTATAACTGGTTTCAACCTACCTTCTGGTAAAAAAGCATAATTAAGGTGATTGGGGTATGCCTTCAATGTCAATCCATCTCAATTTTTCTATTTTGCTAGTATTTCACATTCCTCAACCACAAATTTATTCTTCAATTCATCAAAATATGCTCTCTTAGGTCTCAATGTCTCTACTTTTGTCATAACAATGGGTAAAATCAAGATTTCGAATGGTGCTATTTTTTCAATACCCCAAACGAGATGTTCATACATTCCTCTTGATCCTTCCTAGTTCTTTTGAAATGATAATCATTTAGCATCATTTTTCTTCTTTAACTCCTTAAGAAATATATTAGAGTTTTTTTTCAAATGATTGATTATACATAATTTTTTGGTTTATTATTTTATATTTATTGGAAAAGTTAAAAAAAAACAAGATAATGCAAAACACAAAAATCCCACAATCCAAACAAAATAACAAGATATGCTTTTAGATTTGGAAAAATTCTAAAAATAACACCAACAAAACTACTAAAAAAAATTATTTTTTCTCAAAAATAATTATGTCAGCTCATATTTACTGCCTAAATGAAAAAATTCTTAGCAATGATATCAAAAACGTGTTGCAATTTTATTATGCTACCTAATTTTATTATGCTACCTAATTTTATTGGTTAGATATTATCTCAAACTCTCATTGATAATAATATCTCATACTCTCATTGATAATAATATCTCATCAATAAAGTTTCATAAGTATATGAGTCATACAAGTAGTAAAGAAAATTTTTAGCAAGATATCAATCCTGCATTGATTATATCAGCATATAGGTCAACTAATAGTGAGACAAAATAATTCTAGTAGAAAAGATAATTAAGGATTTTAGTATGACTCTTAGATCATAGGGTTTTTCCACGTGATTTGTATGATACTTGTTCAAATAAATTGATTTATGTTTGAGATGGATACAAAACAAATATTGAATAATTATTATAGAAAGCCTCTTTACCATAATGGTACATAAGGGGGTTATCACCATTGAGTCCATTCCATTGGTGGTCTCCATCGTAGTTATCTTCCTGGTACTTTATTACTAAGACAACAAATCATCCCTACCTAAGAGTTATTCATAAGTTCATCTCTTTTTAGATAACTTATCATTTACCCTTGGTGGTTGTTTTGTATGTATAATCTTATTCTTCAGCTTCATGTATCATAAAGACAAATGACTAATGTGATTTTAAATTATTTTCCCTTTTTACTTTGTGAGTGACATACCCACACAATTAACATATGCTTCCCTTAAATCTCATTATAGGGAATCATATAACTAAAAGCAACTCAATGGACCATCAACACCTTTTGAGTCATAACCACTCATGCATGTACTATGGAAAACCTTTCACTTTCCTCCATAATACTACATGACTCTCATAATAAAGGTGAAACCCTTAAAGGAATATTTTATAAAACATTCATAATCAATAGAGAATTAGTTCTTCTATGACATATACAATGAAGTGGTATGCAAAACCACTCATGCTTTTAGCTTTATGAGCACCATACCCACATCAATTAATATACATAAATTTTACGTTTTAATGAGACTTATCTCAAACATCATGGTCGAAAGGGATATGAATTCCTTCATATCAAATGATGAGTGATCCTCATGGATATCCTATAACCATCCACCATAAAAATATGCGCAAACCCACCAATAGTTATAACCCATAATTCATGTTCGATCTAATCATCATTTATATCAGTTTTTATTCTATAACATAAATCAAACATATCCATTAATATAAAAAAGTTATATATAACATAAACTATAATTACACAGATACTATATCTTAATTTAACCTAATATTGAAGAGAAATTCAAATGAGCTACAAGAGATGAAGTCTTGTGAATCTTGAGTTCCCAATGATTGCTTTAACAAGAATCTAAGATGCAAATTCTAATACCATGCTATTTTGACTTATTTTTCAAATCCACTCTAGAGAGGGGAGTGTGAGAATCACTCCCCCAACTCTAAGAAATAGCTTTTATCTTTTATCTTTTATCCTTTGCTTGCTTGAGAATCTCTTAGGGAGTGAAAAAATACCCATAAGATTGTTGTTGCACTTTTCTTTGGTCTAAAAGAGTTGAGTAGAAAAGTGCAATTCAATATTTTTTATAATGTCTCTTCTTTTTTCTTCTATACCTTCTAATTTAGACACTTGTCCAAGTAGGAATTTGTACTTTTGAGAAGATGACATGACTTAGATTTTGTCTCTTAACCTCAAGGTTAAGACTTTGGGAAGTAGCCATGGCTTTGGATACCTCATAATCTTTCTATAACACAAAGTTTTTGTATTGGTAAGTACCCAAAATTTATGCATTTTGCTTCTAAAACACAAAATCGAGGCTTGGTGAATGTGTTGTGACATTGGTCTTTTTTGGCATGAAATAGATATGCCACAGAGAATTGGCGTTGCTTTAGCTTTGGTCTTTCTTATACCTCAAATGGGCATGACACTAAGACTAACCAAAACTTTGGTCTTGATCTTTTTTGTGGATCAGATGGTCACTATGTTGTGAAGTGTAAATGACTTTTCATTAGCCTATTTTATGGATCAAATTGTTGTGGTGCTAAGTAGTGGCTATGACCCTAGCCTTAGTGTTTCTTTGGAATCACATGGCAGTAGTGCTAATAAGTGGTTGCAACTTTGGTTATTAGCTCATACATCCAAGTCAAGGCTTTTCCATAACTTGATGGTAATAGGTGTGGCTTTGGATAAATTCATAACTTTGGCCTAAGTAGTTTTGGCTCTATAATTTTTTATTTCCCAAAAGTCACAGCTTTGGAAAAAAATTATGACTTTGACAGAAATAAAAAGTTTTGATAAAGAGAAAGCAATGATGATAGGAAATAACCATGACTTTTAACATAGTGAGGTACTTAGTTACTATGATGTGAAATTATTAGTAAAATTATTAAATTATTACGAGATAAATATGGTTGCAATTCTTAGATAATATGACAACTAAAAAAAACTATTGTATAGTTGAAAGATTATGATAATGAGGTGTTCGAGTCATAATATACAAAGATTGTCATGACTAAACATATATCATTTTGGCCAAGAATATATATCAAAATCATTTCATTGAGCCCACATATCACCAAGTTTCCAATTATCTCAAAAAATATACAATTTCATAACTTTTCATCAAAATCTACCATAACTAAGTCATGAAATTGATAAAATTTTAACTCATTTTCATTTTAGACATCATCTAATATCATTCCAAATATAATAGAATATTTAGTATTTTACACATGGAACATTCATCTCTCACCAAACCTATCTACTCGAAAAAACAAATGAAACCCTTCACTCCATGAAGCAAAACATACCACAATATTCCTCTAATCTCTTGGATCAGTTTACAAAAAGAAGGTTTATTAATTCATTCTAATTTAATCAAGATTGCAAAAGTTTTGGACTTTAAATTTTAGGTATATACATTTTTAAGCCTTTTAATCTATTTTGAAATGATTAATAGTTAATGGGATAGATAAGATTTTTATACTCGCAACTTATATTCAAAACATTGCAGCATGAAAGAAGTGTGTTACATTGCAATCATATAAATTGATATACTCAACACATCATTACATTTACATATGGCTTGAAATCAATGTCATTATATGGATATAAATTGATTTATTAAGACAATAATCAAAGATGATGACCTTGATTTTAATAAAAATTATGTTAGTCTAGAATTTAATGGATCATGACATGCTCATTTTCAATGTGAGATGGAGCAAAATTATTCATTAGAGCAAGGCTGATTTATAGAAAGAATATTAAGATAATAAGTATGTACTTATAGAAACATAAATATTAAGTTTCATAAGTTTGAGATAAATTTTGAGAGATAAAACATTTTAAAATTAGAGATATATAGTAATTATTCATCAAATAAAAATTTAATTTATCATTTCAAAATTTTTAAAGTATGTACTACATGTATAACTACAACATGAATCACGTAGACATTATAATTGGATTTTTTAATAAAATTAATAGAACCAATTTTTTCAATAGTAGCACGAAATTTATGAGTTAGATTTTATGGGATGTCTAGTTTAGAAAGTGTTCTAAGAACCGATATTTTAAGAACAAATATTTCCAGTCATCTAGAATTCTCACTTGTTAATAATTTTTTTAGTCCACAAAAATGAAAACTTTATTTCTTTAAAGATCTAGCCCTTCCTTTAGGAAATATGTTGTATTCTTCTTCTCTAGTTATTTATTTGGAGTGGAAGGGGAAGATAGAGATAAAAAAATGAGTGGAATAAAGAAAATTTGCGTTTATACATAACAAGATTTGTAATTCCCTAATTCTCATTCACAATAAATGCAAACCTTTTGATTCTATAGTGCATATGTCCAAAGTCACATTTGTATCATACGTATCTCTATGTGTAGCATATATCACAAAAGAAGTAAGCATTTTTTAACATATCTAAACTATGTTTATATCATAACAATATAGTTTATTATTTGGGCTTTGTCTCAGTGTCTCTCTATGTCATTAGATGTAATATCCTATTCAAGTTTGGTGACTAGATTTCTAATACAAAATCACTTGAACTTAATGGTCTTACATGAAGTCATTTTATGGTGTAAATCTTTATCTTACATGATCTCTTATATATTTCGTATGATATATTTTAATTCCATGGTATTTTTTATTATAGATTCCTAATGCATGATGACTTATTAGTTACTTAGATTAATTCATATTTTCATCCAAATTAATTGTTATAGAATATGATATGGCGGACTGGTCTTACCCGATCTTACCTGATCTCTAAGAAGGATAGGGAGGCAACCTGATCATTAAGCTTGATATGGAGAAAGCGTATGATAGGAATGACTAGTCTTACCTGAGTAGTGTATTGCCCAAGTTCATATTCTCTATAGAGTGGAACAGCATGATCAACAGGTGCGTCTTCAATAACTAGTTATCAGTTATGATTAATAGGGAGGCATCGGGTTTCCTTCAGTCTACTTTGGGGCTCCAGCAGAGGAATCCACTATCACCATTCCTTTTCATCCTAATGGTGGAATACCTCTCGAGGAGCCTTAATGGGCTCTATGAGGAGTATCCGGGATTTAGTTACCTTACAGGTAGAGTGTATTAGTCAGCCACCTAGCTTATGCGAGTGACACCATTATCTTCACTAATGAGCTGGGGAGCTCCATTAGGAAGGTAAGGTAGTCGCTACATAGGTACAAGCAGATTTTTTGCTAGTCTATTAACTTTCTGAAGAGTAGTTTTTATTGTAAAGAAAAAACCAGACTTAATAGTGTGGGCAAGTTCAAAAATAATCTCGGGATGAAGAAGTATGACTTTTCCATCACGTACCAAGGCTATCCCCTTTTCAAAGGGTACAACAAGAGTGTCTATTTCGATAACATCCTAATAAAGTTTTGTTCTCGTATAGAGGGTTGGTCGAACAAGTTACTTTCGAATGGAGGAAAGATCATGTTGATCAGGCACATTCTCACCTCGCTCCCTCTTTATCCTATTCAGGTGGTCAAACCCACTATGATAGTGATCAGGGTGATGGAGAGAATTATGTCTAAGTTTTTATGGTGTCATGGGAGAGATATGAGGCACATTAGGTGGACAAGATGGGTGAACCTTTGCAAGCTGTGTGACGAGTGCGAATTGGGGTTCAGGAACATTCTGGACATTTCGAGAGTGATGAAGATGATGTTGTGGTGTGAGTTCCTGACCAAGCAAACCTTCCTCAACATGTTTTTGAGGGATATGTACAGTGGTCTGGGCTTCCCCGATATGAGGAAGAGGTACTCTGACATGCTGATGTGGAGGAAAATGAAGAAAGAGAGTGCATAAAATTGAGGAGTACATCGCATGGAAGGTTGGGATTGGTGACATATCATTTTGGCATGATAAGTGGTGTGATGCAGAGAAGATTAGCTCACTAGGGACCTTGGGTCATCCTGAAACTCTGATCAAAGAGTTTTTTAGGGGTGATGGCTAAGACCTAGAGAAGCTTCAGAATATGCTTCCACATAGATTGGTGTCATGGATTGTTAAGATTAGAAGAGGTTCAATGAACAAACTGATTTGGCTTCCTAACAGGAGATCTTTCAGCTTCAAGTCGGTCTGGGATGTGGACATGCGGTACATTCCAGGGGTGACTTGATGTCGAGTCATATAAAAATATGGTACAAACATATTGCTATTAAGAAGTCTTTTTTTTTGGATGAGATTTAGTTAATTAATTCATCTTGAAAGATAAAATTCTGAAGAGAATGGCTACGACCTAGCATCTAAATGTGGAAACTACCTGGAGGAGGAAACAAGTATTCACCTTATGCTTCACTGTGATGATTCCCAGTGAGTATGCCAGGAATATTTTTCTAGTGTGAATACTCTAGACTACATGATAAAACAAGCTATGAAGCTTGACAAATCTTTGAACTCGAAGATCCCGACTAATTTACTATGGATCAAAAGGTACACGGCTCTCCTGATTATGTGGGAGATTTGGAAGAAATATAATGATGTCAGATTTAGAAACTTCCACTTCTCAGTAGACATAGTTATTTTTTGGGTTGATGAGCTTATCGAGACAATTCTACTATCTTATAGGTCGAAGGTTAAGGAGATTAGGAACACTCACACCTATTTTCCCTTGTTACATATGCTTTTGTGTGAGTTATTTTTTGTTTTATAGGTTAGGTATCGTGGCAGCATGGGGTTGATGTGACGGAGTAGTCCAGATCACCCAGGCATGTTACACTTTTTATCAATATGGGTGTTTATTAGCTCTTGATGTGGCATTGCAGGCAAAGATTATTGATGGATAATGCTGGATCTTCTTGGGTTTGGGTTTTAGTGTAGAGTGATGCAGAGCTAGCATTGAAGATTTGGATCTGTAGAATTATATTTTTTATTTTCTATTAGCCAGCTCAGGGTTGTATATTAGTCATATATCTATTACGGCCCCCCATTTGCTTTCATTTTTTTTTCTTTTGAGGAAGACTCACGTTAGCCAAATTTTTCTTGTGGCCCCCATTTCTAGAGTCTCAGGGTACTTAGTATTTGGCGGGTTTGGCTTTTTGACTGGCCTTGGCTTATATGTAACACTAGTACGTGCGTGCATGTGTGTGTGTGTGTATCGAGGTGTGTTTTAAAAAAATTATTATAGAGTAATTGCATTAGTATTTTTATGATACAAATTTTATAGTTTATTTCTAAGTTGAATCTTTATTTGTTAGAGATTTTCCTTTGATGAATATTTTTCCACATCATAAAGTTTCATTTTTGATTCTTTTTTACTTAATCATGATTCTTTCTGGCTCAAGTTACCCTAACTTTTATATTTGTTAGAGATTTTCCTTTGTTGAAGTTTTGTCTTTTAATAATTGTGAGAAGTTATAATAATAATAATAATATAAATAGAATGAAAATCCTAAAATTTTGATATGGAGATGAATTTCACAAGGAATTGTGAACAATCAAAGAGATGTTCATCAACCTTCAACTTTTACCCTGATTTCAAAAAAAAAAAAACCAATATGTTTTTGTATGTCTTAAAAAATATATTGTCAGACTTAATTTCATTTCCATGGATGTCACTACTTATTTTAATTTTATATTATGAAATACATTAGGATGTTGTTGTCAAACTTGCAAAAATACATTTCATGTCTCAATTTCATTTCCTTGGATAATGCCTCTACTTGTTGTAATTTTATAATATAAAAACTGTAAAGATGTTCATCTTAGTTTTAAAATTTTTAAAAATTTAACAAATATAAAATTTTCATTGGTATTTTAAATTTTAAATTAGAAATATGATAGACTTTATTATTTTTCACATTTCCATATGCTAAATAAAATATATCACATTGTTGAATTTTAAAATTTTGATGCATCAAAGTTCTCTAATTTTGTGAATTCTAATTTTCTTAGATATTAATGATTTTTATGGCTAAATATATTTTTTTTAATGTTATATTCTAAAGAGTATATATATATATATATATTATTAAATTTTTAATTTATATATATTTATGATTTAACTAATTATATATTGTAATAAGTTTTAGAATTTTAATATAATTTTATTTGGTTATAACTGTGCTAAAATATTTTATGGTTATAGTTCAATTATATATTTCTAATAAGTTAAAATAATATATGTATATGTATGTGTGTGTGTGTGTGTGTGTGTGTGTAGGTTTTACATATACATATATACACAATAATTTGTTGATTTACAAAAATAAACTTTGCATTGATTTTTAAAAAGTGGGTTTTACAATTAATTTTTTTTTTACATGATGATGTGCTACAAGAAGAACAAAATTGGATTTTAAATTTTTAGCACATTAAAATGTATATATTTTATGTGTGGTATACTTTTTTTTATTTTGAAAAAAAAAGTATTTTTTATAAATATTTTCTTAATAGTGATCAAAAACATAAATTTTGTATTATTTTATATAGATTTATGTTTAGGTGTATAAAACATAAAATATTTAATTTTTTGTGCACCAAACTTTTCATAATTAAAAAATATATCAGATATTAAAATAATTAAATTTTGGTGTTTTAAATTCATCAACATGATTTGTCCCTCCAAAATTAAAAATAAAATAAGATAAATAATTTTTTTAATAAAATAAGATAAAATAAGAAAAATGAAAACCTAGTTTTAGAAAGCAAGATACTGCATAATTCCAAAAAAATAGATTTAAATGGGATCTAACCCACGCACTCCACATATAAAATCTACAATAGACCAATCAATCACAATGTTTTTATCATGTGCACACCTAATCAAAATATTTATATAATAAAATAAAACAAATGATATACATATATAAATATACATAAATATATGTAGATATATATATATATATATATATATATATATATATATATATATATAATTCGATATATACATATATATATATATATATATATATATTATATACATAAATACACACACACACACACACACACACATAGATATATAGATAGATATAGATATATATATATATATATATATCTCTCTCTCTCTATCTATCTATATATCTATGTGTGTGTGTGTGTGTTTTGTATATAAATAGTTCAATTAGCCACACTTTAGGTAAAAACCTAGTGACTGATTAGTCTGTTGCAGTTTTTATAATGGACGACATATGTTCGAATGTGATTGATGTTCTTTTTATTAAATTACGTAGATTCTTTCTTTCTATCATAAATTTTTCAATTAATAAAATTTTAGTTTATTTTTTTCAAATTTTATACGGCAAAATAGATTTGATATATTTTAGGGTAGCAAAACTTAATTATTTTATAATTTGGTGTAATTTTTAAAAATTAAGAAAAGTTTTGTTCCTGTAAAAAATCAAATATTTTGTATTTGGTACATCAAAATACAAATCTACCATTATTTTATATATTGATTAGAATTAATATTTATCAATCAAGCATTTATTAAATGTATTGAGCTCCCATCAAAATTGTGGTGTAATATACTTATTTTTTATAAAATAACTAGTATAGAAAGGTAATTTACTTTTATGAATATTATTTTTCTAATTTATGTTTCTGTAATAATATTTTATCGCATAATATATTTCACCTGTTTCAAATTTATGGGAAGCCAAAGTTATCATGTTATTGTAATTTTTGTTGTTGGTGATGTTCATTGAAAGTTGTATATGAGAATATCAACAATCTCAAAAATGTCAATTTATGACAATCTTTAAATGTGCTTTCATATCACACTGACAGCTAAAATTGTCATGATAATTCATGTACATATTTTTTTCCAATTAAAGTTTTTCCCCATTTTTTCTTGTCATGTTTTCTGCATTTATGCATTTTGATGGAGACCAATTCTAGTCAAAATTGAGTCTACTATTGACATTCGTAATTCAAACCACATTATGCATGACACTTACAATACTATGAGTTGTACATGATATGTAGGAATTATCCTTTTACATCATGTCAAATCTAAATTATTATTTATCAATAATTATGAATTTTAAAATTGTCTTTGATATGTATGTTTGCATTTATAATTATAAATTAGTGGTGTGTTCAAGATGTTATGTATTGTGCTGGTACTGCTCGTGTTCATGTTTCTTGCTTTTCCAATTATTTCACCATGCAACAGACTTTCATTTACATAAAAAATAAATTTTAATATTTTATATAATTACCACACAAAGTCATTTTCCTCTATTCAAAATGAGGTGTAATCAACTACAACTTGGTAGAAACACATAGTCATGCTCCATTCTAGCGTTGATTTGAAAACATTAGTATTTAACAATTTCCTAAGATTATTAGAATTGTGATTTTATATTTTTACTTTTATCAACTGAGATATATTCAACTACACTTATCATTGGTGACAATATTATAACTATCAGGTTGTCAAGTTTCAAAATTATTTTGTAGTGGTAAATTAATATGACTTTTAATTACTGTCTTCACTATCTATGTTGGATGAAGAGCTAATCTTACATTTTTTTATACTAATTATTAAGCTAAATAATAGTCAAGGATGAGGTGGAATCATAGAATGTGTTTGGAAAATTGACATTTAGTTTTTTATCTAATGCAATTGTTTCATTATCATAATAGAGTTGTACTTGATGCACAATACTAAGAACTACACCAAGTTTTGATATGATTTTATTGATGTGAAATATCTATTTTGTTGATTAACTAGAAATTATAAACATTGCTTATAATATGCCACATTTAAATGTTTTGAAATCTTTCAGCTTACGACACTACCATTTAAGCAAAACACAGCTATATTGTTAAAGGTTAGTGTCGTAAGCAAAACACATCTTACGACACTAACCTTTTTTAGATAACTCTTCCTCATCTCTATGTATCAAGAATGTGTCCATACTCATATTCAAGTATTAAGAATATTCTTGCTAGCTTCAAAATGACTCTCCTTTAGATCCAATAGCACAAATATATGGAACTATACTCTTGTGCTACCTCTCTTCATATGTCAAATGAGACTTGTGCTTTGCAAGGGTTATCTCATGAGACATAGGCATGAATCATTTATTGGATTTTTCTATACTAAACCTTTTTAATATTATATCTATGTATGTACTTTGACTTAGGCCAAGTAATTTCTTTGAGCAATCTCTATTGATCTTCATACCTAAAACATGTGTGGTTTTTCATTATTCTTTCATAGAAAAGCAACAACCCAACTAAGTCTTGATTACTTCTAAGGTGGGGATGTAATCCCTAATGAAAAGTTTTTTATTCAAATAAGCACCAAGCTAGGCTATAGATGAGATGAATTCATAGTTTTTATTAAAACACAAATAGCATTTGGAACTATCAGTTATTCAAATTGAACCCTCCATTCTAGAAATTTCTAATAACAACACGGGAGTCTCCAATTAATTTGGCTGGAAATATACAACAAGTAAAAGTTTTATTGGAAAGTTAGGAGGACAATAGGTAAATTGTATCTTGCTCATATTCCTATCTAAGCCAGTAGTATATGCATCAAAAAGTTGACTAGCCTAAAGTCAGGAGGACAATAGGTAAATTGTATCTTGCTCATATTCCTATCTAAGCCATTAGTATATGCATCAAAAAGTTGACTAGCCTAAAGTCATATGGTAAAGAACCACATTCATAAGCATGCTATTTTTGTATGGATGGCTAAATTAGGCAAATTGAGAAGCAAAGAGCACCAATATTATGTGCTACAAGATACATGATGTGAATTATGTAATAAAACTAAAAATATTAATCATTTATTTTTTGGATATTCATTTTGTAGCTTAGTTTGGAGGAGATAAAGTAATGGACTAGAATATCAAAGAGAATTTCTTTCATTTTTAGTACCTTCAAATATATGAGCAAGGATTATTCTAGTAACTCACCAAAAAATAACATCTAGTAAGTAACATTTATTGCCATCATCTACCATATATTTATTGAAAGAAATAAATAGTACTTTGAGAAGAAAGAAGAAAGAACTCGAGACAATCTTAAAAATTATCAAAATTGAACTTTTTTTTATATTTGGGCATATATGTAATAGTTTAGTCTGCTCGCAAGGCCTTTTTCTACAAAATTTGATATGGTATTTTTTACATTACTTATCAAAAAAAAAATGAAAACAACAATGCACTTACCTACCTTTTTCATAGATATATTAGTTCATCTTTATTTTTTATGAATTAAAACATTTTGGCTCCATCATTAAATTATATATTTAACTACTAGAAACTAAGAATATTTGTATATAATATATTCATGAATTGATATGTTTAGCTTATATACCTTTCTATCATTATTAAATTGATGAAACCTTTATGCTATTTTATGTACATATCTTCTTTTAGATTTCCATTAATGAGAATGGTCTTCATGTGTTTGTCAAATTTTATAGTCCTAAAACACACCTACTACAATCAAGATCCTGATGGATATCTACATTGCAACACACAAATATATTATATCATAGTCAATATCATTAATCTATTGGAATCCTTGTGTAACTAATTACTCTTTAAATATTTGTGCATTCATATCCATGTTAGTTTTATTTGTGAAAATCTAATCACACATAATGAATTTTATTTTTGTAGGTGGATCAATCAAGGTCCATACTTAGTTAGCATACATATATTGTTTCTTGTATCTCATGGTCCATACTTGATTAGCATACATATATTGTATCTCATATCTCATGGTCCATACTAGTTAACATATATTGATTCTATCTCAAATTGTATGACACGATGATCTTTTTCATATTTCTAGTTAACATATATAGATAGTTGGCTCATCTTGATCTATCAGTAGAACAACACCATCTATATATGAGAAATTCATATCTCTCAAAAGTAGGATGATCTCTATTTAACTTACATGGTTATTGTATCTCTTGAGTAGTTTGTTGTTCCCCAATAGTTTATGAATAATGCTCGGACACCATATGGAGTTCAAAATTATATTATGGTTTTTGAACTTCATTAAGCTCGAAATTTCATTCACTAGTCTTTCTACAAATAATTTTTTTTTCAAGAAATACTCATATACAAACAATAAAAACTTTGTTCTCAATTGGTTAAAAGAAATAATATCACTTGTTTTTTTTTGGGATGCCCCACAAAGAGATATTTATTAGGTTTAGGGCATAGTTTGTTTGATATTTTGCATCTCACATAAATATCACAATCTCAAATCCTCTTGAAAGAGATTGAATGATCCCCAATACATATCTCATATGATATCTTTTGAATAATACTTAGATAAAATATTTAATAGTGTGAAAGCAAATGTTACCCATGCATTTCCTCATATGTATATAAGAAAATATGATTCATTATCAAATCAAATCATATTTAATTGTGTTTAATTCTTCATTTCTAAATTGTGATTCCAATATGGCATTCCCGAAGGTATACGTCATGACACTATCCGATTGACTTTCAGAAGGTCATCAAACATTTGGCTTAAGTACAAATTACTTGAATGCAATCTAAGTATTTTGATATTTTTGTCAAGTTGGTTTTATAGTTAATTCTTTAATTTCTTGAACTTTTCATGGGCTTCAGATTTGTGCTTCATAAGATGCACATATATGTATCTTTGGAAATCATCGGTAAACATAATATACTTTTGTATTTATAAGACTCGACGAATCTCTCAGCTCTCACCAAATCCAATAAATTGATCATTTCTCATCTTTTCTAATAAAAATGCTGCATACATCTCATATTTCTCAAAAGAAAATGAATTCAAGAATACTTCTTTGTATGTTTAGAAACGTGACTCTCAAAAATATGGCCTAAGTAATAAATAATGAGTAATCGTGATTTATGTCAATCAACTGTCTAGTTTCTTTTAGTGTATGCGCATTGATACAGATGTGAGAATATATTTGATATTTAATATTTATAATTAAGAAGTAGATAGATTAACCTCAAAACAAAAGTCTCACTTCCTTTTTTATACTTCTTCTCTTTGAAGTAGAAGAAATACTTCCTCTAGACTAACAATCACACATTTGGGTATCAATACCATGGAAACCAAGTTAGTGTTTTTCTTCTGTGTTTTCTCGTATGATTCTTTAAAAGAACATTGGGTATGGAATTCTTCATGTTTTCTTCAATTATTTTAAACATGCTTAGCAATTGAGAAAGAGACGTGTCAATTACACTCATGTTATAGTTTATCATGAACTAATTATAGCGTTCTAGAAATACTTGCAAAATTAAGTATGTGATCAACTCTTGGCATATACAAAATTATATCAATGAGAAGCCTTCAAGATAGCATAACATTTTAAGAACATGAGTTTCTATAGTAGTTTCCTTCATTATCTTGAACTAAAATAATATTTTAGTTCAAGAATTTCATCTTATTACTATCATGCAAGTCCCTTATACATTTTTTTAAGGTGCTCGATCATATCAAATACAAAAATTTAATCTTATTACTTTTGAAGCTCAGGAAATATAGTGGCAAGGATAAAGTAACCGGTGTCTAACATGTCTTTGAGATATTTTTTATAAGCATCTAACTCTGCTAACGAGCTATTTTCAAGGAGCTCACAAGGGATGAGCTTCTTAAGGACATATAGTTTCTTTTCATTTTTGAGGACTATCTACAAGTTTCATCATCTATCTAAGATATTTGTCTCATTCGATTTATTCTTCTCAAGGATTGCACAATGATCATATGTTTGATATGTTTAATGAAATAATGATCCTAATAGAAAATATGCAACATTAAGATCATATATATCTTCATTTAAAAGTACTTCATAAAATGGTTATCTCACCACTATTGATAAAAGTAATAACCATATATTTTAAATTTGGAAAATGTTGCCAAAATTTTTCTTGTGGGCTAGGATCCATGTTTTACTATATCTTAATGCAACTTTGGTTGAACACTAAAGATTACAACTATTTAGATAGGCAATCATTACTAGTTGCATCATATGAAATTACTAGATAGTTAATTGAATAATTGTAGTTTGCATCCAAGTGAATGACTACCTAATGAAGCTCCTTGAGCTCCCTAAACCCATTAGTATAACCTAGTTAAGTCAAATAATATTAGACATCAAAAACCATATTTCATTGATCAAAGCCTTCACGAGGGCAAATATTTAGAAGTGTATGGATTTGACTTAATTTTTTGGATTGAGTGATTTTAAGAGTTCAAATCAGACCGTTAATATACTACCATAATATAAAATCCATTCAAACATATCACATCAAATTGATATTCAATCTAGTCACATTTAATTGACAACTTTTTAAAGTACTTTGCATCTCAAAAACCAGCATCACAGATGTTAAATAAAAAAAACATATGTGCCATGATTATGGTCCAAAACCACATTGGCTATCCATGCCAATGTGCATAACCTAGTTAAGTTAGATCTTATATTAGACATCAAAAACTATATTTTATTAATCAAGGCCTTCACGAGGGAAAATATTAGAAGTGTTTGGATTTGACTCAATATTTTGGATTGAGTGATTTTAAGAGTTTAAATCAGACCACTAATAGACTACCATTATCTAAAATCGATTCAAACATATCACATCAATTTTGATATTCAATTTAGTCACATTAATTGTTAACTTTTTAAAGAACTTTGCATCTCAAAAAACCAGCATCACAAATGCTAAACAATAATAGATGTGGCATGGTTATGGCCCATAACCACATTGGTTATCCATGCCAATGTGTATAACCTAGTTAAGTTAGACCTAATATTAGACATCAAAAACTATATTTTATTAATCAAGGCCTTCATGAGGGAAAATATTAGAAGTGTTGAATTTGACTTTATATTTTGGATTTAGTGATTTCAAGAGTTTAAATATGACCATTAATAGACTACCATAGTCTAAAATCCATTCAAACATATCACATCAATTTTGATCAATCACATTTAATTGTCAAGTTTTAAAAGTACTTTGCATTTCAAAAAACCAGCATCACAAATGTTAAACAAAAAAACATACATGGCATAGTTATGGCTCAAAACCACATTGGTTATACCGTGCATATGTGAGAACTAAAATGTGATTTTATGAGTTATGTACTATGCACTACAACCCTAGCCATCATCTAGTTGTCTATAAGAGCTTCCTTCTATAGATTGTACAAATACTTTGTGTGGCCTTCAAGGTTTTACTTTATCTCTCCTCAGTCTAACTTTATCCAAAATTATAATTTCTAATAAAAATCTCAAGTCACATTCAAGGGGAGTTAAATGAGAAAAGAAATATGCTAAGAGTATGTAGAGAATGACATGACATTCAAGCCATAGTTGGGTTACTATCCAAATTGAAACAATTAGAAAATCAAACAATCACAATGCTAGAAACCACAGGGGGACTTATATCAAATAATGATAAACATATAGAAAATATGGTTTCGTACAAAGAAACTCTACTACAACATTGACAATTAGCTTTGGTATCAATGTTAAAGTTTGAAGTGATTTTTATATATTATACTCAATGAGAAGAATAAATAATAGTCATAAATCAAGCCTTAACATATGATCTATGCATAATAAAATTAAGTTATATTAGAAAATAGTATTTGTCTTCAGTTTGAAAATTGGTATGAATCTGAACACGGTACAAGCCCCCTGAGCTTCACCTCTATATCAGTCAACTCCACTACTTGGAATTTGTATATGATCATCTTATGAATGAGACTAGAATTACCTAAATTGGTAGTGCTACATGTTAATTGGAAGTGAATGTCATGGTTTTTTGGTGGAAAGGAAGTATAGAGATATGAAACCTCAAGATTAGATTAATATATATGAAAATAAAAATTAAATAGATTACTCCTAATTAACGCACTAAATATATGACCACTTTAATTCTTTTTGATAAATATATATATTTATCATTAGGCACTATATAGCACACATCTTTGTTACCTAAGTTATAAAAAAGTAATGGTTCTTCATCATTTTATCTATGATAATACTATTGTACATTTTAAATATTTTAGTCCATGATAAATTGATTGGAAAAAGTCATGGAACATATCACACTTGTGTAGTCAAATCTTCAATTTCTTAATATCTAAGTTAGACTATCAAACCAAATGAGATTGATCATTGATATGAAATTTTGACTCATTTGAGGATGACCATGTATCTTCAGTCTCACTCTATCAAGTGACTCAAGACATTTCTCATATTATTATGTAGAAGGAATGAATCTTATCCTCGCAACATATATCCTTTAGATGATTTTGTGGCATAACCAATCATAGTTGTAATAATTCCATATGTTACATATAAAGGTTGGTTGTGTTAAAGTCAACAAATTTTCATACATGAAACTATGATGATCTCAAGTGTAAGGATCTTGTACTCTACTATCACTATGAGAATTACCCATGAGGAAATAATCATCACATAACAATACAAACAACATTCTCATGGATGGTCAGTCCTGTGCATGTTATCTAACATGAATCTGTATCTTAATTTGATATCTATTGATATTCTCATGATTAGTACAAACACATACATGTTTCAAACATATTATTATCATCCATATCTGCTATAATACTCGAATTTGGATAAGTTAAGAATAACATGAGAAATAAATTTATATTCTTTGGACTTATGGACAAAAACCAATATTCTCTTGCTTGCACTAATACCATTCATTAATTATCAAACAAAAAATATTCTAGTGTGACAACATATTTCTTTTCTGTGAGAGGTTTCTTTAGTCAATTAAATATGTTATCAAACATTGATATCTTCCATATCTACATGTCTCCTCTCTCGATAATCTATAAAATTATGTGAAATTGACAAAATATGTGTTTCAATTGCATGTGAGATCTTGGTTCATTAATTTGAAAATTTTCTTAATTGTTATCATAATGGGTTTGCACTGTATACATAATGTTTGGAGCCACCCCAAGTTTTGATATCAACTTCATGATTTACACTCACTCTTTTGCTGCTTGACGAGCAATAATATAGCCAACTAATGTGGTAGCACTAGCGCTACAAGGAAAAATGTATATTAGAAATGAGACATCATAAATATATAACATTGATACTAAAAGACATCACCTTATCTAGCAATACCATAAAGAGCACTAAATAGTGACATAAATGATAGAAACACGAAGTTGATAAATAGTGATGTATTCAGAAGAGACACCATATATTTTTGGTGTTTCTTATTTCTCCTTTGAAACACATAACACACACACGCACGCACGCACGCATGCACATACAATATCACCTTAAATGGACGACTTTTAATTATGGAGTCATATTATGGTGAATAATTATTGATTTTTTTTCCCAACTAACTTATATATTTTTATAATGTTTATGGTCACATATATAAGGTTAATATATATATAATTTGGTCGATAAATATAATAAATTATATTAATTTAAATTACATTTTTATATTTCTTATAAAATATTCTATAATACTAAAGCAATAAAATGGAATAACTACTAATTATAGTGATATATATATATATATATCCTTCGAAGTATAAAACATGAGCAACATTTTGAAACCAAAAATATTATTTTGTATCATTTCTTTTTATTCTTCGTGTTACTCCAAATATTGCATACGAGCATTTTATAGATTAACAATTTTGGAGATTTGTTAACAATTTTTGGAATAGCTACTAATTTATGTAAGTTGTATTTTTTTCTTTATTCCCATTTTTTGATATAAAAATATTGACTGAAGAATAAGTAATATTATAGAATGCATATGAAAATTCATAAAGTCATATATGAACTTATCATGCATGATCTTGAAGCATCAATATGATTTATGATTACTTGTAGCACAAAAATAACTTATTCACCTTTAATCCCATTAAATTCTAATTGCAAATATATTTCTAATCATCCAACTAAAATCCAATTAAAAAAATAGTATTAATATAAATAACAATTATTGAAGGAGTAAACATGTAAGGTGATGATTAGATGATTAACAATTATCTCTTTTATGAACATCGTTACAATTTACAAAATAGTCATAAATAAAACTTATCATCTTGTCATGTGCACTAATTGATCAATTATAACATAAACATCAATAATTTTATATATAAATGATGTAGATATATGAGGTAAGTTTATAAAGTAAAATTTTGGATATTACCTATACTATTTTCGAAGAGAGTTCACTCTTACATATTTTCTTTGTAGAGAATCAAAGAGCTCAACATAAATAATTTATGAAAACTTTTATAGGTGGGTACATGTTTTATATTTTAATACATGTGTGTAATCAAAAAAATATATTTGTAGTTAATGTTGTATCTTTAATATATTACTACAAAAAATAGTTAATGAAGCTTACATATTGACTCAATTACAAGGCTGCCAAATTTTATTAATTAGACCTCTTTGAAAGGCCCTTGAAATTGAGAAACTAAATTATCATTCAAATGGTGGTATTCATGCATTATAACATACAGGCTCATACAATTTTTTTCAATACGCAAATAAAAATCACAAGGAACACATATATATACCAAAAAGTAATGCATGTGCATTTATTCCAAAAAAATCATGTGTATGTATAGAGAAATTATTTAGTTATTCAAAAGAATTGAAAAAATTCATTCTTACTAATCTAATTTAATAAGTCTTGATATTTTACCATTGAATGGATTATGCATTTTTATCTAGCATATTTGCATTGTGTTTATAACATTTAGTAGTAGGAAGAAATACTAGATACATAACATGATCATAATAATCATATAATTAAGATGAAAAAAATGTTCAAAATTAATTAAAATAACAAGATCTTTGATAATATATACATTAACAATTTAACATAAAAAAATAAATATTTTTTTTTGAAAATTTGAAAGAAAAAAAAATAGTTTATATTTTTTGAAAGATATCTTTTTCAAAACCAATTGCTTATCATTGATCGAACATATATTAAGGTTTTCAATAAATATAAAACTTGAATAAAACCTACCTTTTTATGTTTTATTTTAAATAAATTAGTATTTTTTTTTATTTTGGCAGAAAAATAATTTTTAATGTCATCAAACTCTAGTTCAATGTATTATTTCTTCTTAATAATTATGATAATTAAATCTAGCCTTTAAAGACTAATTAAATATTAATACAATGCAACGAAGAGACCAAATAAAAACTAAACCAAACAAACCTATAACAAAACAAACTCAAAAAATATGTATATACATTAACTACAATAAGAAATGAGTCGAAAACTATAATACTTGGACTCTTAAACTGTGATCCAAAAATATGCACAACTTGAAATGTGTGTACTCGAATGATGAGTCACTAGACCATATTCTTATTTTTTGCATCTATGGTAATCCAGAATGAAAGATTATGTCTCATTTTTTATTGGTATATTTTTGATATTTTTTGTTTTTATTTACCTATTTTCTTTGGTGTAGAAATGAGAAAGGATGGGAATAATGGTTTAGTCTCCTCTCTATTTTTTTCTTTTAGCTTTGTTCCATTATTTTATCATAAAATGCGTGACTCTATTTTTTTATTTCTTCCACTTGCTTACTTCAAATCACCCACGGTACATCAAGTGAAAGTTCATTGCTTTTCTTTTATTTATTTATTTATTTTTATTTCACTTGTTTCATTCCAATCACAACCTACATATCAAATAAAGAACATAAAATCAATAAAGTCATACATTTATTAAAATTAAATGAAACTTACTTTTTAGTTAAATCTAATTTCATTGTAACTAAACTGATTGACCAGACTAGTTTGAATGAGCTAGTTTATCAGACCTATCGAGACAAAATGTTCTTTTTTTCCAATAGTATTATTCCCTCAACTTTTTCAATAATGATATATTAGATATAAAATAGAAGCATCTAACAATCTCAACATATTTATATAATTTATAGTTTTAATGAAGTATATGCCCCATGATGTTCTGACTTTAAAAGTGATACTATAAATAGCGACATCATAAAAAATTTTTATAGTAGTTTTAAATCAACTACAATTTCTTGCATCGAACTCTTCTAGCTTATAGCTCTACCATTTAAGAAAAATACAAATCTAGACATTATTCAGAAATCATACTTATCATTTTGTAAGCTAGAATTTATGCATTCTTTTACACATGGTTGTTCTTCACCTCCATATGTCCAGAACATATAATTAGTCCTTTTAAAATATTTAATGATGTTCATGATATTTTATCAAAATACTTTTATGTTTCACCTTTTTAACACCTTTTGTATGGACATACTCTGATTAAGGCCAAGCAAATTCCTTTATCTTCTTCTATAAATACTCCCACCTAAAGTATTGGTTCTTTCTCCTAAGATTTAATGGAAATGTAGGTCCCCAACCATGTCTTGAAAGGTTTTTACATTGTGATGTCATTCCCAATGGAAAGTATTTCATCCATGTGTGACTCTAGGATGACAACAAAACTCTCATTTACCTTCAAAAAGGCATGTGGTTAATGCTCATGAATGATGCATCCAAACTTATGGATAATATCAATAAAAAAGAGATTCTAGCTATAAGAAGTTCTTTAATACAAAAATAGATTGGTGTATCTTACAAAATTAACTAAGATTTATAGGAATGATCAAACCTTTTATCTATGCAAAGTACACATAATCTTCTAGATTTCCATTTAGGAAAGACGTGCCCATACCCTTTTTCCTGATTTCTTAATCATTTTTTTGATGTTGAGTGGTACCCCTGACCAATTGGGCCATGGGACCTAGGGAAAGGCAATCAATCTCTATACCATTTATATAGAGTAGTTAGATGGATTTGAACTCACATCACAAAGCATGCGAGTTTTACATCCAGTCAATCTAACTACCATGTAGTTAATACCATATTTCTTAAGTATAAATAACAGCTATTATAAGTATTATTTTGATTGAGCTGAATAATTAATTTGCAAAAATATTTCATCAATATCAACCCTTTGAATCTATTTGATCCCTTCGCATTTAGTTGTGCTTTGTATGTTTGCCTGTTGCCATTGATGTCAATTCACATCTTGTACAAAGTCATCATGTTGTGTAATAAGAAAATTCATTTCTCAAAAGAATGATGATCTTTTTGAACTATGCAATTTTGTGCTTCTATAGTAGTTTGTTATTCCACACAAATTTATTAATTTTTTAAAGATTCCATATGGAGTTCAATATTTTGTTCTTTTTCTTGACTTATTAAGTTAAATTTTTCCTACCACTAGTATTATTTGAGATAAATTCTTTTTAAAGAAATACCCTTGTATGAGGAACAAATACTTTATCCTCATTGGAAATAAAAATAAATTTTTTTTATTTTTTGGAATATTTCATAAAGAAATATTTATTAGATTTATGGTTGGGTTTGACAGATGTCTATGATCTCACAAAAACCCTCACAAACCCAAATTTTTATGAACATATATCAGGATGCTCTATAGTCCATTTCTCATTTTCTGTTATCTTTGAATGAACTTAGAATAAATACGATTCAATGCAATACTCCTATTAGTAATACATATCCCTAAAAATATTTGAAATACTAATTATCAATCAACACGGGTACTAATCTTCACTTAGGTTGTACAACTTGCATATTCGGATGTTCAAATATGTATAAATTGTGAGACTATCACATATTATTTTGGAATGTTATCAATATATTGGCTTAAATAATTGCCACTTGCATATAATCAAAGTGGTTTGATACTTTTTATAAGTTTTTTATAATTCATTTTTGAATTTCAAGAACTTTCAATGATCTCAGATTTGTTTTTTATAAGATAAATATCCATATCTACTGAAAGTTATCATAAATGTAATCAAGTACTAATAGTCTCCTATTGGTTGTCTATTTGGTGGTCCACTTACTACATGTATAAGACTCAACAACTCAATAGAACTCTCTATGTCTCTTGTAAGGTAGTTTTTTCATATTTCCCAACAAATATTCTTCAAATATCTCTTATTATTCAATAGAAAATGAGTCTAATGATCATTATTAATGAAGCTTCAAAATGTGATTGTCATTTTTGTGGCCTAGGAAATAATACCATATATGTAGGATTTGAGTCATTTGATTTTAACCTATTTGTTTCAATGTAATGGAAAAAAATTTAAATCAAAAACATAAAAACTAGTAGTACAAGGTACACAACCATAGCACTAATATCAAAATAAATAGAACAAGATTTTTTTTTCTTTTCTTACAAACTTAAACCTTATTTTATCCCAAGAAGTTGAAATGATGCTTTTGGCAATGGAAGGTAGATAATATTAGAGTTTAAGTTGTAAATTTATCTACGTGGCCAAAGATTTCACATAGTTTCCTATGAGTAATATGATGATGTTTTCTTCATCTACAATGGGTAGGTCCTAATTACCCTTTGTCATTTGTATACTTTTTCTCAGTCCCCAAATATTGATATAAATATGAGAACCACATCTCCTATCTAATACTCATAAAGATTGTGATAGTATGTGGCTTGATGTGTTTGGGATAATTAATAATGAGTTAGATGCATCATATCATTCTTATAGTGCATATCCCTCATCATAGTTATTTCAAGCACTTGATCATATTGAATACAACTACGTCATTTTGTTGCTTATGGAGCTTGTGGTACTTACTAGCAAGCATAAGGAACCCAATATCTTACATATAATCATGATACTTCTAATAAGTAACTCTCTCTATCTCTTATATTTTTTTGCAAGCTCACTAAGAATGAGTTCCTGGGAGACACATTTTCTTTTTTTTTATGTTTGAGGAATATACTCAAGTTATAGTTTCAACACAAAAAATTTGTCACATAAAATATATACTTCTTAATGATAAATTGAAATCATAATTGACTTGATTTGTTTAATGTCATTTTGATCCTAAAATAAAATATACAATTTACTTTCTCTCATTTTTTTTCTTTAAATTTAAAACCCTTAGGTATAAATTTAGAAAAAATTATCATAAATTTTATAGTGGGCATGATCTATATTTTTACCTTATATTGTATGAGCTATGGTTGGACACTCAAAATTATAGCTATTTAGACCAATAATTATGACCAATTGAATCATAAGCAGTTCTTTGATACTTAGTTGAATGATTCTTGTTTTGAGTCCATGTGATGGAATACCCAAAGAAGCACCTCAAGTTTCTTAAACTCAATCAGGTCGACCTTCTCAAATCATATCCAATATCAAACTAAAAATAATATAATTATTCTTTGTATCTTTTATGTTAAACACATGTTTTGCTTTGACAAAACCATGTCATGTTGATTAAGGCCATGATGTGAGCCAATATTAAAAGGTGATGAGTTTAACTTAATATTTTGATTTGAGTGATTTAATATGTTATATCTCACCATTAATGTACTAGCATAGTTTGATGTTCATTCAAATTGATTAGATCAATTTCGACATCTATTTCAATCACATTGAGTTTTCTTGTTTGTTATGTACCATGCATCACAAATCTAAAATTAAATGACATATGTGACATGGTTATAGCTCAAAGTATATTGGTTCTCCCAAGACAATGAGAGAGCAAAAAAGTGAATCTAGCACTTATGAACTATTCACTACTATCCTAATCATCATCTGGTGTGATCTTCGGAAGCATCCTTCAATAGATAGTATGGGCGCTATAGGTAGCCTTCATGCTTTGACTGCATCTTTCTTCAATATAACTATATCCAAAATAATAGTTTTTAATTGAAATCTTGAGTTGCACTCAAGGAAAGTAAGATGGAAAGAGAAATACAATTTAGATTATGTAGAAAAAGGAACAACTTGCATGCCATATTTAAACTACAAATCAAAATAAAACAACCATAAAGTCAAACAACCAAAACCCTAGGGTCCATAACTAGTCATGTCATATAAACATCTTATCAAATATCCATTTTTAATTCCGCTATATTTAACAATTTTTAAAAATATATATTGATTAACATATCACTTTATAATAATTTGGGAAAATAGCTTATGCAAGAAAATAAATAATTAGTATTCATGCATTTCATCAAAAAAAACATATTTATCTGAACTAATTATTTCATTTGAAACACAAAAAATCCATTCTCTCATACGAAATCATGATTAACCCAAAAACAAAAATTCCAAACAAAGAAATTTAGCTAGGTCATTCACAAGTATCTTTGATAGAATTATTAGAGTTTCAACTAACTTCTATGATATATACTATGACATGAATACAAAAAATCAACAAAAAACAAATCCTAATACTTGTTTCAAAAGAAACAATACCAAGCCAAATTAGTGAATAGCATTAATTTCCAGTATGAAAGCTAATTCAATTTGCATCAAGTGCAAGTCCTTCAAATCCATCTATATTAAAGTTTTTTTCAGCCCTTGGAATGCAAATAGAATTATATTATGAATGAGGCATGAATTTCTTAGATGGTGGTACTAAAGAATAACAAAAAGTGAGTATTATAATTTTTTGGGTAACACAATTTCTTGATTGTGTAATAGGTGACACAATATCTTCTTATAACACTGGAAATAATATTAACAACCTTTTAATATCACAAGAAATAAGTAATATTTTATAATACATTATTGTTATCCATGTTATGAGAATGTCATGGTTTAACATCACCATGTCATTGATAATATATCGTGTTGTTTAAATTCATTTTCTCTTTTGTATACAAATTAGAAAAAAGTCATAGAACATATCATACTTGTGGAGTCTAATCTTTAATTTCTTGATATCTAGGTTACATTGTCAAGCTAAATTAGTTCGATATTTCACATCAATTCATATGAGAATGTCTATCCATATTTAGTCTCATTATTTGAAGTGACCAAAATATCTCTATTTTTATCTAGGTGGGATAAACTTTATCATGATTACACATATTCTTCTCCATTTATTGTGACATACACAATCACAACCTTTTGAGTTCATCATGTTATAGATTATATTTGACTATGTTAGAATAAATAACTTGTCATGTAGGAAATGATGATGATTTCAAATCCAAGGATATCATACAAGATTATCACACTCATATTCTATAACAACTCATTGCATGTTCTCCAAAATGTACTAATGTATTGACTCGATACCTTATATCCATTAAAATATCAACGTTGGTCCAATTTCAAATGATAAGGATTATGTCATTTGCAAAGTTATGCATGAACATTTATTTTAAAAATTTGGTTGAATTATGAATTGTCTAGATATGCATTGGGGATGTTTATCTATTTTTAGAAAATAATTATGCATAATGTAGAATTTTATAAAAATGATAATGGAACCATGAAGATTCCATTATAGATTGAAAGGGAAACAAGTAGCTTCTACAATAAGAATTTATTGTAGCCTTTGTAGTAATGATAATTCAGTGAACCTGAATAAATATTTACAACATGAAAGAAAGATAGTAACTCTACCCTAAGGTAATGTAAAATGTAGTCGCATTACATGGACATACGAGAGAATTGCCAATTCTTATCTTATTCATTATAAAATTTGAGAAAAGGGTCAATAATGGTGAATATGGTTTATTAATTGGTCTCTTTCATGTATGTCAATGCATAGAATATAAATGGAAGGTGTGTGCTACTTGTACATATTAATGTTTCTTTTTTTTTCCCATCATTTCACATATTCCATCTAAAATGTAGTCTAAGTTGTATCCTTTTCATTTAAAACACATCTACTTTCCACACTTGAAAGCCCCACAACCCCTAACAACAAAATTTCCCAACTGAACTATTAAATGCTCATTTACAAATAAAAAAAATAAATATTATATTGCACCAAACATGAAAACAACATTGCTTCTATTGTTAATTTGAAAACATGAGTGTGTACTAGAATTTTCTAAAAATTACCACGAACTATGTAATACATTTTCATTTTTCTTTAATCTAATGAGATGAAATCAACAACAAATTATTTATTGGTAGCAATATTAAAACTATTTTAAGGTTGTCAACATTGAAAAGTATATATTAGTGATAAATTAATATGCAATTATAATTTCTTTTTTTCCAATATATATATAGGATGAAAAGCTAATCTTAAATTTCTTGCTATTAATTGTTAAGCTAAATAGTGATCTCTAGAATGAGGAAAAAAAGATAGGGTGTGTTTGGATCATTTGTGAGATCTAGATTTTTTTTATCTGATGTAATTGCTCCATCATTACAAAATAGTTGTACTAGATGCACAATATTAAGAGCTACCCCAAGTTTGGAAATGATTTTATTGATGCAAACTATCTCTTTTATTGATTGACTAGGAATAATATGCATGGCTTATAACATGACATTATTTATTGTTTTGAAATCTTATAGGTTACAACACTATCATTCAAGCAAACACATAGCTAGACAGTTAATTTGGAAGCTAACCTGTAGATAACCTTTTAGATGTGAGTTTTTCTAAACTCCATAATTCAAGAATGTATCCAAACTTAGTTTCGAGTATTTAAAAATTTTATTGCATGCTTCATAATCACTCTCCTTGAGTTCTACCTTACATATTCTCATCATACTCAAAATATATGAGATAACAATTCAAGTACATAGCATGAAATAGATGATTAATCCATAACACAAATATATGGAACTCTACTCATGTTCAACCTCTCTTATTTTTTCAAAGGATACTTATGCTTTGCAAAAGTTATTTCATGAGACATAGGTATGAATCATTTCTTAGAATCTTCTATGCTAAAAATTTTTACATTATATCTATGTATGTACTTGACGTAGGCCAAGTAATCCCATTGAGCTATCTATGATAATCTCAATACCTAAATCATCAGTGATTTCTCCTAAGTATTTCATAGAAAAGCATCTACCCAATCAAATCATGTTAGGTTCTAAGGTGGGGATGTCATTCCTAATTAAAAATTTGTCATCCACATTTAATACTAGGCAGACAATAATACACTCGCCTACCTTCTCATAGACATATAGTTCATCTAAATTTTTAATGAATCAAAACTCATTAACTTCATCATTAAATTGATGATTTCTACAACTATAAACTAAGAAGATATGCGCATAACATATCAATAAATGAATATGTGTAGTTTACATACCTTTTTGGCATTCATTAAATCGATGAAACCTTTATGTTGTTTCATATACATATCTTCTTTTAGATTTTAATTTAGGAGAGTGGGCTTCACATATATTTGCTAGTTTTTATATTCTTAAAACAAGACTACTACAATCAAGATCATGATGGATGTTAACACTAAAACACACAAAAATATTATGTCAATGTCAATATCATGAATCTATTGAAATTCATGTGTGACAAATTACTCTTTAAATATTTATGCATTCCTATCTATGTTAGTTTGTTTCATGAAAATCCAAACACGCCTAATAGGTTTCATCGTTTTGGGTAGGTCAACCAAGGTCCATACTTTGTTAGCATACATAGATTGTATCTAATATATTGGCTCCAAGATATTCTCATATTACAAACCTTCTGCTGCTTTTCTATTAGTTGTATACTCATCTTGATGCATTCTTAGAACATTATTGTGTTGTGTCATGAAAAAATCATATCTCACAATAATATGTAGTTGAGCTATGTAGTTATTATTTTCACAAATGGGTCAATCAATGTCAACCAAGGTTTTATCTGATACTGCATGGCTCCAAGTCATTTCTCATACCATAGGCTTTCTACTTCTTTGTAGGTGTTAGTGTCATATTGATCTATAAGTAGAATGAAATCACCTGTGTAATGAGAAATTCATATATCTCAAAAGTTGGATGATCTTCATTTAACCTATATAGTTATTGTATTTATTGAGTAACATGTTCCCCAATAGTTTTTGATTGGTGCTAGGCACCATATAGAGTTTGATATTTATTGTGATTCTTAAACTTCATTGAACTCAATATTTTTCCCACTAGTCTTTCTAGAGATTATTTTTTTCCAAGAAATAATGATGAACAAGCAATAAATATTTTGTTCTAGATTCTTTGAAAGAAAAAATTTCACTTGGATTTTTGGGCTTAGTTTGTTTGAGTTTTTGCATCTCACATAAATATCTGAGTGATTTTAATAATATAAATATAACCATTAATTAACTACCAAAATCTAATATTTATTTTAAAAATATCACATCAATTTTCATATTCATTTCAATCACATTCAATTATCATGTTTTTTAAGTACTTTGCATGTCAAAAAATTAGCCTAAAACTTTAAACAAAATAAGATGTGTGTCATGGCTATGGCCCAAAACTACGTTGGTTCTTCCATGCTAATGTAAGAACCAAGAGGTGATCCTAAGAGTTATGAACTATGTACTACTATCCTAGTCATCATCTAGTGTTCTTCGAGAACATCCTTCAATAAACTATGCAAACACTTCGTGTGGCCTGCTAGCTTTTTCTTTATCTCTGCTAAGACTAACTTAATACAAAATTATAGTTTCTAATTAAAATCTCGAGTCACATTCAATAGATGTTAAATGAAAAAAAGAAATACATCTAAGAGTTTCTAGAGAATCACACGACACGCAAGCCATACCCAAATTACAACCCAAAATGAAACAATGCAAACATAAACCAACCACATGGTAAGGATTAACAATTAGTCACAAGGCTCTAATATGTTAATAATTATTTATTTTCTAATTCCTTTAAGCTAAGCCTTTTTCATGAATATGTGTTGATTAAAATGACACTTCTTAATAATTTTGACAAATAGCATATGTGGAGTATTTAATAACTATTATTCTTGTAACTGGTCAATACCATGTCTATTTAAACAAATTATTTGATCAGGAATACGAAAAAAATGGATATCACATATCACATATGCTAAACATGTTAAAAACATGATTTCAAACAAGGAAACCCAAGTAGATCATTCAGAATTAGCATTGCTACCACTATTATAGTTTGAAGCTATTTCTATATTATACACTATGAAAAAAAATACATACATAAATCAAGCCTTAACATTTGATCTATGCAAAACATAGCCAAGTTATATTCGGAAATACAATTTATCTTCATTTTGAAAATTGATCTAAATCTGAACCAAGTGCAAACCCTTTGAGCTTTGCCTCTATTTATGCCCACTCACAACATGGAATGCATATATTATTATCTTACGAATGAGGCCATAATTACTTTTCTGGAAAGGAAGGATAGAGCCATGAAACTCAGAAAATAAAACTTTTATATATGGAAATAAAAAATATATAGAATTTCCTAAATCTTGCACTCAATAAACGATCACTATAACCTCTTTTGATAAATATCTATATTCATCAATAGGAAATATATAGTAACTCATCATGTTCACCCCTTTTGATAAATATTATGTTACATATAATCGTTGAGTGTGTTAACATCAACAAATTTTTATATTGGATACGATGATGATCACAAGTCTAAGAATTTCTTATTCTATAATCACTATGAGAATTACTCATTATCTTCACATAACAATACAAACAAAAGTCTCATGGTTGGTTAGTCCATTCCATGTCATATAACATGGATCCATGTTTTAACTTGACATCACATATTATTGATAATCTTATCATTAATACAAATATGTACTTGTTTCAGACATATTATTATAATCCATATCCAATATAATAGTCAAACACTATAATTTAACAATAGCATGAAAATTAAATTTGTATTCTAGAAATTTTGTTATGGTTATTCATATTAAAGAGATGACTATTTATCCGTTAATTTTTATCCTAATATCAAAATATGCAATGATATTTTTGCAGATCTTACAAAAACACATTTCCAAATTCATTTTCATTTCCTTGGGTGCCCCAGCATGCTACAATTTTATATTATCAAACACATCAAGATGTTAATTAAAATTTCATAATTTTAAAAAATTAAATAATTATAAAATTTTTATTTTTATTTTAAATTTTAAATTAGAAAATTAAAAGATTTTATTATTTTTACATTTTAAAATCATAGATAATTATTTTATGATATTGATGAATTTTACAATTAGAATGCATCATATTTCTATAATTTTATAATTTATAAGTTCATAAATATTCATGATTTATATGGCTAGTTATTTTTTCTTCACTTTAGATTCTTTAATTTTTTAATATATATATATATATATATTGTAATTTTTAATTTTTATATTTTTATCATTTAACTAATTATATATTCTAATGCATTTTATAATTTTAAAATAATTTTAAATGTTTATAAATTTTAAATTGTAAATCATTTTTAAAATTTTATTATTTGTCTCTAATTAATATACATTTCAATTGGATAAATATGGTATATTTATCAAATTTCATAATTTTTATGTTTAGTTTTCCTTAATTTATATATATTTAAAGTTTTATATTTATATTATTTTATATTTTTATAATTTTTAGTTATCATGATTATATATTTGTTTTTAACAAGTTATGTATTATATAGTGATTTCATTATTTTTTTACCAATGCCTTTAAGTGATTGTGCTACCGTTAAGACTCTATGCTTTAATAAATTCATTTTTTTATAAAAGAACTTATGGAAAGAAAGAATGAGTTATGTATAATGATTTTATAATTTTTCTTGAATTATAGCAATTTAACCATCTTAATACCTTTCATTAATTTCAAATTTCTATAAATCATAACATCCCACTATTCTTATTTTTTTTTCTTTTATTCATGTTCATTGCAATTTATGTTTGTAAATTCTTATCACATATGGTTAATAGAATTGATTTCAAAGTCATTAGCATTATGTGAATAACATTGTGTTCATCCCCTATTGTTTCTTTTTTATTTTTGAAATGGAGCACTGCTTCCACTTCTACATTAAATAAATGTTTAGCAAGTCACTACATAACTAGTGGCTTATTCTAAATAAATCATTGAAGAATTTATTGTTTTTTTTGAGTTAGCGGGGAGGCTTTGACTCCCCATCTTAGTCCATATATATCTAGGACGGGTTGCCTTTTTATATAAGCCACTATATATTTTTATTCTAATTATTTTATTTGCTTAACATAACATATTCATGATTCTAGTTTCTCTAATTATTTCGTATATGCCTGTAAGATATTCATTATTATAGTTTCTCTAATTATATCTAATATGCCTGTAACATATATTTTGTGGATTTTGTATAACATGGTTAGTTTTTAAATAAGTATTGCTTATTTGTCTTTGTGAAGACTACCTATGAATAATATTAGGGTATGTGCTAACAGAAGAGAGATGAGAGAGGGAGGAGGAAGCATGAAAAACAATAACTAAATTTTATCAAAATGAAAGTTCAAGTTTGAATACACCATAAACTATACACATGCATGTGCACACACAAACACACAAATGCACAGACCCACACACACACACACACACAAACACACACATGTGTGTGTGTGTGTGTGGGTGGTGTGAGGTTGTCCACAAGTTGGGTACTTTCAAATAATGAAGAAACAATAAAATAATAAAAAGTAACTTAGAACTCAATACTTTTCTTCAAGCTGAGACATACATATCACAAATCCTTAGATTTTAAGAGATAAAATGAACTTGTGATGCCCTGATAACCTTCATATACATATTTTAAGTCCAACTACTAGTAGATATAAAAGTTATAGTTATCAAACCATCAAAGATCTTCTTATGAATAAAGTAATAATTATTCTCAATATGCTTAGTCTGCTCATAGAATATTGAGTTGGCCACAACATGTCAAGCTACTTAGCTATCATAGTCAAATATTATTGGTCTTTGAATTAGTAGGCAAATCTCCTCCAAGAAATGACTAATCCATTGGAGCTCACAAGTAGTTGATTTCATAGCAATGTACTTTATTTTGTATTATATCTCAAAATAACTATATGTATTTTACTATTCCATATGACAAGGCTAACAAAAAAAAAATACAAAACCTATGGTGGATCTACTCTCCATATCATTCGAATCTAACTAGAATCAGAATATGCCACTATCCAACTATGTCCGTGATTTCTAATTGTAATTCCATATATTGGAGTTTTCCTCACATACATAAGAATGCTAAACACTATTTCCAAATAAATCTTTCTAGACTAGTCTAGAAATATACTAATAATATTTCTAATATATGTAATATCTAGTCTAATTACAATCATATAGTGTAGTTTTCTTATGGCCATTCTATATCTAGAGAAGTCAATTCATGAACCAATATTCATAGGCAAATATACACTTAGATCAAGTGGTGAGTTAGCAAGTATGCATCCATACATACCGATATTAGATAAAATATCCAAAAATGTCACCTGTTAGAAAGAAATATCATGCCTTTTGAGTATCTGACCTCTATACCAAGAAAATATCTAAGACATCCTTAGAGATATTGTCTATAAATACCATTCTTCATCTGAAACTCAATTTGTAGAAATGATTTCAGTAGGGATATTATATGGCACTCCAACCATTGCTTTTTTTGGATCAATTAGTGGTTATATTTTATTATTTTGCACGTATTCTAATGTTTATAATATATATTTTACTAAATTCTTATTTTAAGAGAATTTGACAAATAGTAATTAGATCATAGTGATTTTTGGTGAAATTGGTAGAATTGGTAAAAAAAAAAAAGCTTAGAGAAAAGAGAATTGATAGAAAGTCATAATAATTCCCTTGTCATGACTTGGGTACACCTTTCATTTTTATTATTAAGTAGTTATGACATTCCTTTTTGGTTGTAACTCTACAAAAAATAGTCATAACATTCTTTATATGTCATAACTATACCATCAAGTTAACACAAGATTTTTATTATGCAATATAATCATCATGGCCATAATATTTTGTAAGAGTCACATCCATACTATCTCTAAAATACTTAATGATCATGATATTATTTTTCCATTGTGATAATCAAATACCACATTGTTATAAATATTCATAACTATTTTCAAAGTGATAACTTATTTGATGCAAAGTCAAACTACCAAGTGTTTTGAGTCATAACATTATTTTCTGCTATAACTTTTCATTTTAGTGAATATTTACTCTGGTCATAGTATTTCTAACACCGTGACTTTGTACTCCAGAGAGAAAATGCCAAAGGTATGAACTATGCACTACTATCCTAATCATCATCTAGTGCTCTTAATGATCTTTTTCAATAAACTATACAAATACTTTATGTGGCCTCCAAGCTTTTATTATATGTCTCTTAAGTCTAACTCAATCCAAAATTATACTTTTTAATAAAAATATTGGGTCACATTTTTGGGGAGTTAAAATAAAAATAAAAATACAACTAAGAGTATGTAGAGAATGACATGACATGCATGTCATGTTAAAATTGATATACAAAATGAAACAATCAGAAAATAGAACAACCACCAGTCTAGCAGAACTAGTCACACGTCTCTAATATGTTAATAATTCTTTATTTTCTAATTCCTTTAAGAATAAACCAATTTCAGGAATATGAGTTGTTTAAAATGCCACTTTGTAATAATATTAACAAATAGCATATGTGGGGTATTTTTATTTAATACCTATTATTCTTGAAATTCATCAATAACATATTTATTTAAAAAATTATTTGATCTAGATTTTGATAAACCTATAAAAATATGGTTTCAAACAAAGAAACCCAACTAGCTCATTCACAATTAGCTTGATATCACTTTTAGAGTTTGATGTGATTTCTATATTATACCATATGAAAAATTAATAAATAATAGGCATAAATCAAGCCATAACATAGGATCTATGCAAAACAAAATCTGCTTATATTTTAAAAAATATAATTTATCTTTAGTTTCAAAAATTGATCTGGATATGAACTCGGTGCAAATGGTTTGAGCTTCACCACTATTTCAATCCACTCCTCTACTTAGAATGCATATATGATCATCTTATGAATGAGATTATAATAACCTTAATTGGTGATGCTGCATGACAACTGAAAGTGAGTGTCAATTTTTCATGGAAAGAATGATAAAGCTATGAAACTTAGAAAATAAGATTTCTATATATGAAAATAAAAATTAAATTATAACTCTTAATTCATGGACTCAATATATCACTACTCTATTCCCTTTTGTTATTACACACACACAAACACACACACATAGAAGTCTAATACCTTGAAATAAATATAAATATTTATTTTGGAGTCCAACTTCATCCCTTAATTAACATCAACCAAATTACAAAATAAATTTTGTTGGAATATCACAACCAAATAATATGATAATAACTATTAATTATTTTAATGATTAAATTCTATTTATTTTTTATATGAGTCAATGAGTGTGACTCAATAGTTTCTTATAATATTGGTCATTATATTAAATGTATTTTAATCTTACAAGAAATGGGCAATATATAGAAACATATCATTTTCACCTATGTTATAATAAAATCATGGATCATCTTTACTTGTGTAGTCTAATTTTCAATTTCTTAAAATCTAGTTAGCCTATCAAACCAAATGACTCATTTGAACTTGACCATATATCTTCAGTCACACTCTACCACGTGATTCATGACATCTCTTAAGTTGATATGCGGGGAGGATGAATCATATATTGACTACACTTGTTTTTCTACATGATTTGTAGTATAACCAATCGCATATGTTATAGTTAATTATTTTACATATTGTCTGCATGAATTGTATGCAATATTGGATTGATTCTATAATTTATCTCTTTTGAAATTTTTCTGCAGAAACATTATTGTTTAACATGGTAACAGAGAAAGGTTGATTCCAAATGTCTTCAATAAAATATCATATACATATTTTTCCCTCAAAATTCATCACCCTTGTATAGTTATTGTGGGTTTGATGGCTACCACTACATGTGCATCGACCAAAATTATCCCAACATTAACATAACAAATTATCGTACGACGAGACAATTCTACTTTTATAACCGGAATCATCCTCGATGTGACCAATTACTCATTTTGGTCTTAACTTATGGATATGCATATTGCTGCTCGCAACAAAGCAAGATATATCTCACCGAAGAAATGAAAAAACCAGAATCTAAAGATCGTAATCTTGGAGCACGGATAACTAGAAATCACATAGTAAAAAGTTGGCTCATTGACTCAATGAGTCGATCACTAATGCAATGATTTATTCACTTCTTCTCCTCCAAAGAGATATGAGAGGTTGTATCAAAAATGTTTTATGATAGATCAAACAAAATCTGTATTTTTGCGTTGGGCTATATATCATTTTCTATCAAGCAAAATGGATGACCATTATCAACATATTATAATGAAGTTGCTATTTTCCATGAAATTGTTCATAGAACTACCTCTTAGGAAGGAACAATCGAAGGGGTAATCCAGTTGCATTCCATGAAGGCTATGCTTGAAGTTTATATTTTTCTAAGTGAACTTGACTCTGAATTTGATCAGTTTCAGGGGAAATCTTGCAAACATACCTAAAACTTGATTTGGAGAGAACGCATGCATATGTTAGAAAAGAATATAAATAACAATAGAGAATGGGGAGTTATCGTCCAATCTCTGAGAACTTGACTATGCTAACTAACCAAATTCAACAAGGATCATTATCTAGGTCATTAGTCAATTGAAACAATCAAGCATCTGGAATGGTCAACAACTTAGCATGCACTCATTATGAAAAAAAGGGTTACAATATTGCTATGAGGTTATTTGGCTATTCAGAGTGGTGGGACTTGTGAAAAAAACCTCATAAAAAGATTGATGGGAAAGATATGATGAAATCGTTGAAAAAAAATCAATTGTTGCATACTATTAATGTTGCCCATCTAGGAGTAATATTGGTAAAGCATCTATATTTTCTAAGAATAAAACTTAGATTATTGATACAAGTGCATCTGATCATATGATGAGGGTCTCTAGTAAATTAATATATATTTTCCATTCTTCTCAATTAATTATTTCCACTACCAATGGCAGTTCTTATTATTGGGAAGGATCTATTACCTTGGCTAATACTCTCACATTAGATACTATCCCTTGTTGTTTCATCTTTTGAATATAACCTTTTGTTTGTTAGAAAAATTATTTCAACTCTCACTTGTAATGTTAATTTTTGGCCCTCATTTTGTGTTTTTCAGGATATTCTAACCTAGAATATTCTTGGTTATGGTGTTATATGTAAAAAAAAATTACTACCTAGAGTTGATAGAGAATGGGTGATTGAAAATTAGTTGGGAAAATCAAACTAGCAATAAAGACAAGGCTCGAGAAACTATATGGTTATGACACCATAGATTAGGACATCTTTCTTTTGGTTATCTTAAGATATTGTGACCAAAACTTTTTTTTTCAGGATTGAATGACACAGAATTTCATTGTGACACTTGCCAATTGACTAAGAGCCATCATATTTCTTATTCATCAAATATGAACAAAAGTTAAAAACCTTTTCAAGTTTTGCACTCTGATATTTGGCATCCTACAAAATTTCCCTATATATCTAGAGCTCGTTACATTGTGACATTTAATGATGAATTCATTCGAATGACTTGGGTGTGCCTACTTATTAAAAAAAGTAATGTGTGTCTTATTATTCCGAAATTTTCACAAATTGACACACACCCAGTATCAAAAGTAGACTCATGTTTGGCAACCATGGAATTCATCATCAAACCTCATTCACCTATGCTATGTAACAAAATGAATTGGCGGAGAAAAGGAATAGACAACATTTGGAGGTAGTGTGTTCCTCCCTCTTCTGCATGAACATGCCTCGATTTTATAGGGGTGAAGCTGTGAAATATGATGCATACCTTATAAATCAAACATCTTCTCGAGTAATAGACTTTTAGACTCCTCAACAAAAATTACAATCCTTACTTTCAAACTCCAAATCATGAAATCTTGTGAAAAAAACTTGATCCATGTGCAAAATAATGTGTTTATTTGTTGGCTATAGGTACTATGATCCACAAACCTGAAATATACATGTCACTCTAGATGCCTCTTTCAAAGAATTAGAGTCTTATTTCTCTGGGGGAATCTCTAGAATTTTTTTATAGGGGAGAGCTCAAGTGAAAAGAATGGCAGAGGTGATAAGTTTATTGAGTTAGAAGAGGTGAATGAAAAGAATATTCAACAAGAGAGTGATGAAGGTTAATTAAGAATTTATTGAGTTGAAAGAGGTGAATGAACATTTTAAAAATGTTGTGCAACAAGGTTTTGATCACAACCATCAAACATAGAGTGAATCACCACTGATACCCTTAGAGTTTTTTCCATCTACACCATTAACCAAATAATCTACCCATAATATTCACTCGCGTAAGTATGAATCTTGTGTTTGGAGAATCTAATGAAATATATGTTCCTACAAAAAATACAACTTTTAGATATCCACAAAGATTTAATAGAGGAGTTCCTAAAAAATAATATATACCTAATCGTGAAACCAAGATCAAATACCCATATAACAACTATGTGTTATCTTAGAGGTTGACTGAATCGTATGCATTTACTATTAATCAATTGTCCATATTCTTACTAATGTGTAGGATGCATTGACTGATTCAAAATGAAGAAAGACAATGAACGAAGAGATGGAGGCTCTACAAATGAATACCACTTGGAAACTTATTCCACTGCCTTAAGGAATGAATCCAATTGGATGCAGGTGAGTGTTAATGGTAAAACTAAAACCATATGAAAGTATTAATTGATATAAAGCCCGACTAGTTATGAAGGAATATACTCTAAGGCATGGAATAAACTATCAAGATAGTTTTTTACTAGTGGTTAAGATCAATGGAAATTATTGCATTCTTATATCTATAGCAGCAAATAGAAATTGGCCTCTAAAACAACTTGATGTTTAAAATGCTTCCTCAATAGAGATTGGAAGAAGATATCTTAGGGAGCTACCACTAGAGTTAAAAATAGTTCTTCATGTAAAGGTGAAGTCTGTAAATTGAAGAAGTCATTGTACGGGCTGAAATAGTCACCTAGAGCATGGTTTGAGAGTTTCTCAACTACAATGAAAGAGTTCATCTATAAGAAAAGTAATTCATATCACACTTTGTTTAAAAATACAAAAAAAATAATAGCTTTAATTATGTGTGCTGATGATCTGGTCTAGACAAAAGATGACCAATGCAAAATGAAAGCTTTACAGAATTATTTACCCACTAAATTTGAAATGAAGGATCTCAGGCAACTTAAATATTTTTTGGAAATTAAGGTAGCAAGATCGAAACACAACAAAAATATGTGTTGATCATTCTAAGAAAAATAGGAATGCTTGGTTGCAAACTAGTAGAGATGCCCATGGAAATGAATCATAATTTCGAAATTCATTCAGACCAAACCCCAATAGACAAGGGTCATTATTAGTAATTAGTTGGAAGATTAATCTATTTATCACACACAAAGCTAGATATGTCATATGAAGTGATTATTGTGAACTAGTTCATGCATGCACCAAGTGAAGGACATATGAAAGGAGACTATCAAATCTTTAGATACTTAAAGAGTGCTAAAGGAAAAGGTTTTTTGTTCTAAAAATATAGTATCTTTATCATTGAAAAATATATAGATTATGATTTGGTAGGTAATTAAACAACCATAAGGTCAACATCTGGTTACTTTACTTTTGTGAAAGGTAATCTTGTCACTTGAAAAAGTAAAAAACACAAGGTAGTAGCAATATATAGTGTTGAAGCTGAATATCGGAGTATGGCTAATGATGTATGTGAATTATTATGGATAAAGAATCTACTGAAGGACATGGGGATTGAATATGTTACACCTATGAATCTCCACTATGATAATAAGGCAGCCATCCAAATTACACATAATCCCATTAAACATGATCCTAAACATGTTGAAGTTGATCATCATTTCATCAAGGAGAACCACAATGAAAAGATTATGCAATTTCCATTTATTCAATCCAAGAGATAGCTGACTGATATGCTCACGAAGGTAGTTTTAGGGAAGGTGTTTCATGGTATAATTGACAAGTTGGGCATGATAGATATCTATGCACCAACTTGAGGGGAATGCCTGCATGAGTTATACACAATATTAGATTGATTTTGTACTTAATCTCTTTTTTAATCTTTATGAAGAAACTCTATTGTTTGACACATAAGATGGTTGATTTTGTTAAATTCAACAAATTATCATATTGGAAATCATGATGATCTTAAGTCTAAGGATCTATTACTCGATTATCACTATGAGAATTACCCATCATCTTCACATAACAATACAAATGCATTTTCATGGATGATCAAACAAGTGCATGTTCGATAACATGCATCCATTGTTTAACTTTTTTTTTTTTTTTTTTTTTTTTTTTTTTTTTTTTTTTTTTTTTTTTTTTTTTTTTTTTTTTTTTTTTTTTTTTTGATGACCAAGAGCTTCAGGGCCCACTTACATGGGCCCTTACATCCCCTTGGGCCCCTGGAGAGCCGAGCAGGTAATAAGTTATTTACATAACTGATTCCCCAGTACCCTCCCCTGGTGAGACTTGAACCTGTGACCTCCCAGTCATTGCTGAGAGTCTTCACCAGCCAAGCATCCATTGTTTAACTTGATATCACATATTATTGATAATTTTGTCACTAGTACAAACACATACTTGTTTTTAACATATTGTTGTTTTCCATGTCGACTATAATTAGAGGTGTCAAACGGGCCAGCCCGATTTTTTAGAGAATGATCGTGCTTCCATGCCGGGCTGGGCACGGTTTAAAAAAGCCGAGCCCGGCACGGCCCGAAGGCACGGCAGGCCGGGCCGTGCCGTGTCGGGCCCAAGAGGTAGAAAAAAATTATTTCTTTTTTTTAATATATTTAAAATTTTAGATTTTGTAATTGTATAGTATTAAATATTTATATTTTTAAAAATGTTAAAATTAAAAATTAATTAAAAATACAAAGTTTAAATTTTTTTTTAATATCAAAATCAAATTAGTTTAAATTTTATTATAATTATTAATTATATATTAAAGTTATTAATTTTTAAAAGAAAATATAAATCATAAAAAAATAAATTAATACATTATGTTAGTAAAAATAAAAATTTAAAAAAACATAAACAACACAAATGAAAAATTACCAATCATCCATTTGAAACCAAAGGTCCGAACATAACAAATATCAGTTTCAACACAACGTACAAACAAAGCGTACAATCAATAAAAAAAACATCGAAAACAAAAAATAGTAGATCATCATCAATCGTCAATCGGCATATCATGAGAATCATCAGCCGCAACATCAAGATCAGTATCATATGGATCATCATCATCGGCAATCAACTCCTCCACCATCGTAGTAGATGTGGATGCGACTGCAGTACCTGTCCCAGTCCCAGCTCCAGCACGATCATGGATGCTAAACCTCGATTCCTCCCAATCCTTCAAACAAGCCAAGGCCTCAACCATATCTGGACGTAATCTTGATCTCCTATCCGAAATCACATTCACTGCAACAGAAAAAGCAGACTCCGATGCTACGCTCGACACCGGAGGAGTCAGTAGATCCCGTGTCATCCTAGATAGCACGGGAAAGGTGGACTCATATGATTTCCACCATTGTAATAAATCAAGATTCTTAGTATCAGAATATGATATGATTGAGCAGTAATCGGTATCTAAGTACCGAGACAGCTCGCTCCTATGTGATGGTCCACCCCTACGTTTCCCCCTCGCTAGCTGAATGGAAAAATTGTCATCTCCGAATAAGGTATCAATGTCCATAATCACAGTCTCACTACTACCACCACCATACCTAGTATCGTAGTATGTGAACAGGTCAGTCAACTTTTTGTGAATGAACCCTTCAGGTGGCTCTTCCAGGTTCATGCACGAGAAAATGAAAGTCAGGGTGTTTTCTACCCCTTCCACCTTAACCCTAGGGTCCGTGCATGCAGCGAGGTAATAAAGTGTTGGAACGGTGGACCAGTACTTCAAGTACTTGGTCTCCATCTCTACAACCATATGGCTAAGCGTCGGGTCAGCTCGATACTTCCTAAATATGCTACTAATGTTGCATATGCAACGGAGTGCAATGCAAGTGGTGGGCGTATAAACCAACGAACACATGTTCGTCGTGTCATAAAATATCTTCAGGAATTTCATAAATGAAATTTCTGAAGCCCAATCAGTGTCGTCAATAATAAGTTTGTCACTCTTACTATTGATGTAATCGGATATCACGTGTTCGTATCCAACATATGATTCTAAAATTAGGTACATGTAATTCCAACGATGTCTCACATCCGATTAGAATTTCTTCTTCTAAAGATTCCCAGACAAAAAGAGACTACCAAACTCTTGTTGTCTGCGAGGAGTGCGAATATATTTTAGTGCATTGCGTATATTATCCAACGCGGGGGAACACACCTTCATACCCGCTTGAACAATCAGGTTAATCACGTGACACATGAATCTGACATGAAAGATCTCTCCTAATGGTGCGTCTCTAATATTCCTAACAAACATGTTGATCGCTACTCCATTATTAGAAGCATTATCGAATGTGACACTAAAAATTTTATTTTGAATTTTATATTCCCTAAAGATTTTCATCATACACTCAAAAATGGCCGGGCTATCATGAGGATGAAGAATCTCAGAGAATTCTAAAATTTTTTTATTGATTTTCTAGTTAGAATCTACATAGTGGCTCGTGAGACATGCATAAGAAGAATCATCGTGACTTGTCCATATATCGGACGTCACGGACACCACTCCACTATATGCCATAAATTCCTTAATTATTTTTTGTTTTTCTAACTTATATATCTTTAGTATGTCATTCCTAGATGTGGACCTAAGAATCCTACGATAGGAATGCTGAAAATATGTCTGCATGATGCGTACTACCCTTGGATCTTCCGAAAATCTGATCGGAAGACCCATCAATGTGATAAGCTTGGTCATGCCGTCCCTACCCAATTCGCTAGAGTATATGAAGGAAGTAAACTTTGAGATTGAACTCGATCTAGTCTCAAAAAATGCAGTGCCAAGTTGGGTTTGCCTAGGATTTAATGGTCCATATTTTTTTGTGCATAATTCGTCATGTTTTTTTAGGTGCCCAGTCCCAAATGAACTCTTACATGTTAAAAGTCTCATACAATATTTGCACTGTGTCATTTCTTGTTCCTCACCCCTAACATTTTTTTGTGTTATGATTTTAAAATGAGTCCAAACTACAGAAGTCTTCCTAGTTTTTTGTTTTTTTGGAACTTTGGGTTGAGACGACTGGAGGAACCAAAGTTTCAGCAGCCTCATACCTCTGTGTAATATTTTCATTTTCTAAATTTAAATATGTGTCATGTGTATTTGTCATTTTTTATGATTTTTATTTTCCCTAATTTTGGTCTAGAGAGAGAAACTATAGAGAGAGAAAGTAAAAAATCATAAAATAAATTACCCGGTAAAAGTAGTGATGTCGGTCACGTGCATGGTACACCGCAGTCAAGCTATAATGTACAAAACTTAAGTCAAGTTTCACGAAAATCCAAGCCGAAAGCAAAATCCCGAGGCCCGAGAGAGAGAAGCAAGGTTTTTGTGAGAGAGAGAATGATTTGAGAGAATTTTTGTTTTAGAAAAACATAAATATTAAATGGAGGAAGGTAGAATTTATAGATTAAAGATATTAATTTTTTATAAAAAAAGATATTTTTTTTATATTTTTTTGAATTTTTATTAATTATTTAGGGGGCAGGATCATGAGGATCGTTGGATTCTGCCCCCAAGCCGTTGGAGGCGAATCCAACGGCTGAAAATAAATATTATTAGTATTTTTTAATTTTTTTCCCGTTGGGGACTTGGGTCGGTTCGGGGCAAAGGGCCTCATGGAAGGAAGTGGGTTGGGACCGAGGGTCGGGTCCAATCAGACCCGACCCGCAGTCTTTTTTTTGGGAGGGGCCGGGCGCCACGTGGGTCTTTGGCGGGGCAGCCTGTGCCATGTAGGTAGCAGGCTAGCTCGACTGCGCGAGTGAAACCGGCACGGGAAGAACCCGTGCCGGTGTGCCATGCCACGGGCCGAACCGTGCCTGGTCAGGCACGGCATGGCACGGCTCGTGCCTAACCCGGGCACGGCACGTGCTCGGGCACGGTTTTTTATCGTGCCGGGCAAGCCCAGGCACCGCCAAACCGTGCCTCGTGTCGGGCCGGGCCGGCCCGGCCCGGTTGACACCTCTAACTATAATACTTGAATATGGATAATTTATGCATAGAATAAAGAATAAGTTTATATTCTAGGTATTTTGTTATGGATATTCATATTATGTATACATGAAGAAAATCATAACAAAATCATATTTAATTAAAGATGATAAATATCATTTCTATAATTATGTTATGATTGGACTTATGGGCATAGACCAATATTCATTCTTGTGCACTAAGATCAATCACTCAGTTATCAAATACCAATGATCTAGTGTGACAATCATACTTCTACTGTGCCAGAGAACTCTTCAATTAGTCAAAGATATTATTATGATTAGTTGACATCTAGCATTTTTACATGTCTTCTCTAATAATAATTTATAGAATTAGATGGAATTGCCAAAGTTTATGTTTCAATTTATTATTAGATCTTGGTTCCTTAGTTTGTGTAATTACTTCATTGTTAGCATAATAGAGTTGCATTGTAAATATAATTCTAGGAGCCACCCCAAGTTTAGATATGAACTTCTTGATCTAAACTATATCTTTTTTCTTGCTTGAATATATATAATATATATATTTGACTGATGTGGCAGCACTACATTGGAAAAAAGTATGTAGTGATTTTAAAAATGAGACACCATAAATGTATAACATTGGTACTGTAAGGCTTACATTATCTAGTACTACTAAAGAGAACCCTAATTTATGACATGTTTGCAAGCGACAACAAAGTTGATAGATAAATAGTATTGTATTAAGAACAGACATTATATATTTTTGGTGTTTCTTATTTTTCCATTGTACAACATGACACACACACGCGTGCGCTCATACACACACACGCGTGCGCTCATACACACACACACACACACACACATATCTATATATAGCCTTAATTACATGACTTTTTAATTATGATGTCATTTTTGGTAAATGATTATAGAATATGTGTGTGTGTGTGTGTGTGTGTGTGTGTGTGTGTGTGTATCATGCATATACTCATGCATATACCTATTCATATGTGAGAAAGTGAAAGAAAACATATTTAAAAGAGAATTTTAATAAGTCAAAAAGAAAATTCTTAATCTTATGAGATAATAACAAGACATAGAAAATATACTATAGTAAAGTATGTTTCCAAGTCTATTTGCAAGTAAGCACACCACATTACTCATGAGTTCCATTCTAGCAAAATGTTTCAAAAAGATAAAACAAGATAATTTTTAATCATATTACATTGACAATTGCATCACAAGGTTGATATATATTTTTTAACTTTCAAACCTTCAAAAAGTGAATGTTAAGTTTTAATTTTCATAGTTTCCTGAATATAGAATAAACAAATGAAGTTTTCTTGAATTTTCTTTAAATTATGTAAAATGAGATAATTTCATCATGTCAAATGTGAGAATATCATACGTAGTCTATACCATCCATGTATTGACCGATAGTGCTAGAAAAAAACCTCACGATTGAAGTCATATTTCATATCTTAAGAAATTTATTCTTAAGTTATACTTTGAACTTGATTTCTCTCATATAATGAAAATTAATTTATGTGAAAAGTAATTCTCATCTAATTTCATATAAAACTCATTTTATATTCTTATGATGTAAATAATATAAAAATAGAGGAGAATCATTCATAGATGACCTGTGATAGCATGATTCTAGCAAATAAAAATTTTTTGTGGCCTAGATAAAGATTTGATAAAGTATACAATTGGTTTGGATAGCATAGATGGATTTCTGACTAGCCTTCTTTTTATAAACTATCTGGTTATACTTTTAAAAAAAATCAATGTTTTTTGTCATACACATTTAATTTAGTTGTGTTATATGTTTGAAAATTTGTAAAACTAATTTAAGTTGTTTTTATGGCTTGTTATGGATGAGGAAGCAAACAATTTTTCATTGCAGATTTATATTTCCAATATGATAAATTGGTTTGGTGCTTGGATTGAAATTGCATTTGATTGGGGTTGAAAATTTTATGCAAAAATTTTATTGGGTTGCTCTTTTATTTTGGACATATCGTGGCATAGAAGAGGAGTTTACTCATAAAACTTTAGGGCCATTAAAACATACCTTTGACATCTAATCCAGCTAGGTTGAAAAGTTAACTACCAATAGAGGATTTAGATCACTCTAAACATAGTGGTTGCATGCTGAAAAAATATCCAACTACAAATATGTTCAAAATACCATGATTTGTTAACTAGTTTTGTGTTCCCATAATTTTTGTGGATGGCCAGTTAATTTTAAGAGGTTGATTCCTAAAATGATTGGGATAACAACGCCTCCTAGTAAGTAAAATATTGATGTTAAAAATGGAGAGTGGATGCCAAAAAATAACCGACCATTTGATGTTACACTCAATTTTTGAGTTTGTTCAATTTTTAATAAAAGCATTTGAAAAATAACATGACTCAAAGATGCAATACCAACATGCAATGGATGGTACGCACTAATCCTCCTCGAGTAAGGATTATGCTTTCTCAAAAGTTTTTTTTTTTGATTGTTGGGTTAAACTACCCACACACATTCACAATAAAAGTCATGATTATTATGACTAATTATAAATATTTATATCATATTATCATGATAATGCATATTAAATTTGTTCTTGGCCCTGAGTTCTTATTCTTAATATTAGAAGGAAAAATCTTCATTATTTTTGTTTGATGTTCAAACTACTATATATTCTTATTTATTTTTATAAATTGTGATAATTTTTATGAATAAAAATACAATAATTATGGATTGATTTAATGATTTTAAAGTTGTAGTGGATTTTGATGAATAGTCATACAAATTAATAAGTTTTTGGAGACGTTTAACTAAGGGGATAGAATATGGAGTCTTGCATAGTTCTGGTATTCATTTTTTGCAAAATATTTTCTAAATGGGCATAATAATCTTTGTATGTCATGATCCTACTAACTCATTACCATAATCCTTCTACATCACAATATATTCTTTATGATAATAATATTATCATGGAGTGACAATCATACTTATCTCATAAAATTTAAATAGTTATTATGTTAATTATATATTGTAGTAAACAAGAACCCTATTAGTACTGAAGGTCATGGTTAAGACTAAGCACAATTACTTTATCTTTAATATGGCTAGGTAGTCTCATATCTAAGTTATAATCTTTTTTTAAAGCCATGAATTTTAAGCTATAGAAAATAATAAAGCAAAAATTACTCAGACCAAAGTCACAGCAATTATTCAATTGTATGATATTTGAGGTGTTAAATATTATAAATGACATTTTTCGAGTATGATTATTCCTCAAGGCCACAAATTTTACATATGGGCTAATTGCCAATGCCATAGAATCCTTGTGGCACCATGATGACATGATGTATAAGAGAAGTGATTGTTAATGTCATAGTCACTCATTGTGCCATAGACACTTGAGATGTATGAAAGGTAGTTTTTGTGCTATGGTCATTTCCCAGTTCCGACTATCATGGCAACATCATACACACAAAAAATCTTTTCAGTCTCGTGACTATTTCCTAGCATCACAACCATAAAATGATCAAGAAAGATCAATACCAATATCATTCCTATTTCACTATATCACAGCCATATAATAATAGCCCTTTCTCAACAACATAGCCCTTTCACATCCATATAAGAAAGGGGCTCTTTTTCATTCCACGACCTTTCTCAACAACATAGCCCTTTATGAAGAACAAGAAGACAAACCCATTAAGTCAAGACTACTTCATAGTGTCATGGCTTTGTGTTATAGAGTCATTAAGCCCATGTCATAGTTATTGCTTAGTGTCATGACTTTGTATTACAAGGTCATTAGGCCCAGGTCATTGTTGTTGCCTAGTATAATGACTTTATGTTGTAGAAATATTAGAATGTATTCCATAATTATTACTATTTTTTAAAGTTGTGACATCAAGCATAAGAGATAAAGGCCAAATTTTTGATTTTTTATAGTTTCCCAAATATAAAAAGAGAAATTCTAAAAATATCTTTCATTCGTCTTCCTCTCCATGCAATAAAAAAACCATGGTATAGCTACCAAACCCTATGGGTGAATTTCTTACTTCTTATGGGCTCCACAAGCAAGCAAGGGATATATGACTTAATACTAATCCTTATAGTTGCGGGACATGACACTTAGAGCCCCATTATAGGATTGACTCAAAATGTTCTATCAAAATAGGAATTATTAGTATAGGATTTGTGTAACTTGATTTATGTGATGTGATAATAATTTTACATTAATGAATTTGTTTTGATTTATATTGTGTTATGGATATTGATGGATAGATGATTAAATAGAATTTGAACTTGGGTTTCAACTATTGGTAGGTTTATATAAGATTATCATTGTGGACGGTGATAGACTAACAGGTAAACTACAAGACTCACTCACACATATGGTAAAAAGAAGGTGATAGCCCTTTCAACTATGATGCAAGAGATGAACTTATATGAAGTCAATATCCATGAATATGGGTATTGAATACTTTTAAATTATGGTTGAAAGTGAAACCCTAGTTCAAATTTTGAGTGACAAGATACACACATGAATTTGAGTATGTTAATTATTATGAGTATGAAATCTACAAAGTCAAAAGTATGAATACTTCTACATGCTAATCCATTATACACATCTTATAAGAACTAATTCTCGATTAGGATGGATGTTATATATTATGTTCTTCTAAAAGTTTCACCTATGGTGTGGGAGTTATATCATCACTGAGAAGGATGGTCATATGCAATCTTTGGGACATGAATGAGTATGTTGACTCATAAGGTGGTGACAACCTATGTGAATTTCTTTAACTGTTATGATTCTCACTATTGAAACTTGAGAAGAATATACATTAATCTTGCAAGTATAGTGCTTACAAAGCCTAAAAGTATAAATACTTAAAAAAATTATGTCAAATCTTAGTTTATGACACATGAGGACGGTGAATAAGAGTATGCAAAAAAAGCAACTATCAAGAATAGTTAACGAGGTTGCCTAAAAGATATGGATTTGTAAATGCCTAAAAGATATGGGATTTATTGTCTTAGTGGTAATATACAAAGGGAATAGCTATGAGAATTTAACCATTGGGATAGACTCAATGGTGACAACCACCTTGTGTACTATTAGGGCAAAAAGTTATTTCACAAAACCTCAATATTGATTCTATGTCTAGACATAATATATTTCATGCTAATTTAAATATACATCACATAAATTAAATGGATAAACTCATCGATCTATGATTATTCCATAATCCAAATATTTATTTAATTTGAAATAAGTTATCTCATAGTTAAATAACAAACCTACCAACACAATCCATATTAGATCGATATTGAAATATATGTTCTCTTTACTTCTTGTATGAATCAAGTACTTGTGGATCTCTTTTGATAAGATACTCTCATTAATGAGTTTTTGGAGCATCACCTAACCAACAAAATTATGTGGTATAACAAAATCACAATAGTTGTGCATATTATGCATATGTAAATAGTGTCTACAGATTCTCATCCCAGTAGTGAATAGAGTTCAATATAACAATCTATGAGTGAGTGTCTCTAAGTGTGTGTTTGTGCATCTTTATTTAATTATTTGTATATTGTTGTATAAAATATAAAAGCTAAATTGGAGTCATGAATGATAGATCAAAATAAATGATATAATGGTTGTATGAATTGAGATTGTGATACACCACTATCCAATATGACTAATCAGCCAAGCCATACATTATCTACTGAGCCATCAACCATTGAAGAGTTAATCCAACCCAAGTCATAATTGATGTGGGAAATAATGATCAACCTAGTGTGAGTACGAGTAGGATTCATACAAGTATGTTTGAACCATGTACTAGGAAATCCACTCTAATAAAGAAACCAACATGGGCTAAGCCTAGAAAATTAATTAAAGTTGCATCTTGTTATTGTACACACCTAAAACTTTAATAGTTAATTTAGAAAGTGAAGAGTATGAACCATAACATATATCTCTTATATTGAAATAATGAATAATAAATGTTTTAGAACTATTACAAAAAAATATTATCTTGATTTTTAAATAAATTGGATAAAAAATCTAAAAAATAAGTAATCGAGAGTTGGTTGTTACATGTCACTTTTAAAAATTTCTACAAAAATTCAATTTAATAATGCTTTATTTTATGACACTTTTAGAAAACATCATTATTGAATAGTACACAATGATGCTTATTTTGAGCATCATAATACACTTTTAAAAAATATAAAAATCTTTTGGATGCTCGATCCTTCTTAGATGCCAAAGCCCAACTCGAAGAACAAATTATTAGAACTAGCACTATTGTTTTGAGTACATCTTTAACAATGATTTCTTAGATATTGATTTTTAGCAGTTCAACTACCCCCAAGGTTTCAATACATTTTGTAATTATATTTCATATATATTTTATTTTGTTATTTTTGTTGGTTTCTATATTTGGTCATAATGATTGATGACCTATTTTTCATTTATGGGGTTCAAAGCATTTTGAATATTAGAACCCATCTAGTGCTTTTCAAAATACACTTCCCATGCTTTAGAAATGAAAAACAAATATTAGGGCAAATATGGTTAATTCTCATGAGCTCCTTAAAAATTCAAATGGCAATAAGGGCGTCATCATGTAGGAATCCCATATCACATTGGGATTTCATTAAGGAGATCGCTATTAGCCATGAAGGTCAAGTAATATTCTTGCCTATTTTTTTTCATTTTTGGTTTTTTTATTCCTTAAGATTAAGTGAAAATGATTCATAGGCTACATTTATGTTTTTATTATCTTGTTTTTAATAACAAAAAAATCAAAATCCAAATGAGAATGTCCACCATTTTGATTTTGTTTACTTCATGAATAATTAGTTTCAAAAATTAGATGAGGATGAAATATGAGATGTTGGCCATAAGTGTGTTAAGGGTTTTGGTTTTTAAAATTAATAAATTAGCTTGGGTAAGAATATGAAATGGCTATGCAACTAATAATGTGTCGATTGGGTGAGAACTTGTTGATTGGTCATATTGAATCTTAAGATCAATGAATGGGTGTTAGTGGCTGACTATATTTTAGTTTGAATGTTTAAATTGAGAAGGAAAATTGAAGGTGAGGATTGAAAGGTTTTCAAAGAGGAAGGTGTTGGTGCCTTTTCAATTCAAAATAAAAAATCAATATAGATTGGGAACTCATATATGCAGTCGCCCATGGAGATAGATGATATGTAAATGTTGAATATGTTAAAAATGGATATTGAGAATGAATTAATACATAAGATGGTCATTGATGCTTTTTTTTTTTGGAATTGTTTGTTTGATGCTCAAGGTGAAATTAAATGAATTATTTACTCTTTTTTTTTTTTGATTCTGTTTTTTTTTGACAATGAATATAATATATTTTTATAGTTGGTTTTATAATTCTTGAGAATTTAGTTTTAAGTTACTTAGAAATAGAGTTTCGGCAAATTCATGAGAGGAATGATGGTCATTTTAGTCTTGAAACTTTTTTTTCTGTATTGTGGATTCTTTTATATTTATGAAGCAGCCGGTGATTTAAACCAATACAGTAGGATTAAAAATTGTGGATTCTGTATTGTGGATTATTGGAACTTTTTTTTCTATATTTTGGATTCTTCCTTTAAATACTTGTGATCATTTGAAGTGTGTAGAACTTAATTAAATAAGCTAAAAATAGTTATCATGCTTCAAGAATGTATTCCATAAAACAATTGATTTAATCCAATATAGTAGAATTAAAAATTATATTTTAGTCACTAAGTTATTATATTATTAGACATTTGGTTGTGGTAGTCTAGGTATTATTTTTTGTATTTGGACAAGATTACACATATTATGTCTATTTTTTGTGCTTCAAGAATTATAAGGAATCACTATCTAATTTTAGATTTTGAACTAAGAACGCCAAATCCCAGGCAGTTACTTCCAACTCCCAATTAGGATAAAGCCAATATGAACACAAACAATAATAAGTTGAGATTAGATATTTGACTTAGATCCTCATTATGGCTATCTTTGAGAATCCTTAATTTCATAAGATGACACTCAAAATATTTTATGTGAATTATTTCCTAATTTTAGGCAAAATTAGGTATTGGGGTTAGTTTTATGTGTTTGTATTTTGATGATGAGATGTTACATTATTTATATTTTGGTAACATTATTATTTAAATATGGATGAATATGAATGATATTTAGAACCTAAATTTAAGATTTTCATAATTTCATATGTTTATGTGTGTTGGCCATGGGGGTCGATAATAGGTAAGTCACAAGACATACTGATGTAGTATGATAAAAAAAGGTTATAGCCCTTCTAATATTAACCTGTGAGATAGTTATATGTGTGAAAATATAAGGTTGGAGTATGTTTAATTGTTATGAACATGATGCTTATGAAACTAAAAACCTAAAATGTATTTATAACAAATCCATTATGCATATTCTAGTGATATGGAGGTTAAATAAAATATCTAACCTAGGGATTTCATAATAGTGTAGGAGTTATTTGTCGACTATGATAGACAGTGATAGATAAGTTATGGGACACATGAAAGTGGATGTATCTTATATATTAGAGATAGCATAGTAAATATAAATACATGAGTATGATGCTTAGAAGTCAAAAACAATAATACATTTAGTATCATTTCATTTCATTTTTTTTAAGATATTAAACTCAAATCAGTCATCAAGGGTGGTTGATAAATTATCTAAAAGGAATAGACATGCAAATGACCCATGAATGAAACTATGTGTGGTTTCTGTGATAAAATACCAAGAGCACAACTATGAGGATATCATCTTTAATAGTGACTATTCAAGGATAACAACTACCTTGAATGCAAATAATGCATATAAATATTTTCATTCTAATCTATCATTCATCCAACAATACAATACTACCCAAATAATAAAAATATATCATTATACACAAGGAAGTGGGTCAATCCTAGAGTTTAAGTATTTTCTTAAAAACTCAAGTCTATCTACTCAACTCATGTTGTAGTTAGTTCATTATTTATTGGTCAAACTATCTACAAAATTTATATGTGATTTATATCTTGACTTAAGTCTATTTTACTATCTGTATGACTCGTATATTTGTAGAACACTATTAGATAAAAGATAATTTACCAAAAAGCCTTTGAGATAATGCCACAAATGATAAGTTTTAGTATCATAATAAAGTCAAAACAAGTTTTTGATATTATTGATTGGAATTATTTAGTTTGATTAGTCAACTTGAGCTGCTATAACTATCCTTGCAAAAGAATGGTTTTATTTATAGTTGTTTGGATAATAATTATGATTTTGTGTTTATGTTGTATTTGAATTTTTTTTTGTTTCTTTTTTTGTTTATTTTGTAGCCATTAAATACCGAGAGCTAAAATTATGCAACCAGATTAATACCTCTAGGCCAAGAAAATAATAGAACAAGAAGAATACTTGTGAGATAGAGTTGAGATAGAGTTGAGAGAGAGAGAGAGAGAGATTAGAAAAAAATGGTCGCAATGGATACCACCAAGATGATGAAGGACAAGCCAAACCCCAATCAAATCTTGGGTAATTATTGGCAGTCAACTGTGTTGGGGAATCGTGTAGAATATCCAATCTAATTAGAACATAAATGAAGTGAAAATTATATTTTTATCCCTTAACCCACCAAGGATCACATGTGTTTCATAAAAACACGAAGAAAGTGTAATGAAACTTACCACTTGTAGATAGATTCGTCAAACCTTCAAGTTTGCATCTTGGTTTATTTGAATCTTCAAAGGTACTGCATTTCTAAAAAGCGACCACCCTCTACAAGTATCAACATACTAACAAATAAAAAACGATCTTGTTTAATGCTAGTTCAGTTTGTCTTCTCAAAAATAAAATTAGAGGTTTTTGTTTTCTCTGTTTCTTTCAGTAAAAGATGACTGCTACTTACCATATATGTCTCATATATATATATATATATATATATATATATATAATTCTGCTAGGGTTTAAGTCAAATCTAAATTTTATTAAAAACTCTTTTAAATAATAACAATTTAAATTCAAATCCAAATTTTATTTAAAACTCTTTTAAATAATAACAATAAAAATTTAAATTATTATCAGTTAAGGAAATGAATATATATATATATATATATATATATATATATATATATATAATATTTAAAACTATTTATAAAAAAAATTTACTGATTATTTTCTTAACCAATAGAAAAATATAACATATTTAGTATTTGTTTAAATCTCGAATTTAAACTTTCTCATAATTAAATTCAAATTTAAATAATAACTAATTATTATTTGTGATTTAAAAGAATCTCAACGTTTTAAATTACTATAAAGAGTGAAAACCCATTACCATTATTATTCATTCTTTATATGAGATCCTATATGTTCAATTAATTAATATTGGTAGTAGGCCTAAATCATATTTTGATCCTACAAGTCATAAGTGGACTCTAGTAAGATATTATGACTATCCAAGTTAAATGAAAAGCTCGAGATCTAAGATAACCTTATTATAGCTAATGACATAATCTTTTTGTCTCATTATATCTTAATAGAATATAATGCATGGATAAAGTCAACCTTATATCATTCTATCTTTGATTACTAGAAACCCAATTAGACTGACTAAACAAATAACATTGATCTTCATCAATTCATTTGAGCATGACGATGCATACCTCAGTCTCAATTGTCAAGGGAACTCAGAGATACCTCTCTGATAATAAAAGGGACAAATTTCATCTTAATCACTCATATCTCATTACATGATTATTATTATGTTCAAGTATAACCTTTATAGTCATATGATTAAAGATAATATTTGATTATATCGAAATACAAAATTTCTTATGATGAGAACTATAGTGATCTCAGGTCAAAAGATTTAATGACATAACTATTAGAGATTAACTTATGACTTTGATTCATGTATTAATCTCAAGAAGGGTGTGTCCAATATTTGTTTTCAATAAATAGATATAAATTTGATTTGTATCTCATACATATATCATGAATATCAATAAAACATTATATTAATCATAATTCATTATTATTCCCATAACAATAACTGATTGGGGACATTTAGAATAATTAATAATATTATTCAATGTTATTATATATAATAAATATACAAATTATCATAATAATTAATTCTCACAAATAGTCAAAATATTATGTCCATACGATAGGCCTAAAGCACTATTACTAACAATCTACCACTTGTGCTAGGCCCATTCTTCAATGTATCTAATGCCTATGAACCTAGCATGATGATCATGCTTTGTTTGTGGTAGAGGCTTAGCCAATGGATCAGCAATATTATCATTTGTTGGAACTTTGTTTATCTTAATATCACCTCTCTCAATAATTTCTCGGATGAGATGATAACTCCTAAGAATGTGTTTGGATCACTGATGTGATCTAGGTTCCTTTGCTTGTGCAATAGCACCATTATTGTCACAATAAATATCAAAAGGTTAGTAATGAATTTTTTGATCCAAATTGCTTCATTTGCTACATCAGATGTTATAATATATTCAGCTTCTGTTGTAGAATCAATAATAGTGATTTTCTTTGAACTTTTCTAGCTAACTGCACCACCATTTAAACAAAACACATATCCCGACTATGATCAGAAATCATCTTTGTTAGATTGGAAGCTTGAATGTGTATTTATTTACAACTAGATCATTTTCCAATCTGTCATACACCAAGAACATATCTTTAGACCTTCTCAGATACTTAACAATATTCTTGATAGCTGTCTAGTGACTCTCACCGGAATATGACTGGTATCTACTCATTTTGCTAAAAGCATAAGATATATCTGGTCTAGTTCACAACATGGCATACAAGATAGATCCTATTACTGAAGCATAAAAAATCTTACTCATCCGCTCTCACTCATATATAGTGTTATGACACTGAGATTTACTAAGAGGAATACCATGAGACATGGGCAAGTATCCTCTCATGGAATCTTGCATACTGAACCATTTTGGTACTTTGTCTATGTAAGATTTTGACTTAGACTATTCAGCCTCTTAGATCTATCTCTATAGATCTTTACCCCTAAGATATAGATAGTTTCACCTAAGTCTTTCATTGAGAAAAACATCCCTAACCAAGACTTCACAAAAGGGTTGAAGCTGTCGCAACATTTTTAACATCTGTCCGTATCAGGAGCAACTCGATCACTTGACCAATACTTCTACAGTCAACTCGATCACTTGGTGAAATGGGAGCAGCCTAAACCATGAAAACATGGTCTGCAAGGTAGAAAATCATTCCCAATGAGTAAAATGTCATCAACATATAAGACTAATAATATATATAATTGTGCCCCCACAAATTTTCTTATAAACATAATGCTCATCTTTTTTTTGACAAATCCAAACCCTTTGACCGATTCATCAAAATGAAGATTCCAACTTTGAGAGACTTGCTTCAAACCATAAATGGATCATTGAAGCTTTCATACTTTACCAGAATTCTTAAGTTATACAAAACCCTCAGCTTGTGTCATGTACACATCCTCAAGCAAGTTTCCATTAAGAAACATAGTTGTAACATCCATTTGTCAAATCTCATAATACCATACCTACATTTCCAATATACCATGAGTTTCACACTTAAGCATACCATGAATCATAATATATCATTGTGCCTTTTGCATACCATGAGTTTCATCACATGGTCTTTGTAGCTACAGGTGAAAATGTTTCATCATAGTCCATACCATGAGTTTGTTTGAAACCTTTTGCAGCTAGCCTTGCTTTGTAAGTATGCACTTTGTCATCCATGTTAGTTTTCTTTTTAAAACCACATTTTCACCCAATGGTCTTTGTACCTTCAGGTGAGTCAATCAAGGTCCATACCTGATTATCACACATGGTTTGAATTTCAGACTTTATGGCCTCTAATCATTTCTCAGAGTCTGGATCCAACATAGCCGCTTGATAGGTAGTAGGTTCATTTTGTTCTACTAACAATATATCATTGTTATCAGTCACAAGAAATCCATATATCTTGGGCTCATGATGTATCCTATCAGATCTATGTGAATTTTTTACTCTAGAATGTGTGTCAACAATAGTTTGTTGACTATGAGCATCCACGGGCAATTCAATATTATCTTGTAGTTCTCGAACTTCTTCGAGTTGTACCTTACTCCCACTTGTTCTTTTAGAAATAAATTCTTTTTCTAGAAATATACAATTCCGAGGAACAAATACTATATATATATATATATATATATAATATAGTATCTCTTAGTCTCTTTATATACCCCAAAAAAAGATATTTATCAAATTTGGGCTCCATCTTATTTGAAACTTGATGTTTTATATAAGCCCAACAATCTCAAATCTTTAAAAAAAAAGATGAACTATGTTTTTTACAAGACCACATCTCATATTGTGTCTTTTCAAACTTCTTTAGATGGAACTAGAGGTGTCAAATGGGTCATGTCAGGTCGGCCCGGCCCATTTTTTTTTGAGCACGAGCATGCCTTCGTGCCGGGCCCAGCACGACACGGTTTAAAAATGTGGGCCCGACACGGCCCACAGGCACGGTAGGCCATGCCGGGCCCACTCGGGCCTGGCCTAGCCGTACGGGTCAAACCATGCCGTACGGACCAGAAAAATTTTTTATTTTATTTTATTTATATAAATTATTAAAATATATATATATTTTTAGATAATGTATAATATTATATATTTATAATATGAAAAATGTTAAATTTTATTAAAATAACAAAGTTTAAAATTTTTTTTTAATGTAATATAAAATTAGTTTAAAATTATTAGAATTACATAATAAAGTTATAAATTTTTAAATGAAAAATTAAAACAAAAAAATAAATAAATCAATACATTTTGTTAATAAAAATAAAAATTTAAAAAAACATAAGCAACTCAAATGAAAAATGACCAATCAGCCATTTGAAACCAAAGGTTCGAACCAAATAAATTACAGTTTCAACACAACGTGCAAACAAAGCGTACAATCAATAAAAAAAATATTGAAATCAAAAAACAGTAGATCATCATCAATCATCAATCAGCATATCATGAGCATCATCAGCCGCAACATCAAGATCAGTATCATATGGATCATCATCATCAGCAATCAACTCATCCACCAACGCAGTGGATGCGGCTGCAGTCCCTGTCCCTGTCCCAGCTCCAGCACGATCATGGATGCTAAACCTCGAATCCTCCCAATCCTTCAAACAAGCCAAGGCCTCAACAATATCTGGACGTAATCTCGATCTCCTATTCGAAATCACGTTCACTGCAACAGAAAAAATAGACTCTAATGCTATGCTCGACACCGGAGGAGTCAGTAGATCCCGTGACATTCTAGATAGCACGGGAAAGGTGGACTCATTTGATTTCCACCACTGTAATATATCAATATTCTTAGTATCAAAATGTGATAGGATTGAGCAGAAATCCATATCTAAGTACCGAGAAAGCTCGCTCTTATGTGATGGTCCACCCCTACGTTTCCCACTCGCTAGCTGAATGGAAAAATCGTCATCTCCGAATAAGGTATCAATGTCCGTAATCACAGTCCCACTACTACCACAACCATACCTAGTATCGTAGTATGTGAACAGGTCAGTCAACTTCTCATGAATGAACCCTTCAGGTGGCTCTTCCAGGTTAATGCACGAGGAAATGTAAGTCAGGGTGTTTTCTACCCCTTCTAGCTTAACCCTAGGGTCCATGCATGCAGTGAGGAAATAAAGAGATGGAACGGTGGACCAGTACTTCAAGTACTTGGTTTACATCTCTGCAACCATATGGCTAAGTATCGGGTCAGCTCGATACTTTCTAAACATGCTACTAAGTTGCATATGCACCAGAGTGTAATGCAAATAGTGGGCATATAAACCGACGAACACATGTTCGTCGTGTCATAAAAAAATTTTAGGAATTTCATAAATGAAATTTTTGAAGCCTAGTCAGTGTCATCAATAATAAGTTCATCACTCTTATTATTGACGTAGTCGAATATCACCTGTTCGTATCCAACACATGATTCTAACATCAGGTACGTGTAATTCCAATGATGTCTCACATCCGATTGGAATTTTTTCTTCTTAAGATTCACAGACAAATAAAGACTACCAAACTTTTGTTGTCTGCGAGGAGTGTGAATATATTTTAGTGCATTGCGTATGTTATCCAATGCGGGGGAACACACCTTCATACCCGCTTGAACAATCAGGTTAATCACGTGACACATGCATCTGACATGAAAGATCTCTCCTAATGGTGCGTCTCTAATTTTCCTAACAAACATGTTGATCACTACTCTATTATTAGATGCATTATCAAAGGTGACACTAAAAATTTTATTTTGAATTTTATATTCCCTAAAGATTTTCATCATACTCTCAAAAATGGCCGGGCCATCATGAGGATGAAGAATCTCAGAGAATCCTAAAATTTTTTTATTGATTTTTCAGTTTGAATCTACATAGTGGCCGGTGAGACATGCATAAGAAGATTCATCGTGACTTGTCCGGATATCGGACGTCACGAACACCACTCCGCTATATGTCATAAATTCATTAATTATTTTTTGTTTTTCTAACTTATATATCTTTAGTATGTCATTCCTAGATGTGGACCTAGGAATCCTACGATAAGAAGGCTGAAAATATGTCTGCATGATGCGCACTACCTTTGGATCTTCCGAAAATCTGATCGGAAGACCCATCAATGTGATAAGTCTGGTCATGCCGTCCCTAACCAACTCGCTGGGGTATATGAAGGGAGTAAACATTGAGACTGAACTCGATCCAGTCTCAAAAAATGTAATGCCAAGTTGGGTTTGCCTAGGATCTAATGGACTATGTTTTTTGGTGCATAATTCGGTATGCCTCTCAAGGTGCCCAGTCCCAAACGAACTCTTACATGTTAAAAGTCTCATACAATATATGCATTGTGCCATTTCTTGTTCCTCACCCCTAACATTTTTTTATTTTATTATATTAAAATGAGTCCATACTACATAAGTCCTCCTAGTTTTTTGTTTTTTAGAAGTTTGGGTTGAGACGACTAGAGAAACCAAAGTTTCAGCAGCCTTAGACCTCTGTGTAATATTTTCATTTTCTAAATTTAAATATGTATCAGTTGTATTTGTCATTTTTTAAGATTTTTTTAAGAATAGTTTAATAGAAACTAGAAGACTGATTTTAATTTTTTCTAATTTTGGTCTAGAGAGAGAAACTAGAGAGATAAAAATTTAAAAAATCATAAAATAAATTACCGTATAAAAGTAGTGAGGTCAGTCACGTGCACGATGCACCACAGTCAAGCTCTAATGTTCAAAACTCAAGTTGAGATTCCCGAAAATCCAAGCCGAATGCCAAAATCCCGAGTCCCGAGAGAGAGAGAAGCAAGATTTTTGAGAGATAAATTGAATGATTTGAGAGAATTTATGTTTATGAAAAAACATAAATGTTAAAGAGAGGGGGGTGGAATTTATAGATTAAAGATAATTTTTTAAAAAAAAAGTAATTTTTTTTTATTTTTTTGAATTTTTTTTAATTTTTTAGGGAGTAGAATCATGAGGGCCATTGGATTCTACCCCCTAACCGTTGGAGGCGAGATCCAACAGCTGAAAATTTAATTTTTTATTATTTTTTTTCCCATCGGGGGTAAAGGTGTCAAACGGGCCGGGCCGGGCCAGCCCGGCCTGAATTTTTAGGGCACGAACGTGCCGCCGTGCCTGGCCATGCACGACACAGTTACTGTACGTGCCGTGCCTGGCCCGGCACGATTTAAAATAACCGGGCCCGGCACTACCCGCAGGCACGGCGGGCCGTGCCGTGCCTTGCCGGGCCCGCTCGGGCTTGCCTATTCGAGCGGTTCGGGATACGGGGGACCGCGGGTCGGGTCAAATCAGACCCGACCCGCAGTCTTTTTTTGTGGGAGGGGCATCATGGGTCGGGCTCACGGGGCACCTGGCACGGGACAAACCCGTGCCGGTGTGCCGTGCTGCCGCCCAAACCGTGCCGGGTCGAGCACGGCACGGCTCGTGCCTTACCCGGGCACGGAATTTTTCCGTGCCGGGCCGGCCCAGGCACAGCTGAACCGTGCCTCATGGCGGGCATGGCCGGCCCGGCCTGGTTGACACCTCTAGTTGGGGGGGGGGGGATTTGGGTTGGTTCGGGTCTCGTGGAAGTGGGACCGCGGGTCCGGTCCAATCAGACCCGACCCGCGGTCTTTTTTGCATGAGGGGCTGGGGCGATCACGGGGTCGGGCTCGAGGGACACCCGACACGGGACGAACCCGTGCCGGTGTGCCGTGCCATGGGCCGAACCATGCCGGGTCAAGCACGGGCCAGGCACCGCTCATGCCTGGCCCGGGCACGACATTTTCCCGTGCCGGGCCAGCCCAGGCACGGCCAAACCGTGTCGTGCCTCATGCCGGCCCAGCCCGGCCCGATTGTCATCTCTAGATGACACTCGATTTAGTGTGATCATAGCTATTTAAAGTGCATAACTCAAAAGATAAATGGAAGATTTGTTAGACTCATTATAGATCGAACCATATATAATAAAATTTGATTCCTCCTCTCAAACACACTATTTCATTGTAGCATTAGAAAAAGAGTTAATTATGAAATAATTCTAAGTTCTAAGATGATCATCAAATTCTTGGCTCAAATATTTGCCACCTCGACCAAATCAAAAGTACCTTAATTATCTTACCAAGTTGGTTTTGTACTTCATTTTGAAAAGATTTGAACATTTTAAATGATTCAAATTTATGTCTTTTCAAGCAGACATAACCATATCTGCTGAAGTCATTAGTAAATATAATGAAGTACTTGTAACCTTCTCTAGCATCTGAACTTAATGATCCATATAAATCTGTATGTATGAAATCCAATAATTCATTGGTCCTTTCACTGTATCCAGTAAAGGGATCCTTTGCCATCTTGCCCATTGATAAGATTTACATCTATTATATGCTTCAAAATCAAATTAATTCAAAAGTCTAATTTTATGTAGTGTTTAGTTGCATTTCTCAATTACATGACCAAAGCAACAATGCCAAAGATAAGTTGAATTTCAATCATTTGATATAAATTTATTAGTAGTTATGTTATAGACATGAGAATCGTTGGATTTTTAAAGGTTCGTAACATAATGACCATCTTGAAATAGGCATTTGCATAGAACATGCCTTCATGAAAAATGGAGCAATTATTTATCTTAATAAAAAAAAACCATCATTATCCAAACAAGAAACTGAAATAATATTCCTACACATTGCAGAAATATAATAGCATGTGTCCAAAACTAACAAAAGTCCATTGGACAAAGTAAGTTCATAACTTCCTACAACCAAAGCAGCAACCTTTGCTGCATTTCCTACTCGCAGATCAACTTTGCCCTTCTTCAGTTGTCTACTCCGTTTGAGTCCTTGCATATTTGTACAAATGTATGATCCACATCCAGTATCTAATACCTAGGAACTAGAAGAAAAAAATTAATATGTATAACATAAATATGTTAAGAACTAGTTTCGCCAGTCTTCTTCTTCTTCTTCATATCATCTAAATATAGCTTGTAGTTTCTCTTCCAATGGCCAGGTTCATCGGAAAAGAAACAAACACCCTTCTTTGGGACTTTAGCCTTGGGTTCAAGTTTGAATTTAGGTTGAGCATTGGACTTTCCTTTGCCCTTGCCCTTGCCCTTGCCCCTGCCCTTGATCTTGAAGCCCTTTCTATTTTGAACCAACAAAACATGGTCAAGCTTAGATTTAACATTCTACATGGTAGTTTTAAGCATCATATATAGCTTAGAGATAGATTTGTCCATTTCATTCATGTTATAATTCATGACAAATTGGTCATAACTATCAAGAAGTGAATTCAAGATCAAATTAGTTGTCAACTCTTTGCTCAATAAAAATCCAAGCCTATCAAGATGCTCAATAATACTTTTTATATTTAAAACATGAGCACTAACTGAAGCACCCTCAGCCATCTTGCAAGAATGCAGTGCCTTGGTAGTCTCATACTTTGTTTCTTTGCATGTTGCTAGAACATTTCCTTAAGATTGAAGATCATACTATAAGCTTCCATATTTTTCAGATCCTTCTGAAGTTCAGAACTCATGGTAGCTAGCATCAAGTATGCAACATCAAAAGAGTCATTATGATGCTTCTCATAAGCATTCTTATTAGCTCTAGAAGCATTATCAGCTGGTTCTTCATGGAGAGGTTAATCCATGACATAAAGTTTCCTTTCTTGAATTCTCAAATTTCGAAACTAGTCAAGGAAGTTAGTCCCAGTAAATTTATCCTTCTCAAGGACTTATCATAGTGACATAGTAGAATTGTTGTTGTTATTGTTGGCCATCTACAATGAATACAAAGTGTATTTTGATTATGAAAAATGATCACTAATTTAATAACTCTCAAGAATAACCATATTAATCTAGTGGGCTAAGATCCATATTTTACTTAACTTTAAGTTAGCTTTGACATGACACTAAAAATTAAGTTTTTTAGGTAGGTAACTCTTAGCAATTATATCTCATGCAATTCTTAGATATTTTTGGGATTTTGACATCATATATTCTGGCATGTTTAAATCCCATCTAATGTCATTGGGCCCAAAACTATTTTGATAACCTAATAAATTTAAATCATTTTTAAACATATGAGTAGTATCATTACTCTTCTTATTTCACTAAAGTACCCACATTAAGATAATAAAAGGTTGGTACGTGTTTAAATATGGATGGCATGTTAACTTTAAATATTATGTGAGGGATCTTGATTGATTTTAATTTTCAATTAATCGATCTCATCGTATATCTTGTATCACATTCTCATGTAACATCATACATAGCATCTCATACATGCATATAATAAACGTGTCACAGTATGGCCTTAATCTAGATTGATCTCCATAAGCAAATATGAAGATGAATAGTCATTCCTTTATAGTAATAAGTAGCTCCATGATAGTGATTTGAACACCAACTTGCGCATAGACACCTAGCTCCTCCATCATCATGGTTAGATTGCATGACTTCAAATGGCTTGCATTGTCTCTCTTGTTTTATTACAACAATTAAAAAATTATAATAAAACAAAAATGGCATGCAAGTCATATTTAAAAATTGCAACCTTATAAAAAGAATAATAATAATCTACCAAACACATTGGTTAGAAATTCCATACTCTGCATCATGTAAAGCAACACAACACACAAAATATATTATGTTTTTATATAACATAAATAATTTGTATTAAAAGAAATAAATTATAATATGCGTGTATTTAAAACCAATTAAATTTATAAGGTGCTATGCAAAGCTGTTACGGCAGTTCAGCTAGCCGGTTAGTGGGTGAGGTCAAGGGGGGCCGCCCTCATGGGGTCGGGGGTAGCACCCCAGAAAAAAAAATTAATTTTCATTGATCTTTTCAATATATTTTTATTGATCTCATCAATAAATTTTCTTTGTTCTTATTAATAAATTTTTATTGATCTTATCAATACATTTTCATTGATCTCATCAGTAAATTTTCATTGATCTTATTAATAAAATTTCATTGATCTCATTAATAAAATTTCATTGATCTCATTAATAAATTTTCATTAATCTTATCAATAAATTTTTGAATAAGCCGAAAGCCATCAAAATCACATTAAAACAACATATTATGTAATCTCATTACACATGGGGCTTATTTTGGCACCACCATAAATAATCACTGATAAATCAGATATAATATATGAATTTAGTCCATGTATTAATGAATCATACTAATGAACACTTTAATAAAAATCACTTTAATTAAAATAAATCACTGATAATACTAATGAATCACTGATAAAAATCATACTAATGAATAAAACAACATGTATTAATGAATCACTGATAAATCAGATATATTTAAAATAAAGCTAGAACCATATAACATGATATTGAACACTTTAATGGCAATATCCCATTCGGATTCTCAATCATACTAATGAATCCATTTAAGTTTCGGATTCAATCAAGTAATACATTAACAAAACCTATTAACTATGTCATTTGCACAAACCATAATATCACATATATCTTCAAAAACACAAATCATGCCAGAATCTAATACATCACATATATACGATCAAATATGGCATTATCAGTTTTTTATGAAAACACAAGTTCCTATGATACAACTGTTGGGATTTTGGGTAGAATATCCAATCTAATTGGACCATAAACATAGCAGAATTTATATTTTTATCTATTAACCTACCAAGGATCACATGTGTTTCATAAAAATATGAAAAAATGGTAAAAGAAACTTACTTCTTGTAGATCAATTCATCAAGCCTTCATGTTTGCATCTTAGTTTATTCGGATCTTCAAAGGTGCTACCTTTCTGAAAAGTGACCACCCTCTACAAGTATCCACACATAACCAAATAATAAATGATCTTGTTGAATACTAGTTCATTTTCATCTTCTCAAAAATAAAATTAGGGTTTTTCATTTTTTTTATATTTCTCTGAGTAAAAGATGATGGCTACTTACCATATATGTCTCATATATATAAGTTTGCTAGGTATTAAGCCAAATCCAAATTTTATTTAAAACTCTTTTAAATAATAATAATTTAGATTCAAATTCAAATTTTATTTAAGACTTTTAAATAATATCAATTTAAATTCAAATACAAATTTTATTTAAAACTCTTTTAAATAATAATAATTTAAATTCAAATTCTTATCAGATAAGAAAACAAATTTATATATATATTATTAAATATTTAAAACTTTTTAAAAAAAAACTTTATAGATTATTTTTTTATCCAATAAGAAAATATAATATATTATTATTTGTTTAAATCTCAAATTTAAACTTTATCAAAATTAAATTCGAATTTAAATAAGAACTAATTGTTATTTGTAATTTAAAACAATCTCATCATTTTAAATTATTATAGAGAGTAAAAAACCATAATCTTTATTATTCGTTCATAATGTGCAATCTTATATGTTCAATTAATATTGGTAGTAGGCTTAAACCACATTTTGATCCAACAAGTCATAAGTGGCCTCTAGCAATATATTATGACTACCCAAGTTAAATGAAGAGCTCATGATCTGAGATAACATTTATATAGCTAATGATATAATCTTTTTTTTTCATGATATCTTGATAGAATATAAGGTATGGACAAAGTCAACCTTATATAGTTCTATCTTTGATTACTCGAAACCCAATTAGACTAACTAAACAAATGACATTGATCTTTATTAAATAATTTGAGCATGGCCATGCATTTCTCAATCTCAATTGTCGAGGGGACCCAGCGATATCTAACTTATAATAAAAGAGACAAATTCCATCATAATCACTCATATCTCACTACATAATTCTTATTATATTCAAGCATAACCTCTATAGTCATCTGATTAAAGACAACATTGATTATATCAAAACACACTATTCTTTATGTTGAAAACTATAGGGCCTCAGTTCAAAGGATTTAATGACATAACTATTAGAGATATACTTATGACTTTGATCCATGTATTAATCTCAAGATGGGTCTGTCCAATATTTGTTCTCAACAAATATATATATATTTGATTTGTATCTTATACACATATCCATCCCATGAATATCAATCAAATTTTATACAAATCTTAATTCTTTGTTATTCCCATAGTAACCAATAATGTGCATTTAGAATAATTAATAATATTATTCAAATATATTATATATAATAAACATACAAATCATCATAATAATTAATTATCACAAATATTCAAAATATCATGTCCATTGGATAGGCCTAGAGCACTATTACTAACACTATGATGGATAATTACTATCAGATTTGAATGCAACTCAAACAACCAAATAACTTTCAGATAAACTCTAGTTTGATAGCCATGGTTTGCAGCAACATTAATATGGTGGAAAATTTTTAGAAGATCTATATAGTCATGTTGAATCTTTCTTAGAGTTGTGCAATATGGTAAGAAAGAATAAAGTTAGCTTTGAAACTATATGAATGAGACTTTTCTCATTTTCTTTAAGAGACATGGTCTAGAGCTAGTTCTAGTGCTTTTCTAGAAGAACAATTGATCATTGGGATGAACTTGTGCAAGCCTTCATCACTAAGTTCTTTCTACCTCAAATTATCTCTCAACTAAGGACAAAAATAAGTTAAATCCACCAAAAGGAGTAAGAGACTTTATATGACAATTAAGATCGATTCAAAGAACTCTTGAGAAGATGCCCACAACATAAATTTTAATTATAATTTCAAGCTTAAAACTTCTACAATATGCTAAATTATATGATGAGGTACACAATCAATGCGGTCTCAAGTAATTCCATCATAAACAAGTTGGCTGGGAAAGCATATTTCTTATTTGATGAGCTAGTAAATATTAACTACAAAACTCTAAATTATCAAGCAATTGGAAGAAATCAAATTGGAGTATTTAAGTCAAATAAAATTAATAGCAATAGAGGCCAAAATAAATGCATTCTTCAATATATTTGTAGCCCCATATGACAAATGAGCAAGTATAAAAAAAATATATGTTTTGCAACAACATGAAAGGATAGATTTTGACCATGTTTATTAAGTATAGGAAGCAAAAAATTTGTAGAACTAAAGATATGTATTTCAACCCAATAGCAACACCCAAACATACTACTATCTAAATATGAGAAATCACCAAAGTTTTTCATATGAAAGTCACAAGAATGTACAGAAAAACATGGAGCAATTGTGGAAAAATTTTGGTAATAGCTAAATGGGATACTAAAAGCAAAGAGCCTTGAGCTCTAATCATAATCACTCAAAGGAAGTAGAAAAACTATTATTGGAAGATAACATTATTTTCTCTGTCAATGAGACAATGAGGAATGATCTAGAGGAGAACCATATGGAATGGATTTGAATGTGGCAATAAAGATTATACATAATAAATTTGGACAACTATCAATATCAATGAAGGAGAAGAATGTAAATGGATTACTAAGTGATGTTGAAGTAAATCCAAAGAGGTGCTTGTGCATTACTCTCAAAAGTAGAAAAGAGTTAGAAGAGCAAAAATTTGAGTTGAAGGCCAAAAGGAATGATGAAATATAGCATTAAATTAATGACTAATGAAGTCGTGATTTTTTATAGAGTCACAATGCCCACCACTATGACAATTTTTGATGTCATAATATTTTTTAAAGTTTTGGTACCCACAAAATCTACTGCCCAACTCACACCCCCATCCATGACATATGAAGAAGTGGAGAAGGATGATGAGATGCAAATTTCTAGAAGTAATAAACAAAATGATGTGCTAGAGAATGACTATGCAAATAGTAAATAAAATCTCTCACCTAACAATCCTTTTCCACAATACTTTTGAAAGGAGAAGCTAGATGAATAATTTGAGAGATTGCTCAATATTAAAAAAAGGTTAGACATTAATATCCCATTCATCAAAACTTTATCTCAGATGCCTAATTACATGAAGTTCATTGAGGATGTTTTGAATAAAAAGAAAAAGTTGGAAATATATGGAAGAATGAATATGACTAAAAAGTATATGATCATCATTCAAAATAAGCTCCTAAGAGTATTGAAAGATCAAAGGAATTTAATGATTCTATGTTTTATTAAGGAGTACACTTTCTAAAAGGTACTATGTATCTTTGGATCAAGTGTTAATTAGATGTTATTATCCATAATGTGGAGGTTAAATCTTGGTAAAACTTATCCATAATAGATCTATCAAATTTCCGATACAATATTGAAGATGTATTAGTGAAAGTTGATAAATTTATATCTTGTGTTGATCTTATTGTGTTGGACGTAGAGGAACATTAGTATACTCCAATGGTCTTGGGATGATTGTTTTTAGTTAATAGATAGGTGATAATAGATGTTGAGGAGGAAAAATTCATATGCTATATGGGTGAAGAGCAGATGAAGTTTAATCTCTAAAAGAGCTTATAGATTCTAATTGTTAGATGATGATGATGATGAAAAATATTGATAGCAAATAAATAACTACCACGAGATTGAACATAGATTTCACATAGAAAGACTTTATAGAAGATTATTGGCCCAGAGAAGATAGAAATGACAAATTAACTAGAAGCACTTTGGAGTGAATAAAATATCACAAGTAATAATGAAAAATAAGACTACTATGAAGTCGCAACATTCTTAAAAGTCATGAATTCTAAAGAAACAAAGCCAAACTACTCGATAGGTCCAAAGGAAGAGGCTAAATTGACAAAATTTTCAATCCAGAAACACAGAAATTATAAAAGGAATCTTGGAGATTGCAAAAGATGTACAAGTAAAGGAAAATCCAATGATAATAGTTGATTTGTTTGAAAAGAAAGATAAGTTAGAGATAATAATCATGGAACATCCAAAGTAAGATGAAGAGTTGGCAGTTATAATAATGAAAATAATGACTTTTATAAAAGTTGCACTTTTACTTGCGAGTCAATGAAGAAAGTTGTGGTAGAAGACAAAATCACAACAATGAAAAAATAGAAGCTTTAAAAAGTAAATATGACTTTTTCCCAAGCCACAATAAATATGATCCAAAGAGAAATTCATAAAGTCTCAACTTTACAACAAATCATGACCTTATCAAAAGAGATCATAGGTAATGATGCTGTAAATTTTTACTAGTATTGCATCCATGAACAAATATCCCAACGGAGAGACCCTTAAAAATAACTTGATGTTGAAAAAAAGTTGGAAAGACAATCAACAGAGAAAGACTATACTGAGAAGCTTGCTTGGACTACTAAAATTACTAACATAATTGGTGATCCAATAATGGTCTAGCTATGATTGTTAAATGTAATACTACTTGAGTAGTAACTCGAAAATTTACTTTTTGTGCTGTGATGTAATAATTTTTTTTTCATATAAATGCACACTCAAACACTTGTGCACCATAGACACCCAAATATAAGTCATGATAATCAAATATTGCTGCAACTTTTTCATAAGACAAACAAAGTTATTGGTACTTAATCCTATATGAAGTTATAGCCCAAATTTTTACAATATGTTTTTTTCTTTTTTTTTTCGTCACTTTAATGAAATTGGTAGTAGCTCTATTTTTTGAAGATTTGAGCTACCATAGAGAAGGAACCTTTAATTTCAAAGTTGGAGGCAAGAATAAAGGAAACTAAGGCAAAGTGATAGGCTAAAGGCAAGATTATAGAAAACTAAAGCAAATTGCAAGGCCAAAGGCAAGCATCAAAGTAATCTACCATCAAGGCTTCTTCTAAAGTCATGACTCTATAACTAATTTTTCTTACTAATGGGAGAAGAGATGGATGACTTCTATACTGGCCAATAAAAGTTTTATAGAAGAGTGGGGGTTTAGCGAGCTCATTCCACCTTTCCAACTATTGATAGAAAGGATAAATTAGGATCAACTATGCCTGCATATGGAATGGAGTAATTTGAGAATTGTAAGAGTTTTACTCCAACTTAAAAGACATACAAGGAAAGAGGTGCTATGTACTAGGAGTTTGAGTGTGCTTTAATAGGGAGTCATCAACAAAAGTATTTCAATTACAAGGGACCATATATAGTACAGCCTTAAAATTCCTAAAGATACAAAAGAACTACCAGAAAATCACCAAGATATTAATGAATGGGAGAGAGACATAGATACATCAAAAGTACATATAGACACTTAGTGTGGAGAGAACTCATAAAAGAGAATAAAGTTTAATTATACTCTCTATGCATTATTTTGTAGCCAACTTTTCATCACTCCACTATCATGCAAGATAAGGCAATCTTACTTTTCACCCTAGTGAAAGGATACAAAATTCATGTGGAAAAGATTTTGGAGAAGTCCTTCCTCAATTTTCAAGAGGGTGAATTATGTGGCCAAATAATCTACCCCTCATTGATAATAATGCTATGCATAACCAATAGAGCCCAGATGAATAAAGATAGAGTTGAATGATACCCACAGATATCACTCATAACATTGGCACTTGTAAAAAAGGTCTTGAATGAGACAAGAAAAAAAATATAGTTCTTTAAGAGGAAGAATCAATAAAAGTTGGGCAAGAAGTGTCACCCTTATTTGACCAAACATAGAAGTGATAGAAAGAAGCTAAGAAAAACATAATAAAGAATTATCACTTCAATTCAATTTTTCTTTGACTAGAAAAAAATGTGACTTGGTAGAAATCCTCAATATTTAGAAATATATGAAATTGGAGGGTGACCATAGGGAGATGTGCTTGAAAGTAGAGATAAAATATATGCATAGTTCTTTCAGAGGAAAAAATAGAGAGAAGATATAATAAATCTGAAGAGTAGATAAGAATATTAACCATCAAAAGGCTAACAATTTCATCTTACGAATTGAGTAGTTGATTTTGAATCTATCTTTTCCATCCCACATAAATGAGTTTATTACATACAAAAGATTCAACTAAACTAATATGTAATCATATAAAAAATACTAATAAATATAAGCAACGAACCTCACTTTGATGTCGGTTATTAAGTATCAATAGCAATGATACCACTAGTTAGCAATGATACCGCTAATCGAAGCTCGATTAGCAATGAACTCAACTTGATCCATATAACCTAGCTAGGATTGATTATGATGGTTCAAAGAACAAATATTTGTACCAAAAAAATGGTTTCTTGTTTTTCCAAAACATACCATTTTCACAATTAAGATTTTATAAATAATGTATAAATATGGAGAGGCACGCATATAGAAAACTTGGATAGTGCATATTATGAAGAGATCAATATACATAGCCTGCATAGTTAACATGAAATACAACATCAATAACACACACTTCACACCAAACATTTCACAACACATACAATCACAAATCCAAGTTTGATTAAAGAATATACTCACATTGTTGATACAAAACAAAACAAAAATTGTCATAATTCAACAAAACTGAGTAGTACCTTAGTTAATATGTTGTCGAGATAAATATTGCATAAGCAATATGAAAATCACAATATCTAAAAAAATACATTAACATATCATAGAAAATATATTTCAAGAATACAAAGTTCAATTAAGAAAAGATGTTAAGAATATAAACACTTCAATTATGCACAACAATGTTCGTCATCAATATTGCATCTCTTTCTCATGCTAGTAGCTACTATAAATTCTAGTTGCTATAATTTTGTTCTACAATTGAGCGTTTTATGCATTGCAAAAGTCTTTGAATGTAAGTCATCCGAAGAGAATCCCAATTCCAATATTGCACTATTTTTCCTGTTGTGCCTAATTGTTCTAGTATTTCCCAATTATTCCAATAGTACCCAATTGCTCTAGTAGTGTCCAATTATTTCATTAGTGTCCAATTACTCTAGTAGTGTTCAATTATTCTAATAGTATCCAATTACACTAGTAATGTCCAATTATTACAATAGTGTCCAATTACTCAAGTAGTGTCCAATTACACTACTAATGCTCAATTATTCCAATAGTGCCCAACTATCCTAGCAGTGCCCCATCAACAATGGAGACACCCAAGGAAAGATTTTAGAGAACAAAAAAATATTTTTTCTTTCTTTTACACATCATTCAATAGTTATTGCTTCAATAGATAGCATGTGTTATAATACATCTCTTATTTGTTCTCTTTGTTCTAAAAAATCAAGGAGAGAGAGAGAGAGGGAGTCTCTCTCCTCTTTCAATCATTCACAAATCATACATTCAAGGATCTTCCTTAAACAAAGAGCAACTGAGGGGTGAGAAAGATGTATCTCTCCTCTTTTGGTCATCCACGTGGACTTGATTCCTTCTATTCCCGAGAAAAACACCAGAGAGAGAGAGAGAGGGGAGTTTCTTCCTCTTGTATTTAGTTTTTTTCAAATGCACATTAAGATCTATTGTCTTATTTTCTTTCCACCACTTTGTATTCTTTTTTCCATGCACTAATCTATCTCCATTTTTGTTTGGTTTTTATCCATTAGAGGTTTCCAATAGAAAAATGCATGAAATGCATTTTCCCATTTTACATTCCTATCCAAAATCATCCACTTGCCCACACAAAAACAAAAAACACATAACAGTAAAGCATTAAAATGAACATCACACGATAATAATAAAATGCATAACATAATATTTATCAACACAATCTAAACCAGAAAAAATCAAATTAAATCATACTAGATTTTGTTTGGCTAAGCAATTATGCCCGTTGTAGGTTGATCCAACATTTCAAAATCATGCTATATGATTTATTATTCCAAAAATTCAAAAGTTTAATATGTAGTAGTTGTACTAAGAAACATGATACATTAAATTTATCAATATCAAAATAATGCTCCTAATTGAAAGTTTTACATGTATCATATAACATTCTTACATCTTCAATCATATTTGCAATTTGAACTGCATCTTCCAAAATTATTTATGATGTAAATAAAATTAACCTTCTCATGCAAATTGGAGGCCATCATGGATAATAATAGTCATGTTCAAAATGATATGTCCAAATTGCACCAAATTTTAAAAATTATTTATCAAATAAGTTTGCATGTTGATGCTTACAATTTTTTATGAACAAAGTTTTTTTAAGAACTACAAATGAGTGTACTTTGAAACATAATTTGGAGAGAAATAATTCATATCTCTCATTCAACTTGAATGATCTCACATCTCTTTAAAAAAAATTACCCAGTAAATAACACATTGAACAATAAGTCGAGTAGCTTTTAAATACACACACACGTAATTATATTCGTATATGTATTGATGTACATATATTGATGTGTATATATATTCATCTATGTGTGTGCATGTAAGAATGTATAGAAATATATTTAGATATGTATGTACATGTATGTGCATAAAATATAAATACATACATATAGGCATACATTTTGGTAGACAAAATATAGATATGCTCAAATAAATGTGTGTATATGTATCTACATCTATATATACACAAAAATAAATATATTTATATGTTGATACATATGCATATGTGTGTGTGTCTAGGCACAAAAACATACACACATTACTATATCTATATACATACAGATAGAAACATGAAAAAAATCATGTGTGTGCATTCATTTGTGTGGATATTGGTGTATAACATAAATATGTCTACATATTTGTATATAATATATTCATATGTATGTGTTTTATATGTATATATGCTTATATACATGTGTGTGTATGTGTGTGTGCATGTTATTTTATATATACATGCATGTATATGTGTACATAATAAACATAGATATGTTTATATGTAAATGTATGTATATATAATCACACACACATAAATATGTAAATTCATAGATATATAAATTTTTATATATATAATCAAACACACATAATGCATATAGTCAGACATGCCCACACACATCACACGTATATGTGATGACAATAAAAAATCATAAAAATTATGAAATTATAAATTTATAGACCCAAATTTTATGAAAATCATGAATAGTAATTATAATATAAATTATATTACTTATAAAGTCATAAAATTCATAAAAAAATATAAATAATATTTAAATATTTAAATAATTAAATAATATGAGGTAATAATCTTCATCAAGCAAGTGGTATCCTAACTCAAATAAATATTATTAGATAATGAGATTTTAAAGTTTATGATTAGAATACCTCTTAAAAAGTAACCTTAAAACATATATGTTATTAAGTAGTTTATAGATGATAACATAAAAACAATATTAAGGTGATAATGAACTAGAAATTGACTTGATGCACCAAATATGTAGCTTTGCATTTTGGGATGGCATTTAATATTACAAATGACTATTCATTCAGGAAAAAAACAATTAATTATCATAGATTCTAGTAATAGTTTGTTTTAGAATAAATTTAAGTGTTATGCATGATTGAGTTGTTGGTAAAATTAATCACAAATTTATCAAATAATTAATTATCTATGATTGTATTAGACTTCAATTACCATCATAGATGACAAATATCTATGTGTAACTCAATAAAAATCATAAATTTTATTGACTAATAATTAATTTTAATAGATTATATGATATTTCAATAGCTAGAATTTTCTTGGCGCAAAATTTTTGTTGAGGATATGATTATTACTCATAACACTTATTAACATAAATATCATACTTTCTAAGATGCATACTTTCAAAGAAATGACTCTGCCATCTTCATAAATTTTATCATTAAACCAATTACCTTTTACCAAGATGTTTAGTTATTTTAACAATTTTAATAGTAATTTTTATTTTTTATTTTTTTCATATAATTAAATTTAATTTTATTTATTATGAATATGGATTATTGGTTTTTATTTATATAATAATTATATTTCATTCTTTGTTTGAAAATTTAAAATTTAAGTTTCTATTTTTTAAAAAATAATAATTAAGAAATTATCTCATGAGGATATGATGCCATAAGAAAAGCCATTTTTTGAAAAATAGATTTAAAAATTACAAATTATATTCTATGACTTACTAAAATTCATTAATGATATTATTATTACATGAAAATTTAAACACAAAAAAAAAAAAATCATCAACACATAGGTATTCTTGGTTTCATCAATAATATTCTTACTAAAAAAGTAAATTTGATTTTTAGAACATATTCTACGTACATCATTGGCAATATTGTTAGATTAGATTTACATGAAATTAAAATCGTGGGTGGGGTGTGTTTTCTAAGATTTAATTGAATGAAACCCAAAATTGGTGTTTTATCAAAAAAAAATGATGTGTCTTTATTTCTACACATTAATTCTCCTGCATGTATTCGTTATATTTGTGTTTGTATGTCAATGAATTTATGAGTGCCTTTGTAAAGTGTGAGCCATTTTTTTTTCGATTATATCATGCACATCCATTGTAAATAAAAACTACAAAAAAAAATATAATGTAGTCTAATATCAGCCTAGAAAAAGTAGAAACTGTTGCTAGTTTAAGTAAAAACATGGGCAACAACCGCCCGTGGTATGCCACTTATCTCTTCCTCAATAAATGTCAGTCTTTCTTGCTTGCCTTGATTGCCATATCAGTCCACTCCATCGTTGCTTAACCAATGGACATTTTTATTCCCGAAGAATATGTCATGCAGAGAAGAATCGAAAAACACTTATCAAAAGTAGCCCAGGAGGGCCCAGCAGGGAGGAGGAGGAAGAAGATGCCGAAAACAACACTCAACCAGACAACATTTTGCACAGATCACAACGCGGGCGATGGGCTAGTTTTTAACTGCTCGGCATAAATATTCTTCTTTCAGATCTCTCCAATCACTCACTTCTTGTTAATTTCTTGCTTCTTTTTTCTTCTTCAATCACTCCCACTTATATTATATTACTTTCATTGAGTCAAGAATACTATTGGCAAGTACTTCCCCCTGTGTGCTTTTTGTCATCCATGTGGACAATCAATATCGATTTATGATGAATTATACTATAGCGTGTAATTATTAAAACAATTTTAAAAAATATTAAAATAATTTAATGCTATTGATATTGCATAAAATTGAATTATTAATAAGATTTTGCATGGCCAATGTATCTGTGAAATATGTTAAATTAGCATTAACATTTCATTGCAGCTGCAGCAGCAACAGCAGCATTTAAATGAACCCAAAAGAAACTCTTGACCATAAAATTTTCTGGTTTAATTCTCTATCTGATGTCTTCACCATTATAATGAGATATATCATTTGATCACCACTAAATCAATAATACTCAACCCAAGTTAAAGCTAATATAGCTAAAAAAATGCATTCATTTGATCTTATCACAATGATATAATATATATCTATAAATTTAATATTATATAACAAAATAAATATTTGTTACAATGTATGATTAAATATGTTATTTTTTAACAATTGAGTGACACAAGGAAGTATTCACCACCTGCTGACTTTTATGAATTATGTATAAATATAATAATAATTATTATTATTATAATTAATTTCATGGTCATTTTGGACAAAATTATGTGAATAACTTGTCATTTACATTTACTATAGTTAAATTTTCTTATATCAATTTAATATATTCCCTAATACAAAAAATTATTTGTTTACATGTGAATTTTATAACAAATAAAAGGTGATACAAGTTATATTGACTTGTATCATTACAATCATATATCTACATAATCAAAGTCCTCTTGTGCATAAGTTAAATTTGCATTACATTATACAAAAAAGTGTTTTGACATTGATCTAGGTACCCAAAAAATAATCACAATCATGCCCCATGAGTCTTTAGTTGCCCTTAATTTAAAGTAAATGAATCATTATTAATTCTAAAATACTTGATTTGGTGAGATATTGAAGTCGCACTTTCTTTGATGTCATGAGTTTGATTCCCACAATTTATTGTCAATTGTTGGGATAGAAAAGCATATATTTCCTAGAATACTAGTGGATTATTTTAGGCTCAATTGAGAACATGGATACCACCCAATTAAAAAAAAGTATGATCAATAAGATGAGTACATATTTTTAGTCAATTCTTTCTTGTATAGTAATGTCATCACATAATAAATATGTCAACTGAGTCATGTTGAGTTAGCTCGAACCCAAAGTAGTACCTAGTACGAGCCAACATGATCAATGGATGGGTCTGTGAAGTAGGATGGGTCAGGGCTTGTGTTTAGCTCGAACAATGCATGGGCATAGCTCCCAAGCACACAAGGGTGGCCCATGGGTCATTGCATGATTTGGATAGCATTAGGCTCGACATTACCCATCTCCAGATGTCATATCATGCTAGTCTCGTTTTTTGGAGGGTTAGGATGTCTGGCCCATTTAACATCCCAATCATGGTTCAATATGTTATATTATATTTTGCCTCCTAATTAATTCTTAGTTATTTTGGTATTTGTTTTTTTAATGTTAGTATATATTTATTTATTTATCCTAAATTAAATAATTTGTTGCATGTGTTTGAATGGTTAAGCATTGTTTTACGTGATAATAACATGGGTTCAAATCTTAGTATTTTCAAACTTGATTTTCAAATTGGAAAATTGATTTTTGAATTTAAAAATTGAGATTTAGTTTTTTTTTAAATATTCGAGGGATAAATTAAATTAAAGAATTTTAGTGGATAAAAACTTAAATATTTTCGAGTTGGTGTTCTTTTTTTATTATTTTGAACAGTAAAATTCATTTTTATAATTATTTTAGTTTTAGTGTAACAAAAGAATTTTGTACAAAACTAATTCATTTAAAATAAAAAATCCAATATTTAATTTGAGTTTCAAAAATATGTCCTAACTAGTGCGTCTAGAAACATCGTGACAATGGGCATCATTCACAACGACGACCATTGCCACGTTGTTGATTTTTTAAAATCAAAGTCCGGCATTGTGAAATCCGGCTATTGGCATTTTATTGAAACTCGCTGAGTACCCTCGCCCCTCACCCCTCTACCCTTGCGCCTCTACCCTTGCCCCTCTACCCACTCACCATGCATCTCGCCCCTCGCCCTCGCACTAACCCCACGCCCCTTGCACTCGCCCTCACCCACGAAGAAGCTCCTCGAGCTCCACAAAGGAGCTCGTCTAGCTCGATGATGGAGATCCAAGAGCTCTAGTGAGCTCCCTAGTGGTGTCGATGGAGCTCGAAGACGAGCTCCAGTGAACTCATGGTCGAGCTCATAGAGCTCGAAGAAGAGCTCCAGTGGAGCTCGACCATGAGCTCATGGAGATCCTTCGTGGAGCTCCTTCGTGGGTGAGTGCGAGGGGCGGGGACGAGGGGCGGGGGGCGGGGGGCGGGGGGCGAGGAAAGTGGGGCGGGGGGCGGGGGGCGGGGGGCGGGGGGCGGGGGGCGGGGGGCGAGGAAAGTGGGGCGAGGGGCAAGGGGCGTAGGGTGAGGGGCGAGGGGCGAAGGGTAAGAGCGAGGGGCTTGGGGCAAGGAGTGAGTGCAAGGGCGAGGGGCAAGTGGTGAAATGCAAGGGGCATGGGTAGAGGGATGAGGATAGTGGGCCAGTTTCAAAAAAAATGCTAATATCCGGCATTCACAATGCCGGCCTCTAATTTTAAAAAATCAACAGCGTGGCAATGGTTGTTATTGTGAATAACAATCATTGCCACGGTGTTTCCAGAAGCTCTAGTTTGGGCATATTTTTGAAACTCAAATTAAATATTAGATTTTTTATTTTAAATGAATTAGTTCCATACAAAACTCTGTAACAAAATACAAATCTTTCTTTTTTATTTCTTTGTTTCAAATTCATTTGAAAATCTTCACGTGCCACACCCCTGAACTCAAAAAAAAACTTTTGTTTATTTAAATTTTATTTTTTTAATTGAATTATATTTAATTTAACTTTTAAGACTTAAGTAGATCCAACAATCCACTCATTTATCCTATTTAGATAGATTGATGTTAGTTCTTATTTAAATTTAATAATTACATATTTCACAGAGATCATCTCCTTTATAGACTTCAAAACTAATTCTTTTTCTTTTTTTTTGGAAAAATAATTTCTTGAAAATTAAATCTTTTCAAAAAAGTCTCCCAAGTTACCATCTTTTCTCTCTATGTCATAAACTCTCCATTGAACAGACTAATCCTTGAGAGCAATTAGAGTAATAGTATTTACTCTTCCTTCCAAAATATATGCTTCCCCTTGATCCATTTGATCCTCAGGGGTAGTTAGAGTGGTAATATTTACTCTTCCTTATAACTTAAATGCTTCCCCCTTGATCCATTTGATCCTCAGGGGCAGTTAGAGTGGTAATATTTACTCTTCCTTATAACTTAAATGCTTCCCCCTTGATCCATTTGATCTTTAGGGGTAGTTAGAGTGGTAATATTTACTCTTCCTTATAACTTAAATGCTTCCCCCTTGATCCATCTAATCCTCAAGATCAGTTAGAGTAAAATTATTTACTCTTCCTTCCAACTTATATGTTTCCCCTTGATTCATCTAATCATTAAGGGCAGTTAGAGTAATAGTATTTATTCTTCCTTATAACTTATATGCTCCCCCCTTGATCCATCTAATCCTCAAGATCAGTTAGACTAAAATTATTTACTCATCCTTCCAACTTATATGCTCTCCCTTGATCCATTTGATCCTAATGAGTAGTTATATAAAGTATTTACTATTCCTTCTAACTTATATGCTTTCCCTTGATCTATCTGATTCTCATGAGTAGTTATAAAAAGTATTTATTCTTCCATCTAACTTATATGATCCTTCTTGATCCATCTGATCCTTAAGATTAGCTGGAATAAAGATAATACAATAAGGATTACTTCTGAGAAAACTTATTGTCTTGGAAAAAATATTTAATGTTATCAAACCAACCATCCTCGCTCATCTCAAAGGAGAGGGTGAAAGAGATACAATTGTATGCATCTTTCTAGTCATACAACTTGTTCTCATTTTGAAAGTAACATTAGGATAGTAAGTAGAGCATTCTTTCTTGTAGAAAGATGATTATTTCACACTTACATATATGTGTCTATGCAACTTAGAATTAGTGTTTGTTTTTTTTCTTCCAAGGTACTTACTTGATTAGTGACTCTAGCCTAGGCAACATACACGGAATGCATCTTTTTTATCTCTCATAATAATCAATGACCCTTTACAAATTTCCATTGATCTTCTTTAAATTTCCCCGTATGACCCATGCCAACTAACATGCTCATGGATATCAAGTCCAAACGAATATCTGGGATATATCTAACATCCCTACAAAATAATCGGCATTTAATGTCTATCTCTAGACAAACATCCTAGATATCTAACATCCTCGATGTCTTATTGTTGCTCATCCTGACTCTTGTATAACCTCTAAGCATATAAGTCATAAACTAATTAGGATTTGGAGTGCCATAAAAATTAGTTGCTGAATCTATCACCTGGTCACTCTTCCAACTAACCTCATTGGATAATAAAATATCACTAACAAAGGTGATGTCTCATTCTATGGAAAAGGTATATACCACTAGCCTAACAACATCTCTCATATGCTCCTTTTAGAGTTTCTTCCATTTGGGAAATTATTTTTTGAAGTATCCTATTTGGTCATAATAATAATATCACACCATAGATTTACAAGTAGATTTCCTCTTGGAAGGAAACTCTTTTATGTCTCCCATTGTGGGTGTAGTAGTAACCCTACTCATCCTGTCATTTTTCTTGGAAATGAGGAAACTTGGTGGAGTATGTTTTTTTCTTTCAACTGACAACCTCATTTACTAGATTCTTGAGAATGATAGTCATGTAGAGTATATGTTTTCAAAGTTGAGGTACTCAAAGATATAATCAAAATTTGTCAACTATTAGGAAATGAGTTGAGAAGAAAAAATACCTACAACTAGTCATCCAATATTATTTTCATGAATATCACCTAGTTAACCATGACTTAGAAACCATTCTTATGAGAAGTCATATCATTTTCATCATAATATTTCATGTTAACCTAACATCTAGATTAACACAACCTTATTTCTTGATGTCTTTTTGTTTTCACATATCAATTCAAATTTCAATCTCTTTTCACGTCTCACTAGCCTTTATAATTATGAAAATGCATTGAAAAGTCATTTCCCAACTCATAGTCATATCATGGTAGATGCTTCCTAGTATGATTTTATTTACTATTTATCACTCAAAATTTTTAGTTTTAATTCATCGACAACTGGTCATATAAATTTATAATCATGAAAAGATACATCATTTTTATTTTAAATGTGGAATAGTTGAACATATTCAAATTAATCATTCTGATTGAATTATTTGCATTTTTTATTCTAAAGAAATAATAATTGAGTATATGGACTAATAAAAATATCATATCATCCAAAAATTAGTCAACTCCATTATGATATCATTTGTTAAGGTAAAATGGAGCACTAATATTAAAACCCAGTTTCATAGCTTTTTCCACAACCATAAATTAGTGAATACAATTTTGATATGATTTGAATTTTAAATCTTCTACATTGTCATTTTAAATCATTACTAAATACAATGGAATCCACATAATATATTTTATATGTTTCCCACAAATATTGTCCATGTTTCTTTAAAATAAATTTTTTATTTATCAAAATTAATTTTAAAATTCTGTGGCAAAATAATTTTCAATTTGGCACAAATTACTTTTCCGAATTGTTTTTACTAAATTTCCAAAGTCTTTAAATTTAATCCTTGATTTTGTTAAAAATTTATTTTTTAGATTTGAATTGTAATTCAATTTTTGACGCAAACAAATAATTTCTATCCTATAATATTTTACTAGTTCGAAAAATACTTTGCTATAAATATTTTCAAAATTAATCATATTCTACCCATATTTAATTCTATCAAATCAAGGTAGAATATGGAATCACATACTATCAAGTTTAAAATAAAATTTATTAACAAACAAAATATTTAATTACAATCACAATGTCTAAATTAAACATAAACCATAAATTTTAATTAAACACATTTAAAAGTTATAAATAGTTTGGTAAACTTTATTTTTAGATTCATTAAGTTTTTTCAATGCTCTAATGATTAATTTGAGCAACCCTTGCACGATAAATCAAGTTCACATCTACCTCACAACTACTACATGACCATTGCATGACCCACATACAATCAATGCATTACGATAGAAGGAGAAAAAAGAAATAGAGAAGTTGGTTTTAAGAAAAAATCTATAAGATAAAATATTTTCTTTTCTAAAAACTATATATGTTCTTCGAAAATAAAGAAGAGAGTCATGAGTTTTACTTGCGTTCATACAAACTCAACAATTTCTTAATTTTTTACTCTGTCTCTCCTTGTGTATTTTTGTGCCTCTTGATCAATATGTTTTTATGTGTTTTTGAGCCAAGCCAAGTCTTTTAAAAATACTTCACTTGTCACCTCTTAACTAAAAAAAAACTATTGTTTATTTAATATAGATATGCCTATTTTATTTCTATGTGAGCACTCCAACATTAAAACAATATTACTTCACACATAAATGAAACATGACATACATTAAATAAATAAAAATACACATTATTAAATTTAAAGTAAACGAAGTAAAAATAATTTCAAACCAAATTTATTTTATTTGATTAAATCAATTTTTCCAAACCAATTTAATAGACCATATTTGTCCAGCCCGAGTAAATTCAATAGTACTTAAGATAAACCTAGGGTTTTAGTTTCATAGAACTAGTGCCGAAGCTATCAAAGAAACATGCGAGAGAATCGGTGGATAGGAGAAGCGACAAAAGAAAGCAACACACGAAAAATCTAAACATCTTCGCCATGAAAACAAACTGGCTCTGGTAAATTAATGCACTGGCAGAATGAAGGTGTACAACTAGCGAGGTAGTGGTGGAGGTCATGCACGCTGTTGGTTTCCAATATTGATAAATTTTTAGGGTTGTCTTTTTCTCTCTCTCTCAAGGTGTATATGTACACTTAAAAACAAAAGTTAAAGCCCAAAGACTAAAACCCAAAGACTAAAGCCCAAAGACTAAAGCCCAAAGAAAAATAAAATACAATCTTCCTATTCTAAATACATATATATTCCAAATACCCCCCTTTCAAGTTGGAGCATTGGAGGTCACAGATATCCAATTTGCAAAGAAGAAGCATAAATTTTCATTTACCCAAAGCCTTGGTAAAAATATCTACCAGTTGTACGTCAGTACATCTGGTGACATCCGTATAATACCAGCTTGAATCGTATCACGAATAAAATGACAGTCAATCTCAATATGCTTAGTGCGTTCATGGAAAATTGGGTTTTGTGCTATATGTATTGCTGACTGACTATCACATAGAATCATCATATCTCGTGGATGGTGAATACCAAGACTAGATAGAAGACCCTTGGGCCACTTAAGTTCACAAGTCACTATAGCCATAGAGCGATAGACAACTTCTACGGAGGAGCACGACACGGTATTTTGCTTTTTAGTTTTCCAAAAGATAGAAGAACATCCCAAAAATACTATCCAACCCATCAAAGATCGGCATGATATGGGATAGATTCCCCAATCAGAGTCACCAACGGGAAAAAAATAAATCATAAGCCGAATGAAGAAAAATACCCTATCCAGGACATCCTTTCAGATATCGAACCATGCGCATTGCTGCTTCCAAATGTTTTTGTTTTATCTCATGCATAAATTGTGATAGAATATGAATAGTATATGCCAAGTCTGGAAGAGTGAACAACAGGTATATCAAGTGCACAATCAAGCATCGATAAGGTTTCTGATCAATCAACATAACACCATTAGCCAGAGTAAGTTGATGATTTTGTTCAATTGGAAAATATGCAGGTTTAGCTCCCAAAAGACCTACCTCATAAATAATATCCAGATTATATTTTTTTGACAAAGAAAAATACCCTCAGGATTTCATGCCACCTCTATGCCCTGAAAGTACTTCAAGATTCTCAGATTTTTTATGTGAAAACATTTGAACAAGTACAATTTAAAGGAAACAAGTGCAGAATGTTCATTATCTGAAAGAATTAAGTCATCCACATAAACCAGCACATTAATTTGAACTCTTCCTTGATTCAAAGTAAAGAGCGAATAATCTTAATAGGATTGAAGAAAACCATAGTGTTTTAGTGAAGCCACTAACTTGGCAAACCAACATCTCGATGCTTGACGCATACCATATAGTGACTTTCAGAGATGACACACTTTGTTAACATCTACAACTGCAAATCTAGGAGGCACCTTCATGTACACTTCTTCATTGAGATCACCACAGAGGAAAGAATTATGCACACCCATTTGATGAATTTTTCAATTCTGGGATGCGGCCACTACCAGAAAAATTCTAATTCACCATATTTGCTATGGGGACAAAAGTCTTTGTGTAATCAATCCCTTCGACTTGGTGATTTCTGAATACCACCAATCGTGCTTTCAACCTCTCTACACTACCATCTTAGTTGTATTTGATTTTATAAACCCACCGGCTACCAAGCTCCTTCTTTCCTCAAGGGAGATACGTCATTTCCCAAGTGCAATTATCTTCTAATCCTATTACCCATATGGGTAATAGGATATGGTGTACTTGAGGCATGTTGTGGCACTAGTGCATGGGATGAACTCAGAGAGGGTCTCAATTTCCAAACAGTATTGGTAATATAATCATGAAACCGTACTAAATTCTTCTTCTCCCTCTTACCTCAACTTTGCTCTTTTGCCATTCACTCTATTCCACTATTGTCCACTGCGGAACTATTTTACTTGGTTCATTTTGAGTTTCAGCAACACTGTGAGTTTTGGTTTCTGCTCCAACATCAAGTAAGTGTATTGTTTGAGCATTGTCTGTTACTCGCTCATCCTCTATGTCATCATCATGTTCAACAACATGAGTTGCACTATCATCATACAAAAGAACTCGGGGATTCTGCACCTTCCTCGGTGGAAGACGCAAACGAAAATATATCTTCATAGAATTTCACATCATGTGACACACAAAATTCTTTTATATCTAGATCATAGAGTTTCCATCCCTTTTTACCATGAGGATATTTCATAGACATACACTTTTGACTAATGGAAGCAAATTTATCTCTTTTTGCTTTTTTATTATGAGCATAGAATAACAAACCAAAAACATGCAATTCAACATTACTTGGTGGTGTGCCATATAGCAGCAGCTCACAAAGGTGTTCTATTATGAAGCACGCTAGAAGGTATTTTGTTAATCAAATAGCCTGCACCCAACACACATTCTCCCCAAGGTTCCAAAGAAAAATGACATTGGAATCGTAAGGCACGTGCGACATTCAATATATGATGGTGTTTTTGTTCGACTCTACCATTTTGTTGGGGAGTACCTACACACAATGTCTTAAAAAAATTTCATTCGTGGCAAAATATTCTTTCATACAAAAAAATTCTATTCCATTATCACTTCGTATTATTTGTACTTTTGCTTCAAATTGTCTAGAAGCCATAGTAATGAAAGATTGAAAAATTGTATGTATATTTTTATCAATCAACAAATAAATCCAAACCACCCGAAAGAAATCATCCACTATAGTTAAAAAATAGGATGCCCCACAAGAGGAAACCATCCCATAGGATCCCCACAAATCACTATGTATCATTTCAAAAGCTTTAGAAGCTCTGTTTTCACTATCTGGAAAAAAATCTTTAGTATGCTTTGCATGATGACATATGTCACATGCTTTTATGGTATCTCTATTGCCACTAATTAGTCAAACATTTGGTACTAACTGCAAAACCTTATTGGATGGATGTCCCATACATCTATGCCATACATCTGACTACTCTATTCCTTCCCATGTTAGAGCTGTCACTTTCGGAATGCCTAGGAAGAAATAAAGTCTATCTCTTTGTTCACCCGGACCAATCAGCATCCTTGAATTTCGGTCCTGAATAACATAGTAAGAATCAATAAATTGCACATAACAGTTTACTTTATCAATCAATTGTGATACAGAGATTAAACTGCACTACAACTTTGAAATATGGAGTACATGTTTAAGAACAAATCCACCAACAAGAACAACTATGCCCTCAATTGCCACTATCATTTGTACATCAAGCAATCCGACTGAACATTCAACAATATCAGTTAAAATTTTTAAACAATTTAAATCTCCTGTAACATGATTCAAAGCACTAGTGTCTATAAAGTATAATTCAAGAGTGTGACTTACCAAACATACATTCATTAGAAGTAGATTGATTACCAAGCAAAATAATTATACTTTTCCACTGTTGTGAATTGAGGCTTGAAAAATTTACATCTCCAACCCCTTTATTCATTCATGCTATAGCTATATTGTTGGCAACTACTGCAGTGTTTTCACGCACTATACATCCCCTTCCACGTCCATTCAAATTCATTGTATTTGCTCATGCACCACCACGTCTTTTTCCTGCTCCCCTCCCAAAAAGAACGAGAGTACGTGGATGTTCTCCCCACCATTCTGGAAAACGAATGATATGAAAACAATGATCCTCATCGTGTCTGCTTCGTTCATAGTGTGGATAAAATATATTCGATTTGTCTCTTTTTTCATATTGAGATTTATCCAAGTGTTTTAGTTTTCACATCAAAGCTTGATACTTCATCTCTTTCCATAGAATGTCAAGATATCCCATTTACTAGCTCTTCTTACACTATGGTCTGATATGCTTTGTTCAAGAATGAAAGGGGGTCTTGTGACATCAAATTTGATCTTACAATTCCATACATCTCACTATTCAATCCCATCAAAAACTGATGAAAGTGCTCTTCCTCACGTTTTCTTTCCAATTTTCTCCCAATGCCACAAGTGCATTGTCCGCACTCACAGCCAAGTACATGTTCATGGCTGCTCAATTCATCCCACAAGAATTTTATTTTTCCATATTACTATGCAACATTCATGTTTCGATTCTATCTGTAGTCTGCCAATGGTCTTCTCAATTGATGGATACGTGTTACATCAATCTTTGTTTCGCAGCTCTTGTCTCCTAACCCCCACGACACATTTGTTTTGTCCTTGCTATCATCTTTTCTTGCCATTGAAGAAGAAGTTGTTTCAGTGACAAACAATCTAGTCTACTAGTTTTCTGGTGTTGTGAAACGAGTAGATTTCAGTGGATAATGAACATTTGATTTCAACTGAGGCTGTTGAATTGGATCGAATTGCATATTTCAGTGATATTGCGAAACAAGCAGCCGAATCAAAAATGAAAACTTGATTTACCAAAAGAGATGAACATCAAGAAGAATGTAATCTATCATGAAAAACAAATATTACAATTTTTCCTTTTGCTACCTCTGATACCAAGATAAATTTAGGGTTTTAGTTTCATAGAACCAGTGCAAAAGTTGTAGAAGAAACAAACGAGAGAATTAGTGGATAGGAGAAGCGACAAAAGAAAGCAACACACGAAAGATTTAAACATCTCCACCATGAAAACAAACTAGCTAAGATAAATTAACACTGGCAGAATGAAGGTGTACAACCAGCGAGGCAGTGATAGAGGTCATGTGCGCCATTGGTTTCTAGCATTGATAAATTTTTAGGGTTGTCCTTTTCTCTCTCTCTCAAGGTGTATATATACACTAACAAACAAAAGCTAAAGCTAAAAGACTAAAGCCCAAAGAAAAATAAAATACAATTTTTCTATTCTAAATGCATATATATTCCAAATAGCTAAGGTATATTATTTTTAATTTAGATTTAAATTTTAATCACTAATATAATGTTAATTATATAGTTTTATAAATTAAATTAGGTAATTATTTTAGTATTTATAAATTATAAAATAGAATTTAGATTCATATTTAAATTAAATCATATATCTATTCAATATCTTATACATGCAACAATTAATATAAATTATATTTTTTATTTTTAATTTGAATCATTAATCATATAATTTATTTAAACTAAATTAAATGTTTAATTTTAGCACTTATAAATTTTGAATTAGATTCATACTAAAATTAAAATATTTATCTATTCAATATCCTACATATACAATACTTAATATCACTTTTATTTTTTTGTCATAAATATCACCTATTGTTGGGTCTACTAGAGTTGGGTAGATTGGTTCTTATGGGTCTTGTTTTTTAAATCATAGTATATGCAGATGAAGAATGTGAGATAAAAACACACATTCTAATTTTCAAAAATCATAATAACAAAATTAAAACTTGCTAAAATGAAAATGTTTCCATTTTAGCAAAGGAGGACATGCGTGGTGCCCTCTTGAATGGGGGAGTAACCCCATTTAAACACATCTTTAAAAAATTAATACACATATGTTGTTGGTAAAATCCGGGGCATTTTCTCTTATAATCTAATGCCCCCCCCCCCCCCCCCCCCCCCCCCCCCCTCCCTCTAAAATATTGAATTTTCATGCTTATTGAGTGTATTTGGGTTTCCTATTTTTCGGGTGTATTAGTGATATAAACATTGTACCTTAATATTTGCTTTAAAGTTAATATATTTGCTGAAATGGTAAAGTCAGTTTAAATATTTTATATGCACGCTCCTTCCTCAACTTTTATAACATATTATTAGAGAGTGGATATTGATTTTGTTATTATTTATTTGTAGGATAAATTGCAATGTGGAATTGGAGCTTGGATAATATTTGAAGATTCAAAAAGATGTGGACGAAATCTCCTATTTATTCCAACAATTGAGGCTTAACCAAGTTGTTGATTCTGAACCATATATCTGATGAACTGACACTATCACCTAAAGAATAACACAGAAAGATTCAGAATATTCACCCCAAGATCATAGGTTTATGTATTTGCACTAGATTTTAGATTTCTAGCAATTTACATCCTAAAAAATATATTTTAGTCAAAAATGTAATTTTTGGCATTGTGTGTTTTACAGACTTCTAGTACGTGTAAATAAGTCTTTAATAAATATTGTTCAATTTGACACATTTGTATTTGAGCTTTAATTTTACAATGTTGAACTTTTATATAATTGTAATATTGAGGTTTTTTTTTGGATTATTAATTTTATTACTTCCGTTGTTATATTAATTAATTATTATTCTCGATATTGCATGGTTTTGAATAATTATAATCCAAAAATCGTACTCCCAACACCTATCACATATATATATATATATCCAAACTCAAATATAAAAGAAGTGTTCTAAAGTTTCTCCTGAAATAAAAGTTTTATTTCAGGAGAAACTTGTAGATAAAAAAAACAAGACAAAAACAAAGAAAACTACACATGTGAAAAAATTCTTAGCTGAACTACAATATACAATGGGAGTATTAAAACCTCTTTGATGAACAAGATGCTCGTCCAGCTACCACTAGAGCATCAAAACTAATTAGCACATATGTAACATGACAACTAATTAGCACATATGAGAACTTCTATACTAATAATCACTATACTTAAAAATCAATCTCTTTGGTATGAATATTATATTAGAGGTGTCAACTAGGCTGAGCAGTCCTAACACAATATGGTTCAATCCAAGCCTGACCTGACATGGCACAGTCTAGTTTTGTGCCTGGCCCTGTAATATGATGGCCCATGGTACAGCTTGTATTGTGCTAGGCTGGTATCAGTCATGCTTCGCGCTAGGCTAGGAATGACTTGTGTGTATAGCCATGTGGCATGGTCCATTGGTCCGGTGACCCAGGACCTGGCATGGGCGAGTCTCGGCTCATGGATAAAGCCTTGATGGGTGGCTGCACAATTTTTTATAAAAACCAGCCACATAAGCCAAAATTTACTTATGTGGATGATCATAATTGAGTGGTTTTTTTTTAAATTACGTTCGTGATGGCACAAATTGGCCCAAGCAGCATGCCCCGCTTCAAACTCAGCACAACCCTGTAATTTGTGGACCAACAATGTTGTGTCAGGCTGTCAGTGTCAATGAATCAGTCTGGTTCTTGTACCAACATGGCACAACTCATTTGACACTTATATATTATATTCGAAAAATTGGACTCCCTTCAATTTGATATTAAACTATTACAATATAAAATGTATAAGTTGTGTTTTTTTTTTGAAATTAATCAAATATTTAATTTTTTATATTGAGAATTAACTTGTAAAATTTTTCTTCAAACATTTTTTAATTGATCAATATTTTAAAATCCAATTATGTGGTTATTATTATTTATTTTATTATTTTTGAAGTTTTTAAAAATATTTATATTATACTGATTATTATGAAATAGAAGGACAAGAGAACTAAAGATATAGGTAAAACATGAGAGAGATTTCTTATTCCTAAGTATATTTTGACTCATACAAAGGCTCCATATTTATAGGGTTTAATACATGAATACATTAATATGTATATAAATACTTCAACGAATATATACATCAATACACAAATAAATGTACCAATGAATATATATTAATCCATATCAATTAATACACATTAATCTATGAATAATAAGAGTCACAAGAATATTAATAGTCAAGAGATTAATGGAGAATTTATGGACATCCATAATATTGTTCATAATACTCCCCCTTAGATTCCATGATACTGCCTCATTATAAATTTTACTAGGAAACCCCAGTGGGACAAAACTATGGCGAAGAAAAAAAATACAATATAAAATATCACTATAAATCTCTGAGCCTATGCATTCCAATGCTATGAACTAGCCTTTCAAATATTGTAGTAGGTAGAGCCTTAGTGAATAAATCTGCTAGTTTATTAGTTGAACGAATTAATTGAACATCAATATCACCATTCTTTTTTAGATCATAAGTGAAAAAGAATTTTGGTGATATATATTTTGTTCCATCACCTTTAATGTACCAATTTTTTAATTGAACAATGTATGCAACATTATCTTCATACAAGGTCATTGGGACCTCCTTGCAAAAAGACTAACCACATAACCCTAAAATATGATGTATTACAGATCTTAACCAAAATATTTCTAACTTGCTTCATGAATTGCTAAGATCTCTGCATGATTAGAAGATGCAGTGATAATTAATTGTTTCGTAAATGCCATGAAATGGCTGTATCACCACATGTGAACAAATATCCCGTTTATGATCGAGCATTATGAGGGTCAGACATATATCACACTTCTACATAACTAATTAATTCTGATTTGGGTACATTGAGATAATATAGGCTCATATCCATCAAACCTTGAAGATACCTCACTTTATGTTTAACTCTATTCCAATGTCTTCTTATTGGACAATAACTATATCTTATTAACAAATTTATAGAAAATGATATATCAGGTTATGTATGACTTGCAAGATACATTAGTGCTCTAATAGCACTAAGATATGGTATTTTAAGATCAAAAAGCTCTTCATTATCCATCCAAGGTCAGAAAGAATCTTTATTCATATCTAATAACCTTACAACCTTTTGAGTGCTCATTGGATGAACATTATCCATATAGAATCATTTCAACACCTTTGATATATAAGCTGATTGATGAACAAAAATTCCATTCTCTAAGTGTTCAATCTGCAAACCAAGGCAGTGTTTGTTTTTCTGAGAATTTTCATATCAAATTCATTCTTTAAATTGCCTACTGCTTCTTAAAGCTCATTAGTTCCAATAATATTCAGGTCAGCAATATAAACTACAATTATAACCCACTCAGATCCAGATCTTTTAAAAAATATACATAGACAAAGGGGATCATTCTTATACCTTTTTTGCAATAAATATTCACTAAGATGGTTATATCACATACATCCAGATTGTTTCAACCCATATAAAGATCTGCATAATTTTATCGGGTAAAGTTCTCGAGGACCTGAAATATGTATTGCAAGCAATTTTAATCCTTCTGAGATTTTCATGTAAATATCACTATCAAGTGGTCCATATAAATAAGTCGTAACTACATCCATTAAACACATACTAAGTTTTTCATGTATTGCCAGACTAATTAAATATTGAAAAGTAGTTGCATCCACTACAAGGAAATACATCTTTTAATAATCAATGTCAGTTCTTTAAGAGAATCATTGTGCAACTAATCGTGCCTTATATTTGACAACTTTTTTATCACGTCTAATCTTCACACAAATACTCATTTGTATCCTAAAAGTTTGATACCATTAGGTGTACGTACAATAGGACCAAAAACTTTGTGTTTTTAAAAGAATCAATTCTGCTTCAATTGCATCTTTCCATTTTGGCCAATCATCTCTCTGTCTATATTCCTCGATAGACTTTGGCTCAAAAGGTTTTTATTGTCATTAATAATATTGAGTGCACATTATAGGCAAATATTTAATCGACGTTGATTTTATTCTGATTCCACTTTTGACTAGTTGTGACATAGTTTATCGAGATCTCTTGATTGTCACAAGTTTTAGGTACTAGAATTTCTTTTGGAATTACAACTGGGGACTCTTCAAGAGCCATCAATTCCTCAAATTGATCATTTGATCCATTTCTTTTCCAAGGATTTTTATCCTTGGAACTATCTGGTCGACCATGTTTCACTAATGCTTTAGGTTCATTAGCAACAGATTATTTTACAGGAATATCAATTCTAGCTAGAGCATTAGCAGCAGGTATGTAAGAATAGGTTACTCTCTTTGGATTAGTAAATACATCTGGTAATTGATTTGCTAAATTTTACAAATAAATAATATTTTGAACTTCCAGTTCACATTCTTTTGTGTGAGGATCAAGATGAGACAATGACAATTGATTCCAACTAATAGTTTTTTCTAACTATTTATTTTCTTTCTTTAAAGTTGGAAAATTTGATTCATCAAAATGAAAATGAGCAAAATGAGCCGTAAATAAATCTCTAGTTGATGGCTCTAAATATTTGATTATCGATAAAGATTTATATCCAACATGTATTCACAATCTTCTTTGGGATCTATCTTACTGCATTGTGGTAGAGTAATCGGAACATATGCCGCACACTCAAAAATCTTTAGATGAGAAATATTTGGTTCTCGACCGAAAACTATTTATAAATGAGAGAACTCATGATAATTTGTTGGTCTAATACGAAGCAGTGCTGCTGTATGAAAAATAGTGTGGCCCCAAGCAGAAGTTGGGAGATTCATCCTCATTAGTAATAGCCTTGTAATTAATTGAAGGCATTTAATAAATAATTCTGTAAGATCATTTTGTGTATGAACATATGCTACAGGAAGTTCGATAGTTATTCCAATAGATATACAATAATCATTAAAAGCTTGGGAAGTAAAATCTCCAACATTATCAAGATGAATTGACTTAATCAAATAATCTAGAAAATGAGACGGTAACCCAATTATTTGAGCAAGCAATCTTGCAAATGCTTGGTTATGCGTTGATGACAAATAAACATGTGGCCAACTTGGTGATGCATCAATCAAAATCATAAAATATTGACACTTGGTGGATGAATAGGCCCACATATATCATCTTGTATACGTTGCAAAAATACAAGAGGTTCTGTCCTTATTTTTGTTAGTGATGACCTTATAATTAACTTTTCTTGAGAACAAATAGCACATGAAAATTCATTGGATAAAAAATCTTTTGATTTTTCAGTGAATGCCCACTTGGATTTTTAATGATTCTCTATATTATTATAGACCTATGATGTCCCAATCGGTCATGCCAAACAATAAAATTATTTTTGTCAGTAAACTTCTGGTTTAAAATGACAAGTGCCTCAACTGTGCTTATGTTTGTGTAGTACAAATCAGAGGAAAAAGTGAGTAATTTTTCTAATATATTTTTTTTACTTGAGATAACATTGGTAATATATAAATACTCAGTGTTATCTTCATTCGTTGTCTCAATATAAAACTCAATAAATTTCTTTGTGACTTTGTAGAATATAATGCATTATTAATATGAATTTTTTGTTCTTCCGTATAAAAATATATTAGCACTTCTGGAGCCCTCAATCAATTTTGCACTACCCGATATTATATTCACATCTGATCCTTGCATTATTAAAAAGGAAAAATAAAATTTATCCTTAAGTATAGTATGCGTTGATACACTATCTATGAGACACATATCATTGTCACCGATTGAGTATCCCACCAAATGAGTTTCCATATTCTTCATGAGAAATAAAATATATACCAAGAAAAAAACACATAACAAAAAACAACTTTCATTATTTAGTAGTACGATGACTCTCATAATAGTAGACCCAAATACATAAATATAAACGAAAAATATTTTATTATTGGAGATTTTCATCACCAAACAAGTGTCTAATATTCGCTTCAGGCTAAATAAAGAAATCAGTAACATTTAGATGAGTCATATCATAAAGGTCGTGATTAACACTTACATCCTTATAAATAAAATTTGTCTCTATTACTTTTTTATCTTTCTTTTTCAGCGATTCTTAGTAGAAATCAACTAAATATTTTGGTATACGACAGGTATGTGACCGATGATCTTTCATGCCGCAATGTTAGTATACATTTGTCATCATTTTGCTATTTTCATCACTTTTGTTGTCATTTTTAATATTCTTTCCCTTTTGATGTTCTGACACATTATTGGGTTGCCGATCATAATTGTAACTATTGCTGCCACATCCTCGTCCACGTCCATGATCCCGACTATGACCACGACCATAACCACGACCACGGCCTCGATTTTGTCCATTATAAGGGTGATATGTTGCTACATTCACTTCAAAGAATAGAGTCGAACCAGTTGGATGAGTCTCATGATTTTTCATCAAAAGCTCATTATTTTGTTCGATCACAAGAAGACACGAAATCAATTCAAAATATTTCTTAAATCCTTTTTCATGATATTGCTACTGCAGGAGCACATTGGATGAATGAAAAGTAGAGAATGTTTTCTCCAATATATTCTCATTAGTAATTTTTTTCTCCACATAATTGTAATTGAGAACTGATTCTAAATATTGATAAGTAATTCTCACTCACAGATTTAAAATCTTGTAGTCTCAAGTGCATCCAGTCATAGCGAGCCTTTTGAAGAATTACCATTCTCTGATTAAAGGTGTCAACCGGGCAAGGGTTTTTTCTTTGAGCACGAGCGTGGATGGCCCGGCACGGTTTAAAAAAGCCGGGCTTGGCACAGCCCGCAGTCACGGTAGGCCGTACAGTTTAGGCATCATGGGACCGTGGGTCGGGTCCAATCAGACCCGACCTGTGGTCTTTTTTGTGGGAGGGGCGATTGCGAGGTCGGGCTCAGGGGACACCCGCCACGGGCCGAACCGTGCCGGGTCAGGCACGGCACGGCATGAGCCCGGGCACGAGATTTTTCGGTGCCAGCCCAGGCACGGCTGAACCGTGTCGTGCCTCGTGCCAGGCCGGGTTGGCCCGGCCCGGTTGACACCTCTAGGCATGAGGCACGACATGATTTGACCATGCTTGGGCTGGCACGACACGAGAATTTTGTGCCCGTGTCCATGATGTGCCTGTCCATTGCACCGACCGTGTTGTGTCATGCTGAGGCCAACTGGGCCTCGTGCCTTGCTTGGCCCGGCACGATACCGTGGCCCATTGGCACTGTACTTCGTCACAAGCCGAGAAACCCTAATTTTTTTTAAATTAGGATTTCGGCGCCACGGCACCGCCGCGGCGTGACGACACGCGCTGAAATCCTAATTCTTTTTTAATTATGGGTTCGCCCCGAGCAGGTGAAGTTGACAGATTCATGCTGTGGGCCCGTGCTGAGCTGACCTTCATAGAACCATGCCGGGTCATGCATGGCACAGTACAGTAACCGTGCCATGCATGGTCCGGCACGAAAGCACGGTCGGGCGGGCTAAAAATGGGTCGGTTCGGCTCGACACACCTCGTTCGACACCTCTATCTCTGATGTTCATACTTTTTCTTTCAAACTGTTCCATAGAACAAGTGGATCTTTTACAGTGAGGTATTCAGTTTTCAATCCTTTATGAAGGTGACAACGAAGAAAAATCATCATTTTGGCTATTTCTTGAATGGATATTGCATCTTTGCTTTAATTGTATCTCTAAGACCATTTGCACCTAGATGAATTTCAGTATCTGATATTCATGACAAGAAATTCTTTCTCGTGATATCAAGAACCATAAAATTCTAATTTCACAAAATTCGATATAATAATACTCCAATATACATTTAATATATTTCTTAAAAATCCAACATAACTTCGTGCTGATAACGTATTATGGAATAGAATGATAATAGAGCGAGAGATATAAGAAAAATATGAGAGAGATTTCTTATTCCTTCGAGTATATGCTGACTCATACAAATGCTTCATATTTATAGAATTTAATACATGCATATATTAATGTGTATATAAATATGTCAATGAATATATACATCAATACACAAATAAATATACCAATGAATACATATTAATCTATGTCAATTAATATCCATTAATCTATGAATAATAAAAGTCACAATAATAATCAATAAATTAATGAAGAGTTTATGTATATCCATAAATTGTTCATAATACTAATAATTTTGTCAAAATATACACAAATATTTATCGTTATTTATTGATATTTTTGGTAATGTACCTATATTTTCATTATTTTAAGTGTTTTGATCCTTGGTATGCAATGGTCTATGGCTGCCGGCCTGCCCCCAAATCCAAATCCCATTGGCCATGCCAGTGTCTGTTCCTACATTCATTGCGTCATGGTGAGTGTGCTGCGTCGAGTTTGCTCTCATGTGCTTTCAAACTCATCACTATTTCGGACCAAAAGAAAGTTAACGGACTCGAATCACTTCAAGTTCAGTGCATCGTCACATTCTTTTGCCGATGTCTCAACCTGTAAGAACTGGAGGAATCCCGAGGATTCTGCTTCGATAAAAATTTCCAGGGATGGTAAATGGTCGACTTTGAAAATATAACGAAACTAATTATGTTATGCCACAGCCCGCAGTTGATTTTATTAATGTTGATACTGTAGTTCAGATTTGCTATGGTTTTGGAAATTTTGGTAGCACTGAAAAAGTCATCTTTTCCAGTAACTCAACTGACCACCACTATACCAGTGATAAGAACATACTTACGAACCTACTCATCAGTCTGGGGAATTGCTTTTTTGAGCTCCTCTCGATCAATCCTGGTTGCGTTTTCCTTGATCATTCCATCCCATTGAATCAGGACCTCCAAACTGGTTCGTCTTCCTCTCTTAACCACCCTTCGATCTAATTCTAACATCATTTCGAGCTTGTGTTCTGACTGTGGTAATGTTGGGTTGCTCTTGCTCGGTGAGTGGTGTTGTTTGGTTGCCAATAGTATTTTGAGCTCCTATCGATCAATCCAGCTTGCGTTCTCCTTGCTCATTCCATCCCATTGAATCCGGACCTCCACGCTGGTTCGTCTTCCCCCTCTTGACCAACCTTCGATCTAACTCTAACATCATTTCGAGCTTTGATTCTTGGGTTCTGTCTGTGGTAATGTTGGGCTATTCGGTGAGTGGTGTTCTTTAGTTGCCAATCATCTTTCTAAGGTACGACACATGAAAGATGGGAAGAATCTGAGAGTCCCGAGCCAATTTAACTTGTAAAACTTCTTTCATATTTTTTTTTTTGCATCACCTTGTACGGCCCAGATTTTTTTTGACTATAAGTTCAAGTTTCTCCTTAAAATAATGGATATCTGAAATTAATGCCGCAACCTCAAGTAAACTTTATCGCATTCGAACTCACAATCAATCCTTTTGAAATCTGCAAACATCTTCATTTTTGCTAGTGTTTATTTAAGATTTTCCTGGACTAGGTTATGGATGATGTGCAAACCTTTAAGCTTTTCCTTCAATACTTGGACTCATGTGAATCCTAGTTCATGTGGAAACATCCTTTGAGGTGGTTGCTTGTAGAATATTTCAAACGGTGAAACACTAGTCATAGTATGGTTGTAGGTGTTGTACACATTCTTTGCCAGGGCTAGCCACTGAGACAAATCACGTGACCTTTCACTCAAGAAACATCTTAAGTAACCCTCTAGTGCCTTGTTCATGACAATAGTTTGTCCATTTATTTGTGGGTGATAAATTGAAACAAGGAATTTTGTGCCACTAAGTTTAAATAGTTCCTTCCAAAATTTTTTAGTAAATATAAGTTCTCTGTTATTCTCAATAGCTTGAGGGAACCCATGCAATTTAAAAATAGTCTAGAAAGACTAACTACTTTGTGGGTATGTATGGGTGCAAAAGAAAGAGGAAATGATCATATTGACTCTATTTGTCTATTATCACCATGATCATGGTATGGCTTACAGGGGGCTGGTATCCCTTAATGAAATTCATGTTTGTAACTTTAAAATTGTTGGTAGGACGAGGAACTATAAGGGTTGAAGTAAGCATGCTGGATAAACATTCATCTCCTTTCTTTGGCATGCATGAAAAATCTAATAAAATCTTGTACATCTCTCCTCATGCATGCCTTATGAATCAAAAAAGACCTCATGGAATCTCTTTATTATTTTTAGTATTGTTGGGTCTAGTTCTTTCTTTTTCTTGTATTTCTTATTTTGCAAATCCCTATAAAATGTTAGAGTATGTTCATTATCTTCTAATATTGTCCTTGGATATTATATTCTTTGTAGCTAGACTTCATATTTTCTAAAATTAAATTTTATGGTTTAATCTAAAAATTTCAAGCAATAAATTTGGGGCTTTTTAAACAATCAACTCCTAAAATAATATCGCACCTTTCCAAAATTAGCATGTATAGATAAATAATAGTTTTGAAAATTTGTAAATTAATTGGATGTGGGTCATGAAATTCATTTACTACTTTTAGTATTGTTGGGACCATTTCTTCTTTTTTGTTCATTCCTTTCCTCCAATGAGATGCATTCATATTTTGTTATAAATCTCTTATAAAGTTTTGGAGCATGTTTATCCTTTCTAATATTATCTTATAAGTTGTATACTTTGAAATTGGATCCCATTTCCTCGAAAATTAAATTTCATGATTAAATCTGAAAATTTGTAAATAATAGATATGAGACTTTTTAACCAATTTAATTAAAACAATGTCATATCCACCCAAAATTAACATGTATAAATTATCATTAGTTTTGAAAGTTTGTAAAGCAATAACTACTACTCTATAGTAATCTATGCAAGACATGCTAGATTACTTTCTTCTATTGCTTGTTTTGACCTCCTTGCTACATATGGATCCATGAAGCTATGTATGTTTCTATATTAACAAGGATTTAAACTTTTTGATTGTTAACAAACTCTTCAAGTCTCATGGTTTTAGGAGATATTGATTTGGCCATGGCATGCAAAGAGATACCTAGTAGCTCCCCTAACTCTTCTTCCTTCTTGGTGGGTTCCTCGGGTTTGATTATGTTTAACTTCCTTTCACTTGGTTCAGCTTCATCTCCTTCAAGGTTTTTTGAGTTTGTATATGGCTACCTTATTTTCACTTGATTCAACTCTCTCTCCTTCAAGATCTCTATCATTCTAATAAAAAAAAATTCTGAGCTTGTTAAATTTGTGTTTGATGTGGAACTTTTCATTACACTTAAAAACATAGTCTTTTCTCCATTCTCTCTTGCATTTGGGTATGGGCTAGTCTCTTAATGGGAAAATAATTTTTTTATGTTGGTTACAACTTAAAAGTATTGGGGTAATTTCTGGTTTCGGATGTATTTGGTAAACTTGTGTTGTGGTAAAAATTACCCAATACTCCCTTGTATTTTATTGCCACTTCTTTCTGCAATTTTGCTAATCTAAATGAAACTAAAAGTTTATTACGTTTGAACATGATTATCATAATGCTTATCATAATTTTTAGGTTCGAAATGGCTATCATAATTTTTTGCTCATGTGTAGAGGGTCCAAATCTTATCTTAAGGGTTTGGGTGAATTCTTCTCAACTCTTTACATGACCTGAGTCCTTTAACCATCTAAATCAAGATAAAATCTTTCCTTCCATATGGAAGAAAATAATATTAATTTTTTGATCATTAGGAGTGTAAAAATAATCAATTAATTGTTCTACCTTAAGGATCCAATCCATGGGTCTTGTGGTTCCTCAATGTCTTTGTGGTTCTTCAACCCCCCTTGATTTTAAAATCTGAAAAATTCATGGCAAACCAATTATTATGTCTACTAGATATAGTTTTCATGTGACTCTTATATGATTATGTTAATGAGTGATATATATGGTGTATAATTGGTTTTTAAACATGATGGACAATGATTTCTGCTAATATTTGTGGTCAGTACTATCTTTGGTTTCATAGGTTCAGCGCCCAATTCTTGTATACATAGGCTGTTTGAATATCAAATGGTATATATTTTGTCATGAACTCCAATATTACTTGCAGCATGAAACTTGTAGCATATGACTTGGTGTTTGAACACCTGGTGTATGCAAGATCTTTGTAGCATGAAACTTGTTTAGTAAGATCTAAAGGAGCGACCTGCTTTTTTTAAAGGTGTGATGAAGATTATCTAGTAAGCAAATCATCTTTCAAAGCAAGTATAAAAGGACTGGAGATTTGATCAAATTTCATGCGAGACAACTTATCGAATGTATGCAATAGATGGTTTACACATCAAATCCATGCTCAAAATTATTAGGCTAAATTGTAAAAAAAAGAATGAACATTACATAACTAATGGAGGTAAGTGTTCTTTTTTTTTTAATATTGTTTTTTTTTTGGGGGCATTTGATTAGTGTGTTGCCCAAATTATACATATAGGATTGTGTATTTAAAAAAATATCTTTCATTCTAATAATATTTTTCTCATTTTAACTCTCTGCTCTCTTTAATGGTGTGTGAGTAATGTCACGCCCTTTGATGGTGACGATGACAGCAAATGCTAGTGGTTTTTGAAGGTGATGATAGCATTACCATTTTGTAATTATAAAATACCCAAGTACAATGGGTATTTGAGGTTTTAATTAAATTTAGAGGCAATCTTATGATTGATAGAGTGTTTTCAGGTGATTAAGAGCATATCTGGTGATGGTGGTGGACCCCATGGTGATTGACATGGAAGTGTTGATATATAATTGTTGTCGAGGTATCATACCAAAAGAAATTGTGGGTATTTTTTTTAAAAGTTGAAATTTTTATTTTTAGAAATTTTGTATAAAATCATAGTGGTTTGTGTAACTTATTATTTTTGGTTAATATTTGAGACATGTGAGATAAAAAAAGAGAATAATTGGAATTAGTGTGATGCTATTGGGGATAATCCAATGAAAATTAAAGGCAGTGACTATCTCATAGTGACGATGAGATATTTGGGAGACTTGATAGAGGTATTCCTAGAGGTAGAAAAATAGTAGCGACCAATTTTTTTTTTTGAAAGATTGAGACATACTTGAGAAAATTATTAGACATTATACTTTGAGATATGATAGATTGTTTAAGGTTTATAGGTTATATGGTAAAGGTAAACTATTAGATATACTTAAGTTGGTTCTTCTAACACAGTCTCTAGTGATCATGTTGTAATTATGTTTTTTTAGGAATACGCTAGACTATTTTCTTTGGATATTACTAGTTTAGGAATACTCATGTCATAAATAATAATTCTTTTTTTACTTATTTTTTTGAGTTTAGAGTATTTGATATTTTAGTCTTTAATAACAATATTATATAGGCTCGGAGACAAGACGATAATAATATTGATTTTTTTTATGTATATTTTATATGTACAAGAGTTTTGTCATAATTTATTTTTTGTCAGTTGTTTCATAAAATAAAGTAATGATTTTGTATTTTTTTTCTTAAAGTATTTTTTATATGGAATGATTAGAGCGGATAGATACTTTCTCTAAGGATTGAGCAAGATGAATTATTTGTATCTTTTTTTTATTCACATGAGTCATTCTAGATTTTATTATTAATTAATTAGTGATTAATTTTTGACCAGATCATTCTTTACTAGACAAACTAAAAATTTTAGAGATGATCATCATAAGAGTGATGTCTATTGATTGCGAGATATATTAATTAGAAATGTATATTAGAGCTTCCTATCCAAATTGTCAAGAGAATATTAAGAGTGATACATTTCATCAGATTCACTTAAACAGTTGAGGATTCTATAAAATGATCATTTATAATGATTTGAAATATTTTGTTATTTTTTGATAATTATGCTTGACTTATATGTTAGTCAGTGTTTAATAAAAGATTTAAAATTTTTTTCATACTTTAAAATTTTATGAAAGAATAAAAATTTAATATGAATATGATATTAAAATATTAAGAAATAATAATGTATTAGAATAAATATTTGATTGAAAAAATTAGGACATTGCTATTTTATAAGAGCGTGCTTGGATAATTTTAGGGAGAATCAATATTAATCGCTAATTTTTAAATCATTAGAGTATTTTTTCATATCCCTTAGTCTGTATCTCACACTAGCTTGTTTATTAATGAGAGATTTTTTTATCTATCACTCAAGATTTTTGGGCATATTTATTTTGTTTCACAAGGATATATATTTTATCAAGTTCTTTTTCATTGAGTACTTGAGTATTCTGAAGGATGATATGATCCATTTTGAATATTCATAGAGTGTAGATAGGTATTTAGATTTGAGGGAAATTTTCTACTTTCAAGCTAATTTTTGGGTTGAGTTATGGCATTAGGCCTGAATTATTCATCATTTTGGTATTTGAGCGACTTGTTTATTAGCAGGAAAAGGTATTCTAGACAAGAACTACTTGATGCACCAAATTGGGCATGTAGTAAAAGCTACCTATAGTGCAACCATCTAGAGTGTTGTCGTTCGCAAACATTTGATTTTAAGTGGTATGGAATGATATGACCCACATCAAATATTCATATGGTGTAGATGAGTATTTTAGTCGGGGGATACATCTCTACCTTTGAGCTAGTTTTTGGGTGGAGTTAGGATCTTCGACATGAAGTAACATCATTGTAGTATCAGAGGGATGTGCGTGTTATTCCTTAAATATCCATCTATACTCTTATGAATATTCTATTTCGTTGTATCAAAGAGATATATGTGTTATTCATCATAGATTATGAGGATGATTATAATTACTGATAAATGTTACTCGAGGATAAGTCATTCTTTAGTGACCCAATCTAAGAGTCTTTCCTTCAAATATTATAATAGTAGACTCTTTTTCATGTCTAGTTTTTATTTCTTACACAGGAGTAATAGCTACCTTTTCTCATGTGCCCACACATGATATGATTATCTTAATTGGTTTTGAGGAGAGTAATGACATATATTCTAAGATATTATGCCAAAGAGAGGAGTCTAGTATGAGCATGTCACTGGACATGAGATGTGAGTCTTCCTCATATGTAAAGATGATTAAGAGACTTGATAATTCTCATTTAAATGTATATACTAAACAAATATGTCCATGGTCTATCCCAAATAATTCATTTGTTATATTGGTTAACTTAGTTCAAAGTAATGATTTGGACTTTTTGATTATATTACTGAAGGAACCAAATACATATTATGCTCAGAATTATTTATCATGAATATTTTTTTATTCTCATTTTAATATTATATATTCTAATTTTTTATTATTACTCGATATATTTCTTTATCTTAAATATTATTACAAAGATACCTAGTCATTTATGATGGTGATAAATTATATGAGAAGATTTCAAATAAATCATATCTAAATATATGCGGGAACTCATTCTAAAATTATTTGGTAAATCAATAATGAGATATAATTAAGTGCATATCATGAAGACGAGACTTAAGAGAAAGATTGTTTGGCTCAAAACTAAGTTGGTAGCGAGATGATTCACACAGACTTATAATATTGACTAGTTAGATTTTTTCTCTTTTGTGGTTAAAATAGTCACAATTAGATTATTATTTTTTATTGCAATACCATATATTTAGATTATGTATTAAATAGATATAATGAATGTGTTCATTCATTGTGATACAGAGGAAGAAATATTTATGCAGTAATTACTAGAATTCATTATATGTGGGAGCACATGTATGAAATATAGATTGCGAAAGGCCATTTATGGCCTCAAGAAATATTCTAGGATATGATTTAATAGATTTTTATTGGTACTTAATTCACTTGTTTTTATGAGATGTGTGTTAGATTATTCATATTTTTTTTGATGTGGGTTAGGAGGTATGTAATACTAGTTGTAATTGTATATGATATTTTTTTTATAAAGAATGATTAGTTCAATATATTTTAACTAAAATTATTTCTACAGATCAAATTATAGATAAAAAAATTGAGACATATGAGATATTTGTTTAGTATTGAAGTTGGATACTTAGGAATTAAGATATTACTTTCTCAAAATAAATATGCTTTGGATATTTATTTGAGTCGATATGTTTGATTGTGTATATGTTGACTCACTAATTGATTCAGGTATAGATTTATTTATAAATATTGATACATCAATTTTTTCTATCGATATAAAAGAATTATAAAAAAATTAAATTATTGATAATAATTAGGCTTGATAATATATACATTGTCAGTATAATTAGTTATTTTTATATTTTTCTAGACATATTCATATGAATATTATATTTAAGATTCTCAAGCATGTAAATAAAATACTAGGATATGAGAATATGTTTAGAGATTTTGGACATAGTCAGATAGAAGCGTATTGAAGTTCTTGTTGTTGGGCTCATGTGATCATATAAATGAGATTAATTATATTATATATATATATTTTTTAGATAATCTCATTTCCTAGAAAATATGAGGTAGATTATTATTTTGAAATCTAATATAAAGATAAAATATAGAGTCATGACCTCATATACCTGTGAAATCTAATAAATTATATATTTTTTGGAGGAGTTTATCTATCAGTTTAAAGATCAATAACACTTTATTATGATAATCAATCAATTAGATAGACTGACATATTGTTGTTAACCTAATATTTTTTGAGCAGACAAAGTATATTGAGGTTGATTGTCAATTCTTTAAATAGAAGAAATAATATGATTTGATCACTACAATTGATATATTTGTCTGTAAGCAGTTTTCAGACAATTTCATGAAAATTTTTAAAGATTACAAATTGTTTTCCTCTCTTCCAAGTCAATGATTTGTGATATATACTCATATGTTTGAAAGGTAGTATTGATTTTTTAGTTTATTATTTTTTATTTTTTATTTGTTTTTCATTTAGGGAGAACCCAACTTATGGGCAGCCACAAATTATATATTTAAGATTATATGTATTTAAAAAATAACTTTTTTCATCTTAATAATATATTTTTCCTCATTTTTAACTTTTTCCTTCCCCCCTCCTCCTTTTTTTATTATAGTGAATCTCTAATTGGATTTGGTGGACTTTAACAAATAATTATAGAAATAATCCAATATTTTTTTTGGAAAAATATGAGGGCTCTTTATTTAAAATTTTTTTCTTATATGTGATCTATATTTAGCCTAAATTTTAACAATTTAATATTTACCAAAAAGAATACTTGTATGTTTATTTTGGATTGAATTCATTTAATTTCAAATATAGAAAATAAGCATGCTTTTCAGAGCAATGTATGCATGACAATAACATTTAATTGAGATTCAACTTGATTATCTAGAATTTAATCCTTACATCCATTTTATTTTTATTTCAATTCAAAGTGACCCACATAAAAAGATTATCTCTGGTTGAATTGTTACATTTATTTTAATCTTTGCTTTGTATTTTTCTATGGTAGTTTATAGTTTAACTTTTTTTTATTTTTTTACTTTATTTATTGATGGGATCATCTAATATGTAAACTGCTTTAATCCACCAACCTATTATTAAAGGATTTTGAGTACTATTTTATCATGGAGTTTATTGAGTTTATATTTATATGGTCTAAAGTTTTTACATGGAATTAGAGCTAATATTTTAATGAAAAATCAATCCTAGGATGTGTGTGTGTGTGTGAATGTGAACTATGAACCTTAGAAAGAGAAGGTGCACCTACTATGTGCCATCCCTTGTTGTTGCACACCCATTGTGTGCAACATGTAACAACATAAGAAGTGTTGATGTCCATTGTGTCAATGCCACAGGGTCATGGGGAGCTCCTCGTGCCCTGCCTTTTAAGGTGATAAATATCACATACATTTATATATGTATATATTTTTTTATAATATATATATTTGTTGATTTTATTTTTTGATATATCTAAAATTTTTATTTTTATCATGTTAAAGTAAATTAATACTATTAAAGTTCATTTATTTTTAGATTTTTTAAGTAAATGAGTTTGGATCAAGACTATCAGAGAGAATCTGATTTTGGTCTCAGACCTTTATGTCGAATTATTATTATCTAAATTTATATTAAATTAATTATCATTAAATTCAATATTTATTATTTTTTAATTTATATTTAGAATTCTATATTATATAATAACAAAATAAAAAAAATCTAAAAAAATTGTGTACCATACTTGTAACTATGCCTCATTAATTTATTTGAATTGAAGCTTGTATCCCAAAGTTGTATTCAATTTTTTATTGTATCACTACTTTTCATAATCTAATGTTTTTATAATAGGATTAAATGTTAAGAGAGTAAAGAGGAGAAAGAAATAAATAAAAGGAGAGGAGATGGGAGAATGAAATTCTAGAATTTTTATTCTATATTTAAAGAAATTTTTTTAATTAAAATAATATATATTTTTTAAAATTTTAAATTTATTTTTAATTTTAAAAAGATTGAAATGTGATGCTCATTAAATTTCTACATGTAATCTTCAGAAACAATTTTGATGGCTGAATATCATTACATCTTTAAAAAAATATTTTATTTGCCAATACTGAAAGCAATTAGTTGTGTCTATCACTTTTTGTGTTGGAGCCCATTATGTGAAAACATTATGGGCATGGTGATGAGGCATGACCGTTAAAAAAAAAATCAAGCAAGACTTGTTAGACTATGACCTGTGACTTTTGACCCATGCTCAATCTTGATTCATAGTTCATGTGCGCATGCTTGGTCGGCATGAGGCATGGTTGCCCATGACTCAGCGCAACATGAACAATGCCTTGAGCTGGTATGATTCCGGTCCAAGCATGATTCTGGACCATGTCATGCCAAACTAGGCATGACTAATTTGGGTTTTGCCTAGGTTGCTTGGTTTACTTTAGAGGTCTCAAATTGGTCGGGTTGGCCCAACTTGGCCCGAGGCACAGCATGATTCGGCTGTGCCTGGCCTAGCACGACACGGCACGACATGACTCGTGTCGTGCTATGCCTTGCTAAGACCAACAGGGTCATGTGCTAGGCCAAGCACTACTCGGTACCATGGCCCGTATGCATGGTATCTCTGCACGAGCTGAGATAAGCCTCGAGCCCGACCCACCTAGCTCGACACCCCGACTACATGAGGCCCGAGACTGATGGATCCAAAAGTTTAGTCGGGCCAAAACTTAACCCGTGGTCTTTTTCGACCCAAGTCTGAGGCCCGATTCCATATTTTCATTCTACTTCAAAAGCCAAAGCTTCCGGAATGGGAATCATTCGGGTCAGTTTAAAGGTCGAACTAACCCAATTGTAAAACAAAATATTCAATTTAGGCCATTGGATTTTGTCTTCAATAGTTATTGGGTAGAATTCGACTGCCCTAAGGATTCTGCCCTTTTTTAAATTATTAAAAATTTAAAAAAATCAAAAAATATATTAACAATTTTTTTTAAATAATCGATAAAATTTCTTCTCATTATTTTAAGATTTATGTTTTTTAAAAACATAAATCTATTGGCTCTTGCTCTTCTCTCTCTCTCTCTAATTTTATCTCTCTTGGGATTTTGATATTTTGTATTTGGGCATTTGGGACTCAGCTTTGACCTTTGGTGTGGATTATAGTACGCATGCGGTGCAAATATAAAAAAAGCTAAAGTTAACGCATTTTGTTGATACGTATTTTTTTATTAATTAGTATTTAAAGTTTTAAATTTAAAAAATTCTTCTCTAGTCTAGTCTCTCTCTTCTCTCTAGTCTAAAAAAATTTAAAAATTACAAATAGTAATTTAATTAATGAAAATGAAATAAATTTTAATTTAGAAAATGAAAATCTTGTGAAAAGATTCAAGGCTGCCAAAATTTTGGTTTTTCTGGTAATCTCTACCCAAATATCTAAAAAATAAAAAACTAGAATGACTTAAGTAGTTTGGACTCACTTTAATATAATAAAATAACAAAAATTTTAGGGGTATCGAAGAAGAATTAGTATAATACAAATTTTGCAATAAAATTTTAAGTAGTAAGATTTTGTGTGAGATTTGGTACCTTAAGAGGCATGCCGAATTATGGACCAAAAAATATCATGCATTAGATCCTAGGCAAACTCCACTCAGCGATGAGTTTTTTGAGGCTGGATTCAGTTCAGTATCAAAGTTTATTCCCTTCATATACCGCAATGAATTGAGAATGAAAAACATGATCAAACTGATCATTATAATAAGTCTTTCGATTAGATTTTCAGAGAATCTAAGAGTAATCAGTATCATGTAGACATATTTTCAGCCTGCATATCATAGGATTCTTAGGTCCACGTTTAAGAACGACATACTAAACTATTATAAGCTAGAAAAATAAATAATAATTTAATAAATTTAGAGAATATGGTGGAGTGGTATTCATGACATCTGATATTTGGATTAGTAACGATGATGCATCTTATGTATGCCTCACCGTCTATTATGTAGATTCAAAATAGATACTAAATAAAAAAATTTTAGGATTTTTTGAGATTTTTTATCCTCATGATAGCTCAGTCATTTTTGAGTACATAATAAAAATCTTTAGAGATTATAAAATTCAAAATAAATTTTTTATTATCATATTCAATAATGCATCTAATAATAGAGTAGTGATTAACATGTTTGTTAGAAATATTAGAATTGAATTATATGTATATGTCACGTGATTAACTTGATTGTACATGTGAGGATGAATGTGTGTGCCCCCGCTTTAGAAAACATATGTAACTCACTAAAATATACATGCACGCTTTGTAGAGAACATGAGTTCGGTAGTCTCTGTTTGTCTGCGAATCTAAAAAAGAAAAAATTTTAATCGGATGTGAGATACCATTGAAATTATACTTACCTAATGTTGGAGTCATGTGTTGGATATGAATACGTGATATTCAATTACGTTAATAGTAAGAGTGACCAAATTATTATTGACAATACTGACTAAGCTACATGAATTTTATTTATAAAATTTTTGAAGATTTTTATGATACGACGAACATGTGTTCGTCAGTTTATATTCTCATGACTTGTATTGCACTCAGGTGTATATATAAAATTAGTAGTATATTTAGAAAGTATCAAGATGACCCTACACTTAGCGATATGGTAATAGAGATGAAAACCAAATACTTAAAATACTGGTCCACCATTGTATCTCTTTATTGTCTGACTGCCTGCATAGACCCTAGGGTTAAAGTGAAAGGGGTAGAGAATATTTTGACTTATATTTTCTTGTGCATGAATCTAGAAGACTCACCTGAAGGGTTTATTCACGAGAAGTTGACTGAGTTCTTTACATACTATAATTCTAGATATGATGGTAGTACTAGTGAGGCTCCGAGTACGAATATATATATTATATTTGGAGATAATGATTTTTTCAGTCAGTTAGCGAGGGGAAACAATGGGTTAAATTATCGAATAGGAGTGAACTTTATAAGTACTTAGATATTGATTACTATTTAATCCTATCATATTTTGTTATTAAGAATCTTGATATATTACAGTGGTGTGAATCATATGAGTCAACATTTCCCATGTTATCTAAGATGACCCGGGATCTGCCGACTCCTTTGGTGTCGAGCGTGCTATCGGAATCTGTTTTTTCTGTTGTAGTGAATATGATTTTGAATAGGAGATCAAAATTATGTTTAGATTTTGTTGAGATTTTAGCATGCATGAAGGATTGAGAGGAATCAAGCTTGGGCATGCAAGATAGTACTGGGATTGTCGCAAAAATAGAGTTAATTGATGATGACGATCTATGTGATATTGATATTGAGGATGATATGATGATTGATGACATTGACGATTGGCGATTGCTGGATTATGATATTTGTATCTGATATTTAATTTTAATTTATTCATTTACATTGTATTTGTATATATTTTTTGTTTGTGATATTACTTTGAGCCTTAAGTTTGTGTCTTTGTGGTTATGGATTGATACATTTGATGCTTGAAACTTGAATATTAATTTTTTGTGAATTTAATTTTGCATTGGTTTTTAATTTTTATTCATATTTAAGTTTAATTGTTTTATTAATTCATATACTTACACTGATACACATTTAGCTTTAAAATTTATGTTGTTTATTTTTTATCTTTATTATAATAAATAAACTTAATATTTTATTAAATTTAATAAAATAAAAATTTAAAATTTAAAATTTAATTATTTATTTATAGTTAACAATTAACATTAACGAATTGCTAAAAATAATAAAAAAAATTTTTAAAGTATTAAAAACATATAAACAAAAACTAAATACTAATTTTTAAAAAAAATTATTACAAATTAAAAATTTGCCCGTATGAGCCAGACACGGCATGGTTTTTTAACCTACCGGGTCAATCAACCGTGTCAGGCCTGGCATGAAGAAACTATGTCGGATCAGGCATGGCACGACCTGGTGGCCTGGTTGGGCCACCTAAAATTGGCTCGGCCTGCTCAACCTGGCCTGAGCTATTTGACACATGTGGTTTACTTGACACCTAAGTATTGGTAATACTAAATATCTTATGAGGTATGTTGAATAATTTTTTAAAAATATAATATATTATATTCTAGATAAATCTAAGTAGTGAGATCTTTGAATTTAGATATGCTTTAGGTTTAATGGTCTTATTTGTTTATCATCATGAGTTTGCAAGGGAAAACATGATTAGGTTCATGTTCATTCCTTGTATGAGTGCAATAATTTCGATAATGTCTAATATTTGTAGGACCTCTTTGATAACTAATAGAAATGATCCTATTTGTATTAGTCATAATAACACAATATTTATTTTAGGTTTAGTAATTCTGTTTCGCTTGAATTTAGTATCTCTATGATAACTAGTTGGAATGATATAATAAAAAAATTATAGAATATAAAATAATTAATTAGTAAAATACTTTGAACACAAATTGTAGTGATTTTCTAATATGTTTAATATTTGTATTAGTCATGATAACAAAATATTTGCACGTGTCACTGCCCATGATGATCATAAGCATATTAAATATAAAATAAAATATTTAGTATAATATTTGATAATGCCTCAAATAATAACATGCTAATAAATATTTACTTTAAAATCATTAGAGACATCACTCGTTGAAAAATTCACTTTAGTGTATATGTTAATTGTTACATGATAAACTTTATTCGTGCAAATCGACTTAGAAATTATTTTTTTCTCATTAGAATAAATATGTAATGCATTAAAATATATAATGACACCTAATATACTATAAATTTTTTATATGTTATATAAATTATTAGACTTAAAAAAGAAAAAATTTCAATTGAATATCAAACATCATTGAAATTCTATATATTTGATATTAAATTTATGTGTTAGCTATACAATATAAATAATTTTTTTTAATTAATATAGAAAACACTCATATTTTAATGACATAACTATTGATATGCTAAATGAGTATTTAAAAATTGGTTATTTATTTAACCTTTTTATTACCTAGCTGCATATATGAATCATAGGGTTAAAGTGTCAGTAATAGAAAATATTATTAAATATATATTTACTTGTATGAATCAACTAAAAGAACTATATAATAGAATTTATGAATAATTATATAATTTATTTAAATATTTCAAAATTAAATAGGGTAGTTTTAACATCCTTCGGGTACGAAGATAAATTTTATATCCAGAAATGATTATTTTTTTATTCAGTTAGTTTGGAGTAAAATATTGGAAAGTCAATTGAATAGGAGTGAGTTGTTGAGATTGAGTTGGTGTAAATTTTGATAATGATATAAAAATTTTAGCAGCTTTTATCTCATCTCATTCATGATATAAAAATTTAATATATTGAATTGGTGTAAATCATACGAATTCATTATTTCCTTGTTATATAAACTAACATGTGATCTATTGATCCATCTATTGTCTAGAGTTATATCGGAATTTATTTTTTTTAATTGTTAATGTGATTTTAAATAAGAGGAGCACATTATGTTCACATATTATTTAAGTTTTGTTATGCTTAAAAGATTAAGAGAATATACGAATGAGCCTTCAAGATAAAGTAAAAGAGTTACAAGTGAATGATGTGCATTATTTTTAATATATATTTTTTATTTTTGAATTTAGTATGCAAATTCTCAAATATATTTATATTTTTAATTCAAATTGTAGTATATTTTTTTATTATATTTGTGTGCATTGAATTCATACATATTAATTATTATAAGTATTGATGTGCAATTTTAATTATAACAATAATATGATTTTTAAAAATTGAAATTGCCTGCACTACTTTATTGTGTAGCAACTAGTTTAGTGCCTAGTTTGGCTTGGGCCACTAGCTAGGGCCTAGCCTAGCCACGATTAGGTTGTTGGTGCCAGGCAGCTAACCCAAGCTAGCCTAGGTTAGCCTTGGGTCAGGTAGGAATGATTCTGAGCTTGCAGAGGATGGGTCCAACATGACTCGACATGCTTGGTTTCGCTTTATAGGCCTAAAAAATTTGGTCGGCACAACCCAATGGATACCCCTAGATTTGAGCAAATAAAAGTTTATATATAATTGATTAAAAATTAATAATTAATATTATTTTTTTTAATAATTTTAGAATACTTAAATATCATAGATAAATTCTAACATCCTCAATTAAATATTTGTTTTTTTATCAATTATCTTATTTTGCATAGGTGTGTTAGCACAATATCTAATAAATTATTATATATTATTAAAAAAAAAAGAAAATTAATATGAAATATATTCTAAATATTATTACTTGTTAATATTTTAATATAATAACTAAATTAAATTTTTATTTTTATAAAATATCATGAAGATAAATAAAATTTAATATTTTTTTTTTGAAATCATATATATTTAATATGAAGTATATTCCTATCCAATGCACATAATATCTAATATATTTTAATTTCAATTTTTATTTTAATATCTTGGAATACTCGATAATCATGTATATTTAATATATTCATCAAAAAATATAATAAAATATCTCAGATTATTATGTGATTATCTTATTGAATCCTCAAATATGTGAATGAATCAAAATTAATGAATTTGTCTTAATTTTTTTTTGAAACATTAGACATGAAGTTATAATATGGTTCTCTAATTTACACATTTCACAGTTAATAGATATAATCTCTTTGATGCTTGTTTTCAAAATGTTTAACTTTTCAAATAATAAATATTAAAGTTGAGAGTGTACAATTAGCATATCAATGATAACCAAGCATCTGAAAAGGTTTTTTTGGATGAAGAAAAATAAATACTGTCAATCTTGCTCAATCACTAAGTGAGTCATTTATCTTTTCCGTTGATCATATATAGAAATATTAGAAGATGAAAAAAATATTACAAGCTAATTAATAAAATAATTAACTTAAAATAAATTATAATTAAACTATGGAATAAAGAAGTTGCATCAAGGTAAAAAATCTAACATTGACATTGTCATGTGATTAGCCCATAAATTGGCGTTAATGGTCACTATAATATCAAAATCTTTTAAATTCTACAAAAAAATAAAATAAAAATGATACGATTACTTGTAGCACGAGTATTGATTTATAATTTATGATTCAAAAGTTTAAAATGAGGTGTTGTTGAGAAATAAAAATAAACATAAAATCTTTTGGTTGGAGCTAACATTGCCTAAGAAAGAAAATCTAAATAATTTTTTGAGTAAGCATAACAAGATCAGTAGGTATACATATGAAATATCTATTAGTAATAGTCTGTTGTACATCATTTGAATTCTGAAACATTCTCAATGAGTACATCAACGTAGCCAAATCTCATTTCTTTTTTCCTGTTGCATGAACCAAACATATTGGACATATTTGTGTCTATTGATTGTCATAGTTGATGTACTAGTAATTTTGCATTAATTACTAACCACTCATTTGACTCTTTCTAAGATAACTCATTCAAAATGTATCTAACGTATTATTGGTTTACTTTTCAAATTCTCATTGAAGCAGGCAATAATGAATACATGTTCACCATTAATTTTTATTGAGATATTCTAAGTGATATTATATTAATTACAACTATCTATTTCAAAAAGTGTCATGCACAAATAACTTTTTAAAGTATTAGACATATGAAAATATCACAAATCACATGTTAAAGAGTTAAAAAATAAAAGCCCCACATAATGTAGCGCACAAAGAAATATATTGTATTGGAGCATTAATGTTGTCATATGAACCACCATGGCAGTTGTGGTATGAGCCACTAAAGCTTTGTCAGTTCATTGATAAATGGGCATTGGATGTTCGGCAACTATGATTGCTTACCCACACACACAAAAATTATGTTATCAAAATTGTCTAAAAATTTGTCCTAATTGTCCGTCAAAAACCTTGCCTTGCACTTGCGGAAGGTGGGCTACCTTCCAAAGTGGCATGTGCCATCCTTAATTTGCTTTCATGTGTGATCCAATGCCATATTATGGCCAGAACCTTGTTAGGGTTTTGGTGAAATTTGGGAAAGATAGATGAAATTGAACAAAAGAGAACAAAAGAGAAGAGAAAAAATAAAAATAAAATAAAATATTTTTTATTCAATTTCAAAATGTAAATTTTAATTTCTTATATATATGGTTTGAGATAATACATGTGTTGGGATTTCTCAAAAATAAAAAAAGAAATAATCCTATGTGCTAAAACAACCTCAATGCTTCTAATGTTAAATATAATTTTGCAAAGGCATCATGCACACCTTTCAGCAATTTGGTTTCACTACCAATTTCAGTAGATTTGTGTTGAAAACCCAACATCCACAATGTTAAATTTAATTTTGCAAAGTCATCATGCTCACCTTTCAATGGATTGGGTTCGTTGTCAATTTCAGATTTATATTGAAAAGTTTGATCAAGATTGTATGTCACAATAATTTATTTGAAAATATAGTTAATTTGTATTAAAAGAAATAATAATAAATATATATTGCAAGAACATTTAAAATTGTATAAGGCGGGCTTAATTATATGGCTTGTTGCATGAAGATGATGTTTTGGTATTCTACCTCAATAATCTATGATGATTTATTTTACTTGTTATTTTGTATTATATATTATTTTGTATTAATTCAAATGACATGATTGGAACAATTTTTTAATCAATGATTGAAAAGAATGCCTATGATGTGTCTCATAGATGAATGCAATTTTTTTTTTCTTCATTGTATGATTATATTATGTGTTGTTCAACTTGATGACTCATTGTTGTTCGACTTGGTGGTGTGCTTCATCAATGAATAATTTTTTTTTTAATTGACAATTGATTTGACATATTATTTTGTATAATATAATTAATTGCTAAGCTAGTAACCCTGGGGGCAAACAAAGCTTTGTTTACACATCTTTCATTTATGTGCAGGCAACTAGTGCCGTTTATATGTTAATATTATTATTTCATGGGCCTTTGTTATTAGATTTGCAATACTTGCCTTGTTACCAATATGTTCAAATATCAATTTGTTGTATAACATTAATTTGTGTTGTTGTTAAATTTCAATTGAGAGCTATGGGGGAGAGAGGGTGAGAGAGAGTGGTAAACAAGGGGAAAGAAATTAAAATAGAAAAAAATATATTTTTAATTTTATTAACCTAAAATCCGAAATAGTAACTCACGTATTTGGTGCATCTTTCAAAAAAAAAACATCAATAATGTAAAAAATCTCAACACTTCTTTCATGTTAGTACATACATGTCATAAATACATAGTTTGGAAGAAATCACATATATTTGCAATTGTTTATGTGCATTCGTGAAAATGTCTAGAAAATAATCATCTGTAGTTATGTGATTATTAAGGATCTATCCTCGTATGAAATGGTAATTAATCTTAATATATATTGTCTATTTATGAAATTTTACATTGATATTATTGTAAAATAAGTTCTCTACCTATCAGAGTAAAATATCATTAGTCTCTCGATTGATAAGTCTAGTTTCTTCAAAAAATGACAGATTTATTAAAATTTATAAATAATTGATATCATAATTCTGTATTATATTTTTTCACTCGATCTGAAAATAATAGTCTATATTTTTATTCTGTTTGGAGATAAGATTATTTCCTTAAAAATTATAAAATTAGTGATTTTGAGTCTTTTGATTGTTATAAAAGCTCACCTAAAATTTAACTAAATTACTAATTGATTATTGTCTTGATATGAATAAGTCTTTAATTGAATGTCTCGTTATTTATTTTAGAAATCTCTTGTCTTGTAATTTTCTTCCCATATCAAGAATCTGAAGAACTAAACAAATTAAATGTCACCTGATCTTTGGAAAAATTAATTGAAATGCTAGTATTTGTGGATAATGTGAAATTACACAAATACCAACACATATAATCTTATAAGAATTTTGAAGTTAAATATGTTTGAATGAAAATAATATTATAATAACTGATCACTTTTGAAGTTCATGTATTTCATGTATCTATTGGAGATTATGTCTTGATACAATAATAATTATCTTAGTGTAAGTATGATATATGTCTTGGGTTTGAGTCTCTTTAGACACTTTCTATCTGAATTTTAAGACTAAGACTCATGCTAAATAAGAGTCTTGTGTATTTGGTATGATTTATTTCATCTCATAATATCCATAAATAAGTTTACACTCAAATCAAATAGTGAGTCGACTGGTGCACACCCATTATACAAATTATGAATAAAATATTTGGAGCTTACTTCTCTCGAAAAAAAAACTTATATCTTGAGTGAGCAATCTTAATCCTCAAAAATTATTTGAAACATCCTTCTTTCTTTTTTTAAAACTCATAATGTAAGAATTAACTTAGTTGAGATATATCTAAATAATAATTACCAGTAATAAAAATATTATCAACATATATAATTAACATCATATATTTTCCATTTGATCCATCCCAACAAAAATAAGAATAATTTGATATTCATTTTCAAAGGATAAAAGTAGTAAGTCTTGAAGATAAATAATTGAATCATATGCTAAGAGATTATTTCAAATCATAAAGAGTTTTCCACAATAAATAAGTATTTTTTAGAATAATAAAATTTGATGGTTGTTGCATAAATACCTTATCATCAATATTATTATGATAGAATGTATTCATAACATCTAGTTCATATACAATTAACTTGTGATAATAAATAATGAAAAGCAATAATCTAATAATGATCATCTTGGTCATAGGAGAAAAATTATCTAAAAATAATTCATCTCTGTCAACTCTATGACTATCAACATAATCTTAAGCCAATCAATATTTTTTTTAAGTCTCATTTTCATCACATACACTCAATTATATTTCATTGTAGGATTACCCGAAGGGTTTGGAACATGATCTCATGTATGGTTGGATGTTATTATACTTTATCAAAAATGGTTTATCATTATTTTGGATGTTATTGCATAAATGCCTTATCATCAAGTATCGAGTATATTTTTTTTTTGAATAATTAGAAGATTGAAGTTGACACTTTGAGTTAGATCAGTTGAAGTAGTATATGACTTGATTAAAGAATATTGTGGATGTGTCTATCTAATATATACTTTTATATTGGCATCATCAAGACTTTCAACCTCAATATTTATTTGAGGATTACCCACAGGTTTTGGAACATGATCTCGTGAATGGTTGGATGTGGTTACACTTAGTTCATCAAATATGGTTTGTCATTATTTTTAATGTTGTTGCATAAATGCATTATCATACTCATGCCTCGTGTCTAATATATACTTTTAGATTGATATCATCATTACTATGAGATTTTTCATTACTTTTCTCAAATCCAACTATGATGGTAGTATTAGGTACAAGAGCATGTGTAGTTCTCAACAAGTGAGGCATGTCAACTTGACAAGTGAAAAATTATATTATTATAGTATCTAAAGATGCATCTTTTTGGATCAAAAATTCTGGAAAAAAAGGTTTATCCTCAAAGCATATCACATTTTTACTTGTAATATATTTTTTTTTATTTAGTGAGTAATATTTGTACCATTTCTACGTACTAGAGTACCCAAAGAAAGTGTCTTTGATGACACATGGAGATATCTTCTTTCTACCAAAAGAAAGATTGTAAATAAAATAAATATAACCAAAATTCATGGGTAGGAAGTAAAAAGTATGTTTGATGGATACATAAGTTAATATGAGATATGCCTTGAAATAATATGAAATAATAAATAGTTGATCAAGAATTTAATGCTTATTGTCATTTATTCTTAGAAATGTGTATGAATGCTTTTGTGTAATAAAAATATCTTATTCATTTTAACAAATATCCATTCTTCATTTCAACTATACCATTATGCACATAACTATCATTATAAAATATTTGGTGAAGTGTTCAATGCTCTTTAATCAAATAGAAAAATTGATATGAAATGTATGTTAAAGTATTATTATTTCTTAACATCATAATATTTAAACTATATTTTTATTATTTTGCTAAAATTATTATAGTTAATAATGATCAAGCCATATTTTCATATCTTATTCTATAATATTTTTGTTAAGTTAAATTTTCATATAATGTGAAGAGTTAATTGTCTTGATCAAATATTTTTATATCTCATGTTATTTTTATTTTATTTTTATAATATTAGTTTTTTTTTATTGTTTCATTTTAAATTTTTATGAATATTATTATCTGCATACTTGCTATGTAAATGTATTGTTTTGTGTACAATATTTTTTTGTCAATGTAATATTTTTTAATAATTATGAACACTTATAATTTATTGTATTTTTTTATTTCAATATGATTTTCATGTCTATCGATGATGCTCATATCTTTTTGAAGGTTTAAATAGAGTTTCATTGATGGAAAAAGTAAGTGGTAAACATTAATATTTAGATCAATATTAAAGATTAATTACATTTTCATAATCGCGATGATGTGCAAACCTTTTGAGATATATTGCTCACGTTTTGATTTTCCACTTATTTTGTCTGAGTAATTTTGTACACAAATTGCATGACATTCAGTTGTTACCCTAATTCGATTTCTCATAACTGGATGATATATGTTAAAATAAAATGTTATTTTATCATAAAAGAGGGGTGAGTATTATTTTTACTAAGATTACGCGAGTCTCATTTCAACTTGTTTCTTTTTTTTATTAGTTTATTACATATCATATTCATGCAATGATTAAATGAGGATATGATGATTATTATTTATCTATTTTTTTTTTGCTTGTAGATTTGAGATTTGATAAAAGAGTATCCATAATATATAAAAATACTCCAATATTATACTTTTTTTATATATTCATGATTTTTGGTGAAAAATTATCGTAAACTCATTTTTTTTAATTAACATAAATAATCAAATCCATATGAATTAATGAGACTGCATATATGCTTTTAAGTCGAAGATAATAGCCTAATAAAATTTTATTTCTTCTACTTGGTTTTGAACATGTCTTTCTCTATTTAAATTGGTTTCTCAGAAGGGTTTATATATAACCTAATATATTTTTCTTATCCATATAATCCTTGGCATCTCTCATATTTTTATGTTTTGGTTGTCAAATTGTGTAGATTTGGTGAGGGATGAACCTACAAACAATGTTACGCAAACCGTATTTTCAAAACTTGGAATTCAGCTTCATATGCAGACTCATCACCCAATTGGAATTCTGAAGAATGCAATATATGAGTATTTTGATTCCAACTACTCAAATAAGTTTGAAAAGTTTGATAATTTCTGCCCACTTGTTTCTGTAAAGAAGGTAATCTTAAAATTTTGAGATTTCACCTGCAAATTTGATAATTATTAATCTAGATTATAAATTATTATAGTCTTAGTTTTATATTTTTCTTGCGACCCAAATTTTGGGGAAAAAATTCTTGTGTAAATCATACCAAAAGGTTACAAAACTATCACTTTTCCATTTTGGTTGGAAAACATTTACTTGGAGGTAAAGGTTGTACCCAATGCACAAAATAATGAGGTAGTCCACCATGTTGTGGTCACCTCTAAGAATATTCCAAGTAATTAAGGGATATCTAGTTATGTCGTCCAATTCAAAGTTTAAAAAGGTAAAAGTATAAGGCAAGACATTTTTATGTTCGTGAGGTGAGGCATAAGCCTTGAGGCGTTGAGACTTAGGTTTTTTGAGCAACAAAATAATTAATTAATTAATATTTTAAAATATATAAAACAAAATAAAATAAATAAAAACAAGAAAATAATTCATTAGAATTATAAAAAAAATATACTAGTTTACTATTATCACAAAAATTTATAACAAAGTCATAAAATAATAATTAAAATATATTATTTCAATTTAAATTATCCTCTTTAAGAGCAGTATCATCTTCATCTAATGTATTCAAAGTAGAAAAATATCTACTCTCATGTAATCTGATTTCATCTAAATCTTTATTTTTATTAATTGGTATTAAATTGAACTCTTTCTCTTTGTCTTTACCTCTGCTTGTACATAGTAAAAAATGTAAATTAATAATTAGGTATAAATATTATAAGTTTTTTTATTAAATTTAATCAAATTTATGATTTTAATTTTTATGTAATTGGTATTTCATTAAGTTTTATTTTATAGGAATGTGAAGAAATTATTTAATCCGATAATATTTGAATCTGCTGGGAGTTGGATGAAACAACTTTAATAGCATCAACACTAAACAACTCATCATCCTTAAGCCAACAAAGATCAAGTTAGAGGAGAGGATTTTATTTTTCCACAATTATTTATTATCTAAATCAATTTTTTCTATTAAAATTGGATCAATATTTAGTTTTCTTTATGGATTTTCTTCTCTCAATCTAGTGTTGTACCTTACATATACTATAGTATTCAATCTTTGATGTTCAAATCTATTTTTTTTATATCTGCAAATAATGAAATAAAGAAAATTACATGTTTAAATAAAATTAAGTTCTTTAACATTGAAATATAAATATATGCATACAAATTTATAAAAATAAAAATATTACTGATTCAAATGTGCTCTAATTTCTTTCACAACCAGAAGCACTACAAGTAAGGCTAAAGACTCGAATAAACAACTTTTGCAACTTTGTTGTTGAAATTCTAAAACGCATCTACCAACTTGTAAGACTTCTTAATATTAGAGCGGTGAGTATTGGCTTCGATGTCGAGATTTTCGAGCAGCACCAAAAATTGATAGACATTGTTTAGGATTTACGAAAACTTATTTTTTTATTTTTTTGAAGACATACGCCTATCAAGTGCGTCACCTTTATGTGCCTCAAAATGAACTGACCTTTATGTGCCTCAAAATGAATTGATAGACATCTACCAACTTGGAGGCTAAAGACTCGAATAATGAATTGATGCATTTTAAATATGCCTTTTAAATATGCCTCAAAATGTCTCACAGAAGAAGACATACGCCTATCAAGTGCGTCACCTTTGTGTGTCTCGAGGCATTTTGTGCATGCCTCGCCGTGAGGTGCCCTCCAAAGCACTTGTTTATGTTTTTTTAAATATTGACCCGATTTAATTTTATTTCATAACAAGTCATCCCAATGTACTATATGGTGGATCCAAAAGATAAAATTCTGACATAATTTTTTTTTGTTATTTTTGTTGTAAAGATTTATCATGTTTTATTTTATTTTAGCTTATTTAATTTATTTTTTGTTGACCCCTTTTTCGGGTGGGAGCACCCAACATGTGGACAAGTACAACCCATAGTTGTGCTTAATAAATAATTAAGGAGTTATTGGTTTCTTTATTTTGGCATGGTATCAGAGTAGGAAAGGTTCCGAACTGAATAGCATCAAATTACTGTTGATGCTATGGTAGTCATTGACACCGACCCATAGGTGGCGTCGTGAAGTGTGTGTGTGGTGGTACACAATGATGTTTGAGGTGGGACACAATGATGTGTTTGGTGGGACACAATGATGTGTGTGGTAGGATTCAATGATGTGTGTGGTGGGACACAATAGTATGCATATATTTCACATGAACTATGCACAACAGTGAGTGTGTGTAGTGTGGGCGTGGGTATGCTAACAACACAAGCACAATGTAGAGTGAGAAAAGCTTTTTTGTGCATGTATGAAGTGTGTGATCATGGTGTAGTTGTGCAGTGTGTATGTGTGTGTGCAAGGTACCATGCACATTCATGGTGTTGTGCATGTGTCGTGTGATTGTGTGAGGTGCTGTTTGCAAAGTGTGCAGCAGTTTGTGACAGCGTAGGCATTAGAACCTTAAAGGAATTGAAATTTTTTTGGTCCATTCAATATTTGCCTGGATGGGATACACAGACATGGGAGGTTCTTCGTATAGCACACATACTGTTGAATGAATGTGTATCCCATAGAGAGTTGGAATTTTTTTATCGAGAATCATACAATGATTTGCTCTTTTTTTGTGCAAGATTGAGATATATTCATGGGCAATATTTTCAAATGTATTTTTGAGGCGTGCCTTGAAGTAGAGGTGTCAACCGGGCCGGGCCGGCTTGGCCCGGCCTGGCACGGCACGAGGCACGACACGATTCGGCCGTGCCTGGGCCGGCCCGGCACGATCATGCCGTGCCGTGCCGTGCCGAAGCCAACCGGGCCTCGTGCCGTGCCTGGCCCAGCACGGTACCATGCCGAAACCAAAATTTTATCAAAATTAGGGTTACGGGGGCACCGAAACCCTGATTTTTTTATAAATTAGGGTTTAGGGCGCACCCGAATTCTAATTTATTTTAAAATTAGGGTTTTGGGTCGCGCCGAAACCCTAATTTATTTTCAATTAGGGTTTCGGGCACGCCGAAATCTTACTTTTTTTTAAATTAGAGTTTTGGGCCTGTCTAAATCCTAATTTTTTTTATTTAGGGTTTCGGGCGTGCCGAAACTCAAATTTTTTTTTTAATTTAGGGTTCTGCCCAACCGGGCCCAACCCCGGTGGATCATGTTGCGGGCCCGTGCCGGGGTGAACTTTACAAAACCGTGCCGGGCCAGGCATGGCACGGTACAATAACCGTGTCGGGCCTGGCCCGGCACGAAAGCATGGATTGGCCTAAAAAAATGGGCCGGTCCGGTCATGCACGTCATGTTTGACACCTCTACCTTGAAGCGAGTCGGTCTAAAAATGCCTTGAGGCATTCCAAAAGAAGGGAATAACATAGAAGGCATACTCATTCTTAGCCAAGGTGCATAAAAGGCATAAAAGCGTACACCTTCCTCGCCTTCTCTGTCAAGGTATATGCATTACAAATCTCTATCATTTGGTTATTAAAATTTAAACTAAAACTATAAAATATATATTAAAAATACCCGAACACTCAACCTAATCATTTGCTTTTGATACGAAAGGAAAAGAGAGAAAAAATCTACCTTATGTGGAAGTTTTGTCGCTATAAAATTAGTTTTCTGCTAATGTTGCAGTATTGATTGTTGGTCAGAATTGAAACTCCACATCTCCTTGCCACTCAATTTTGGTTGCTCTCTCATCTTTCCTCCATGTAATTTTTTAAAAAATTCCAACAATTTTATGCTATAATTTAATGAAACAAATCAGATTATATAATTTATAAAATAATTTAAAATTATGTATTCAATTATATTTTTTTAATTTTATAAAATCTAAAATATTCTTATTTTGTATTCAATTATATCTTTATAATTGGTATATAAATTATGTTTTAATTATTATTATTGTTGTTTTTTAGAATGAGTTTCATTGATTCAAGAATATATAATATTTATACCTAATTAATAATTTATACTAGGTACAAACGGAGGCAAAGACAAAGAGATGGAATTCAATTTTACACCAATTAATAAAAATAAATATTTACATAAAACATAGATATATGATTGTGAATATTTTTTTATTTTTGATATATTGGATTAGGATGATCAAGGAAGCACGGACACGGCTCCCTACAGCCGTGTCCGCGTGTCCGACACCTGGACACGTGGGCACGACACGGACACGGCACGGATACGTGTCCGATACGCCACGTGGCGTATCATTGCAATAATTCGTATCCGATACGCTAGGTGGCATATCGGATGGTTGCATCGGCAGACGACAGTCGTATCCATGCCTATAGTGCCCGATGTCCGACGACGTCGGGTCGCCAACGTTGCCGCATGGGTGACGTTGGCCACTGGCAGGGGGCGGGCACGATTTGAGGGTGAGGTAGGGAGTGGACGCGATTTGAGGGAGAGGCAGGAGTGGGCACGAATTGAGGGGAAAGGAAGGGGTGGCGCGAATTGAGGGGAGAGGCAGGGCAGCTCGAATTGAGGGGAGAGACATGGGCAGGCGTGTTTGAGGGGGAGGCAGGGGCGGGCGTGTTTGAGGGGGAGGCAGGGGTGGGCGTGTTTGAGGGGGAGGCAGGGGCGGACGTGTTTGAGGGGGAGGCAGGGGCAGACGTATTTGTGTGGGAATGTGCATAAAATAAAATATTTTTATAAAATAAAATAAAATATTTTTATTTTATAAAATAAATAATATATATTTATTTTATAAAATAAAATATTTTAATTTAATTTAATTTAATGAATTTTATAAAATACCTAATATTTATAATTAATAATTTTTATTTTATTTTTTATTTTTTATTTTTTTTATCATGTCGTATCCTAGCTATATTCGTATCCTAGTTTTTTAGAATTTGCCGTGTCCCCGTATCCTGCCGTGTCATATCCCTGTGTCCGTGTCCGTGTTCATGTTCATGCTTCTTAGAGGATGGTGATGTCCTTGGAGAGGATAATTTAAATTGAAATAATTTATTATAATTTTTATTTCATGACTTGGTTATGATTTTTTGTTAAAGTTTGAAATTATTAGTATAGTTGAATCTTTTTTTTATTTTATGCCTTTGTTATAGTTCTTTACAAAAGTAGTGAACTAGTATACTTTTCTTTAATAATTCTAATGAATTATTTTTATATTTTTATTTATGTTATTTTATTTTATATATTGTAAAATATTAATTAATTATATATTGTAATGCTCAAAAAATTTATGCCTTAACGCTTCGAGGCTTATGCCTCGCCTCACGAATATAAAAATGCATCACGTCAAGAATACAAAAATACGTCGCCTTACACTTTTGACTTTTAATACTTTGTTCATGAGAGATATTGACCTTTGCATAATAAATTGTAGAGGATATTTTGAGGTTCAGAGATTGTATATCATACTGTTGGATATATTTAAGTTGGATTTTTATCTGTGTACCTATAAGTTTCATTATATTTGTTCCAGTGGAAATATTTCTTCTAGAAGTATTTATTGTGTTCATTTTTTTCTCCACATCATTTTGAACTTAAGTCATAGATCTAAAAGTTTGCTTTTGTTACAAAAAATCATATTTTGTTTTCTCTTTCTATTAAGTTTATAGTCTTTGATATTCTTGTGAGTAATGATGTCGTATCACTAGTTAGGGGTATGTCAATATCAATATTGAGTTTATTTTTTAATATATATTTTGTTTATATCTGAGTTTTATCATAATTTTTTGAGTTAGTTGTTCTGCTAAACATAAAAATTGGTACATTGTATTTTTTCTTTTTTATGTTTTTGTGTCAAATAGATTGACTATTCAGATGATTTTTATAAGAAGTAATCAAGATGGATTATATATATTTTATCACTCAAAAACTTTTTTATGTGTTTGATTATTATTAATTCACTCGTTACATATTCTTAACTTAGATATTTGTTATTAGATAAGTTTAAAATTATAGCATTAAGTATGAATGGAATGACTTATGTTGACTATTAAATATGTTAGCTAGAAAATCATACAAGAGTTTCATATTTGACATATCAAGAATATTTTAGTAAGAACTTAATATATGTAATTTATTTAAATGTTTGGGAATCTTGTAGAATTATCACATATAATAATTTAAAATATTTTGTTATTTTTATTGATAATTATATTAAATATATTTGAATATTTATTTTTAAAGAAAAATTTCAAGTTAGTATTTTTTGTAAAAATATCAAGAATTGATAATATTTTAGAATAAATTATATATCAATTCTTTTGTTTTTGAATAGAATGAGATGATTAACTAAACATCCTATCTAGACACTATTGTATAGAATGAGATATTCGAGAGGAAGAATAAATATTCTTAGTATTTCTACAATATGAAAATGTTCTTTATTATTTTTTTGAAAAGAAATAATATTAATTGCTAATCTTTTGATCAATTTAATATCATGATATGTCATTTTATGTTGTATTTTATATGAATTTATGTATGTAGAAAATAAATTTTTTTATCTTTCATCTAAAATTTTTAAGTGTTTTTTTTTATTCATGATTTCTCTTTTAATAGAGTAGATATTTGCATGTGTTATCAAGTATGTATTCATCTGTACTTCAATACTTAGAAGAGCTATAAATAGTATTCATCAAAGACCAAAAAGATTATTATGAGTATGAATTTGGTGTTCTTTGATGATATGTTTTTTCAAAGACTTGAATAGAGATATCAACTGGGTTATGCCATGTTTGGTACGACTTAAAAAATGGGCAGCTTGGCATGACATATTAGCCTGCTATTTTCTTGGGTCATGCTGGGTCTAGACTCTAAAGGTGTCAAACATGCCTTATTGTACTGACATAGTCTATTTTTGTTTGGCTCATTCGTACCACTGTGATGTGCCCGACACACCATGGTGTTTATAGTATCCATGTCATGCTGGCATAGTTCAAAAAAGGGGCAGCTTAGCATAACCCATTGGCATGGATTTTGGGTGGGTCGTGTGAGGTCATGCCAAGCCAAATCAAGCCTGGCCGGCTAGCTTTGGTTTAGTTCAAGATAGTGGCCAAGCTAGCTTGGGTCAGGTTACGCTAGTCGGTTTGGTCAGTTGAGCCAAAATTGGCTTGCACGAGCTGTCGTGCTGGGTCATGTTGTGTCGAGCCTCTTGTTCCAAAAAATTGGCCCGACATGGCCCTAGCTGTGCCGCATGCTAGCTCACGACTCTTCCATGCATAGTTCTCAATCGTGTCTTGTCATGTCGTGCAAGGCATGGTTGAATTGTGTTGTTCCATGCAACTTGCCCGTGTTGCACGACTCGATTGATATCTTTAGCTAGGTCATGTCAAGTTAGGTTAAGTTTAGGCTAGCTTGGGTTCATTCGAAGCTAACCTATGTTAGGTCCAATCTATCTTAGTTGGCTAGTCAGGTCATTTCGTGCTACATCTTCTGTTGTCTATGGGCTTGCAACCTTGGTTCGACATGGCTCAAGTCATGTCGTGTGCCAACATGAAGCTGCTTTTAGCACTGCTTTGAATTAAGTCATGTTGTACTTGGCATGCCTGGCCCAATTGATACTTATAGATGTGATTCATGAAGATGCACTTTTAGTTCTCTCACAAAATTATAATTCAACTTATTTTTGTACTTGTGTTGATTACTACCCTCACAATTTGTCTTGAGAAGAGTGATGAGATATCTCACATTGCATCATTAGATGTGAGTTTTTTCAAGAGAAAATTATGAAAGATTTATAATTTTTTTAAAAGGTATATATATGTTGGATATGTTTATATTATTTATCGATTAATTCATTTGGTATATTAGTTGATTTAGTTTAAGATTTTGACTTGTATGCTTAATTATTTTATGAAAGGAATAAGTGGAATGTTTTATCCAACTATTTCTATCATAGAAATTTTCTTATCTAATTTTGATATTGTATATTTTATTCTTTGGCATTATCTTGATAGTTTTTGGATTTCAAATTTTTTGTCCGAGATATTTATTATCCAGGATGACGATAAGTTATATTTGACGAACTAAGTACAATCACTTCCAACTATACTTGAAATCTTATTTCAAAGTCTTCTAGTAATTCTATAATGAAATGTAAGTGTATAAGGTGAATATTGGACTTAAATAAAAGATCAAATGATTTAAGACCAAGTTGATAATGTGGGACTTCACACAGACATGTGATTTTGATTATTGAGTTTTTTTTTTCTATTTTGTTAAGATAATCACTATCATTATTTTTTTATTATTATCTTATAGGTAAATTATTCTTAGTTGAAAGCAAGAAATATATTTATTTATAGTAATTTTGAGGAGGATGTATTTATACAGTAGTCTCTTAAGTAGTTATATTTTTTAATCTTTAGAGATGTATATTTGTTTAATCTTATTTTTATTATCATGGATCAAGGAAATAGTATATGTAATATTGATATATATCGATAATATTTTTATTACCATAATAATAATTTGAATATATCTCAATCGAAAATGTTCTTGCATTATTTGTTTCACACATGAGATTTTTAGGGTATTTTTGATATTTTTTGAGTATTGAGGTTGCTTATTGAGAAGATATTATTTTTGTATTCCAGATGAGGTTTGTTTGATATATTTTTTCCTAGCTTGACATGATAGTATGTGAACCAGTCAATTATTAAGAAAAACTTATTGAATGTTCAAAATTAACATTAAAAACTGTTATATCATAGAAAAAAAAAATTCAAATGTTAATTTCTATCACCTCTATTGTAATTTGCCCAATTTTTTTTTTCTATCTTCAATAATGGTCTAATATATCTGCAGAATTTTGATGAGGTCTTGGTTCCTGCTGACCATGTGAGCAGGAGCTATAATGACACATACTATGTGGATTCTGAAACTGTCTTGAGATGCCATACCAGTGCCCATCAGGCGGAGCTATTGAGGATGGGACTCACTCATTTTTTGGTAACTGGAGATGTTTACCGCAGAGACTCTGTTGATTCATCTCATTATCCTGTTTTTCATCAGGTTTCTTGAAGCAGAATATATCAATTGTTATTTTCTTTAAATTTTTTTTCTGGTAGCGATTATCCAATTTTATACTCACTATTTTAATATCACGTTTTGTTACAATTGCAGATGGAAGGGGTTTGTGTTTTCTTTTCTGATGATTGGCAAACATCTACCATGGAAGCCACATCTTTTGCAGCTGAGGATTTGAAGAAGTGTCTCGAGGGGTTGGCACAACATTTATTTGGTAATTTCTGAAATAATTCAATGTTATAATTTGTATGATTACACAAATATTAACACACTGAATTTACTAAGAATTATAAAGTTAAAAATATTTGTGCGAGAATGAATTCAGTTTAATGATTATTTGAGAAGTTCTTGTGTTGCATGTATGTATTGGAGGTCATGTCTTTATGCAATAAAAAATCTCTTCGCCTAAGGACGGTATGTTTAAAATTCAAGATTTATCAGACACAATTTCTCTAATTTTTAAAAGTATAACTAGAAGGAAACCAAAGTACTATGCTTGATGAATTAAAATAGATGGGTAAATGTTGTTAACAATAAATAGTGGCAATTATAGTTTTTTTTTTCTTTTCTGTAGGAATGATGGGAGTGAAAGTTGCCACGTAAACATGCATATCTACTTTTTGAAAATATGATAGTTAAAACAATTTGCACTTTCGTGTGTTCTTGGTTTATACTTTATTTGATTTTAAAATTCATCTTAATTATTTTTACACTTAATTCAAATTGAATAATATAGTTCATTTTATTTGATTTATGGTATATTCTTTCTTTTGTTATTTATTTTTACTAATTTTGGAACTCATCAGGTCCCGTGGAGATGCGATGGGTTGATACATATTTTCCATTTACTAATCCATCATTTGAACTTGAGATATGTTTCAAGGTATTTTTTGTCATCATTTTGTGTGATATAATTTTTTGTATATACTCTTCGATAATGTTCACAAGGTATTTTATGAACTCATCTACTCTATCTTAATTTTGTTTTTTATATCTAGTCATTTGCTAAATATATATAAAAAAAGTCATTCAGTATACACGGCTTATACTTTGGAGTTTGAGAGATTAATATCTCGATAGTCGTATTTCTAAAATTTGAATCATTGTTTGATGAGTTTCGAACTTGAGACCTCTCATTCTTAAACGAAAACATGTGTTATCACTTCAAGACATGACCTTATATTTGGTAAGTATCAAAGTTTTAAAAGGCAAAGTGTAAGGTAAGATATTTTTGTGTTTGTGAGGTGGGGCATAAACCTCTAGGTATTGAGACAGGTTTTTTGAGCATCATAATATATAATTAATTAATATTGTAAAATATATAAAATAAAATAACATAAATAAAAACAAGAAAATAATTTATCTGAATTATAAAAAATATATATTAGTTTATTACTTCATAAAAAATCATAACAAGATCATAAAATAAGAACTAAAATAAATTGATTCAGTTTAAATTCTACTTTTTAAGGGTAATACCATTCTCATCAAATATATCAAAAGTAAAAAAATATCTACTGTCATGTATTCATATTTTATTTAAATCTTTATCTTTATTAATTGGTGAAATTGAACTCATTTTATTTGTCTTTGTCTTTGCTTGTACCTAAAAAAATGTAAATTAATAATTTAATATAAATATTAAAAGTTTTTTTATTAAATCTAATCAAATTTATGATTTTAATTTTTGTGTATTACTTGGTACTTCATTAAATTTTCTTTTGTAGGAATATAAAGAAATTATTTGATTCGCTGATGCTTGAGTCTGCTGGGAGTTGGATGACACAACTATAATAGCATCAATATTGAATAACTCATCATCCTGAAGCCAACAAAGATCAAGAGAGAAGAGGTGATCTTCTTTCTTCACAATTCACTCATCATTCAAATTAATATTCTCTATCAAAATCGGATTAACATTTTAATTTATTTGTAGATTTTGTTCTCTCAATCTAGTATTGTACCTTACATATACTAGAATATTTAATCTTTAATGTTCAAGTCTATTTTTTTGTATGAATCTGTAAATAATAAAATAAAAAAAATTATATATTAAAATAAATAAAAGTTCTTTAGCATTGAAATAGAAATATATGTATAAAACTATACAAAAATAAAAATATTATCGATTCAAATGTGCTCTAATTTTTTTTACATCTCGAAACATTATGAGTAATGCTAAGGATTTGAATAACGAATTTTTGTAATTTTGATGTTGAACTCTCAAAATGCATCCACAAATTTGTAGAATTTCTTAATGTTCGAGAATCAATTGCAATGCAAATTTTAAATTCACTCATTGCTTGGTCAAATGAATCCAATTGAATGTTATCTTTTAAATATTCTTGATAATTCAATTTTCTATCCATGTATTCAAATAATTCATTCCTCACATCATCAACATTAGAGAACTTATTCGCATACTGTAATTAAGGATTAAGATAGTAACCTGTTGCATGTAAAGGTCGAAGAAGATGCAGAGTTCATCTTACTTCAATTTTTCTCCAAATTAGGTCATATTTTCTCTCCATGCTCTCATTATTAAATTTAATTTTTTTAGCAGAATTTATCAGCTCATAAATATAACTCATGATTGCTTTTTCCTCTGAATTAACCTCTATTAAGATACTAACTAATGGAACATTAGTTTTAATGCAAAAAACAATGTGGTTACAAATTTGGATCAAATAATATTATATTTCGAGTTTTTACACTTTCTATCTTTTTAGTTTATTTGCTTGAACACCAATTTTTTGAGGAGAACATTGCTATAAGACATTATGTTTTCTTATAAAGGCTTTGAAGAGTAAGAAATGAAGTAGCAAACTGTATAATTGCTGGACGAAAAGTTAATGATTTTTTGTTAATATTCTCAAGCTAAGAACCTAAGTATGATCATATATGAACTTCACTACTTGCCTAGCTCGAGCAAGTGTAGTATCATGAATATTTAACTTTTTAATATTTTTTTACATCAAATCAATATAATATGCAGCACAATGAGTCTACCACAATCTTTTTTTTTTTTCATAAGTCTCATTTTAGCATTCACATAATGAGAAGCATTATCAGTGATGACCTGCACAATATTCTTCTTCCCAATTTCTTCAACTATATTATTAAGATATTTGAATATTAATTTTTTATTTTTTAATTTATTAGAAGTATCAATTGATTTTATAAACTAAGTGTCAACATGACTATTCACCAAAAAATTAATAATACATTCTCTTTTCATCTGTCTAACTATCTGACATAATTGAATATTCATATTGTTTTTAAACTTTTTTGTAATTTTTCGTAATGATACTCAGGTTATTTATCTCTTTTTTAAGAATTTATATTTTCAATTAATGCATAGATGGATACATAAACTTGGCCCAAATTTTATAACAGCATCAATCATAGGAATTCAATAAGGATTATTTATAGTGTTGAATGCGAGACCTTTTTAAATAAATAAATCTATTAATTTTTCTACATATTTTTTTTATTTTTTCTTGTTTTCACCTTGAATTCAAATTACTTAGATGAGTTTGTGAATTGATAAATTTACCCATGGGTTCCCTAGAACAAGTCCTCCATTCTCACTTTAACTCTCACTCTCTAAAATACTTTTCGTTTTGGACAAGACACTATCATTCATTGAAGTTGGACTCATACCAATTTCTTGAAGTAATTTATTTTTTTTTTCAATTTTTGATCATTATAATTGATCAATGTCCTTGCTTTCTAATCTAACATTTTTATTAGCCCTGGGATATTGTTTCATATCATGATGAGTTCCAGCTAAGTGATATTTGAGTCTATCCACCCCTTCCATGCATCTTTGATTGTAAAATTTAAATCTCAAATATTATTTCCTAGAAACTTCTATAATATATTTTCCCACAAATTTTTTTTTTGTTTTTTTCAAATCGGAATAACTTATCCTTAAAAAAATATCAATAATAATATTTAGTCTTTTATATTTATATATAACAATAAAATTAACTTAAAAATAATAACAAAACATAATTGAAAGGAATTTAAAAATTAAAATTAGAATTTAAATTACTTAAATTGATTATGAATGCTAATGTATATGAGTATCCATATATATTTTTTGGGATGATATTTTATTTATAAATTATTTTAATTATTTATCTATTCCTTAATTATATATACGACTATATATTAACTATCTACAAAACTATATATCTATAATTCTATATATCATTATTTTTTATGCTATATATAACTATATCACTTATTTAAATATATATAACTATTTATAATTATATACAAAATATAATATATATTAATATGTAATTATCTTCAAATCTATATATATTATATATATAATTATTTGAATACCTATATGTTTTATTATATATAACTAATAGCTATATGTATAAATATTTATAATTATATATATTATCTCTATAATTTAAGTTTTAATATATATAGCTATATGTTAAAAAATATATATAATTATTTATATTAAGTTGGATAAATATTTAAAACTTTATAAATTATTATTATGTATAACTATATGTAATTATGTATAACTATAAATATATAACTTTATATATATAATATAAATAATATACTTATGGAGCAATGCCGAAAAAATTGAGATTATACGGCATGAGCGTCTGATTATATAGAGCAGTGCCGAAGAGATCGGATTATATGGAGTTGTGCCGAAGGGATTAGATTATATGGAGTAGCGTCGAAGGGGTCATATTATATGGAGTAGTGCTGAAAAAATTAGATTATATGGGGCAGTGCCAAAAAAATTGGCATTGGATTATATGGAGCAATTCAGAAAAAATTGAGATTTTTGAGCGGGGAGCATAAGATTCGGTGTCGGCTTAGGCGTCAAAATTTTCGAGTGGCGCCGAAAAAATAATCGGTACTATTTTGATTTTACGAAAAATTAATTTTTTTTAATTTTTTGAAGACACCTCGTAGGCGTATGCTTTGTTTTTTGAGGCTTGAAAGACTCATTTAAAACACACCTCTTAATGCCTCACAGAAGAATGGGTACACCTATCTTGTGCGTTGCCTTTTTTTATGTGTCTCGAGGTGTTTTTCGCACACCTCGCCCTGGGGCGTGCTCCAAGGCATTTCTCGTTTATATTTTTTAAAACACTGATAAATATAAAATTATTATTTTGTATTTAATTTTATTATTTATTTTTGCAATTTACTATTTTTTATTCTAACATTCATAGAATAAATGTGGGCAAAGAAGATTTGAGTTATAGTGTTTTTTTGATACTCGAAAACATTATGATAGGAGATATTTTTGATGTTTGGAATTTTGCTTGTAAGGTTTGTGATTTTATAGATTTAGAAGAAAAAAAAAACAACAAATGATATACATCTACAACTATGACAGTATACAAAACAACAGCACAAACACAAACTATTGCAGAAAACACAAAAAAATATGGTTCACTAGTCGTTTAACACGACTAACTATATTTCCAGAAAAATAATTATGCATCTAAGGTTATAACTAAAATTAGAATGTTCTTACACTATGTGTTGCAACCGGGATGAAAATTACAGAAAGAGAGAGAGTGAGAGAGAATAAAGAAAAATAGTCAGACGGAAGAGAATCCACAGAGCAAAAAAAAGTAAACAAAAAAACATATTTATATATAACAGTTTCTTTGTTTAATTAACCGGAGTGGGTCGGATTACTGGGACGGGCTAGGCTCGGCTCTAAAATTTTTTTTGGCCCGCTGACCGAGCAGCGGGACTTATACCACCGTACTATTGTTGTATTCACAGCCTCTTAATATTTTCTTTTCTACATTTACATGAAAATACTAAAACAAAAATATTTTTGATTATACAATATAAATAATCAAAATAAAATATATATACAAAATTTGATGTAGCAAAATAGTGGAAATAATACATAATAATACGTAGACACTCCCCCTCAAATTTGTGGATAAAAATGCAATACATCAAGTTGTAGGAAAAATGTGTGGTTTTTTAATGACTTTGTAAAAATAATTTTTTAGTTTCCAATAAGAATATATGTTATTATGTCTTTTTGGATTTTATTTCTCGTAGAATAATATCATTTTATATGTTTTCTTTGTTTATAGATAATTGAATTTTAAATATTATGTTTGATTACTTTGTTATCAAAATAGATAATGAAATGATAAGAAATAAAAATTAATTTCTTACAAAATATAACTAATTGAAAGAAACGCACAAGTCACAAGGCATAAGTAATTATATGTATAATTTTTTATTTTGTATTTATATTAGATCTAAACATAATTATTTTTTAAATTAATGAGACAATTCACTTTTAGAGAAGTAAAAAATATTATAATACACCTTTTGTTTGTGCAGGCTAAAGCTTAACATGGGACACCAATTTTGTGATCACAACTACATGTTTGATCAACAATGATGATATGTTTGTGACCTCATCACATGACTAATCGATCATCCTTTTGGTGCCCGTCAATGATGATTTTTTGATATCTAGAGTATCACAATGATGCCTAACTAGGCACTCCCTCTTTGTTCATGATGTCATGTTATTGCTTGATGGGAAAATTCTTCTCTTAGATTCATGAGATGGAGATCTTAGGCTATTATATCATGTTGAAGTAAAAAAACATAAAATATTCATAGTTATAATTTTTATTTTTTTATTTTTTTTTATATTTTTGATGGACGTATCTAATCTGTGAGTTATATCAATTATTTTGATCAATTATATAAGTGTATTTATTATTATATTATATTGTTTTGTTGATTAAATATTATTGCATTATTATTTATTATTTTAGAATTGTAACATGATATCAGGGTGATATCCTAAGGAAAAATAAACTTCATGGCGTGTATGAGTAAGGGTTAGGAATTCTAAAGAGAAGGTGCATTTACTATGTGTCAGTCCTTGTTGTCGCACACTAACTGTGTGTGATGAAACCATGATGGCAGAAAACTAATTTTTGTTGGAATTGAGATAATGGTACAAAGGAGGGGGTGTGGTAGTTGGCATAAGAGATGTATCATTGTTAGTGTGATAAACATAAGGTTGTGCAGCAAACCCAAGGTGATTAGCATGGCAGTCAGATGATAGTGATGGTGGTTCTTTTTGGCCAGATATCCTAATTAGGATTTAACATAATAAAAAATGAGATTAAACCTTAATTTAGTTTGGATAAAATTAAGATTTAGTGCAATTTTATTTTTTTGGAGAAAATAAAATAGATTATTATAATTGATATAGGTGGAGAAGAGCTTTGGTTCATTGTACATATATAAGAGGATCAGTTATATTAGAGATAATTGTTGAAATTATTTGCAAAGAGGAAATTTAAAGCTTTACATAATGGTGATAGGGATATGCTGATTATTAAAGCCATGTAGAGTTTATCCACCATGACACTTTTACTTATTATAGAGGAGTAATTAAAATTCTTTCTAATATTATAATAATTTTTTTTTCAAGTATTATTAGTTAAATTTATATTCTTATATTAAATTTCTAGATTATTTATACATGAATAAATATTCATATTACTTGTAATTACATATTATTTATTATAGACTAATGATTATTTTTTTTAAATAATCGAATATGATACTATGATAGTATTCAACCTTAATTTTTTTTATTTTTTTGTGTTATGCTTATTTTTGACTAGTATATTAATTTATTTTTTGAGAGTTGTCATTCCATATAATTTAATTTTGTTTTTTTTTCAATGATGTTTGTTTGTAATATTAAATAATTTTGAGAAAGATTTTATTTAAAATTGAGTATGATAGATTGTATGTTCTTTTTTCACAATAAAATTTTACTTTACATCTTTGAGTATTTTGGATTTATTAATTATGGATCACTAGCCTAAGTGAGAATATTTTATTTGTCTTAAAAGTATTTTGATTATTAAGTATGATATATGCCAATTAAGAAATCTTACCAAAGTTTTCTATCCTACACGTTGGTTTGATTTCAGTAGGTACTTATTCGATTTGATATACTTAAATGTATAAGAATTTAGTAGAGATGCGACTGAAGAGAAATTTAGATGTTTGATTATTTTTGTTAATGACTATTTGAGATATAAATGGATATATCTTTTTTATAATAAATCGCATATTTTTTTTAATAAAAAAATAAAAATAAATTTGATAAAAATATTTAAAAATTAAGTAATATTGTGTTATAGTATATATCAGCTTGATTCATTACTTATTATATATATATATATAAAAAATAAGATTATGTCATACTTTATTTGATGATACGCATCAATATAATGAGGTTGTTGAAAGAAAAATTACATATTTGATTTAGACAACTTAATCACACTCACACCTACTTGGACAAAATTTTGAAATATATTTGGTGAGAGATAATTTTAATCATAATCTATCTTATATATATAGATGTGTAAAATGGGTAATGCCATGTCGGCATGACCTATTTTTTGTGGCCTAGTCGGGTATGACACAACTTGATTAAAGCTGGCTCATCATGCTCGGCTGGTCTGGTTTTGGGCAGATTTGGGTTGGGCCATGCTAGATCATGCCGAGTCGTGTTGAGTCGTGCTCAGGGGCTAACCTGCATTCTACTACCAGCTTGGTCTACCATCTACTAATCACTAGTTTATGATTTTAATTTTTAAATTTTATTTTTGTAAATTAAAACTTTTAAATTATTCATTATGAGTTAGAGTTATTGTTATGATATTATTTTACAATTCACATAAATTATAAATCATAATAAAATAAAATTATTAATACAAATTTAATAAAAATAATAATAATAAAAATTAATTATCCAATCAAACCAAAAATAAATTAACATAAGTACTCAAGTACACATCATAATAATTATCAATCATAATCATACTCAACTTTAATATCAATCGGTGTAAGTATGTAATTGATCATCATCATGTAGTATTCCCCATTGTATCACTAGCAGTGAGTATAATATTCTTAAAGTCTCATAAGTGATTATTTGTAAGGTAAGTATAATTCTAATGATGTTCGTGTTTATTTGAATTTTTTTTTCTTAGGCATACTGACAAGCAAATATTACAAAATTCTTATTTTTGTTAGGTGTCCGAAGATATTTTTTAAGTTATGTATTTTTTCTAAAGTAGAGGAAATAACATTAATCTTCGCTTGTATTATCTGGTTAATAATGTGACGCATGAAGATGTAAGTGGGCTGTGAGGCTTGGGCACGGCTCGATTGAGTTGTGCCGGACCAGGCATGACCAAGCTTTCTGCCTCGTAGGCACGGTTCTGGATTGGACTTGTACCAAGCGAGGTTCGATTGGACCGTGCCTGACCCACCTGATTTTTTTTTTAAAATACTTTTTTATTTAAAAAAACCCACCTTACTTTTTATACATGGTAGTTTTTAAAAAAACCACCACATGTTTGGTTGAAGGCGCCCGCATGGGACGTTCTGGGCCCATGTGGAAGAGTCACATGTGGAGCGTGCCTCTCCTCCCTTCCGGGCTGAGCGCTCGAGTCGAACCTTCTGGAACTGAGGTAACGACGAACCCAACGGCCCAAAAAATTATAAAAATGAGGTGCATTCAGGTCGTTAGATGCATTCTCAATAGCCAGGGAAGACGATCCGATTGCTGTCGAATTTATGCACTATTTAATCATTAAAAAATATTTAAAAAATAAAAAAATAGGTTTTACAATTTTTTTTGGTAATTTATTAATTTTTTTTTCTTCTCTCTCGCATTCTCAATATCTCAACTCTCTCTCTCTCTCTCATCTCATCTTTATCTCTTCTTGGTTTTCTTTTGAATTTTGCTATTTGCTTTTGGTTTGCTTTGGCTTTGCTCTCGGGACTCAGGTGCAGATAATCGACTGTGGTGCGGGCGGTGTGATTTTTTCAACCATATCCATATTCAGTATTTCATAACAAGTATTATTTTTTAAATTTTATTTAGTTTTTTACTTTTTTTATTAATAATTAAATATCAAATAATTTTTTAATTAGAAATTAGAATTTAGAATATAATTAATTAACTAAAAAAAGTTAAATGTCATAGTGAATTTAAAGATAATGAGATTAAGGCTCTAGAAGGCCTTTGCGTCTTACTGTACTTTATGCTTTTCATAACCATGATCATAGGTAAACCCAGCTAAGCGGTGATATCTTTGAGGTTTTATCTAGTTTAGTTTTTATTTTGATTCTTTTCATATACCACAACTAGATGTGTCAAATGGGCTGGGTGGCCCGTGCCAGGTGGCTCGGACATGAGTAGGTTTAGTCGTGCCTGGCCTAGCATAGCACGGTCCAGGACTGTGCCCGGGCTTGTGTTGGGTGGACTCTCGGCATGACTCTTGCTGTGTTGTGCCGAGGAAATTAGGCTCACGTGCCATGCCGGGCATGACCTAGGTGCCGGCACGTGGCACTACATGGGGCACTTCTAGACATGTATCCTAGGGATTCACAATCTGGTTGGGACTCAGGACTACACCCTACCCGATGCCTGGCATGATGCCCAACGGGCAACACGGTGATGGCGTAAGGGGCGACGTGGAGATGGCGTGATTCCCGAAGGGCGACACAACGAGCTGAGTGGGTTAGCGGGACTACCTACTCAGCTTTGGGGAACGCTTTTATTGCCAAATCATGGTACTAACCATCCTGAAATTGGGTTGACTTTGGGCGGCGGCCTATGCCGGTATACTCTCCAGGTTTCGTGATGTGCCGGCATGTACGTAGAGGTGTCAAACAGACTGGGCCTAGTTGGCCTAGCCCAGTTTTAGGTGGCCCAATCGGGCCACCATGTCATGTCTGACACGACATGGTATAGAAACTATGTTGTGCATGACATGGCACAGTTTCTTTAAGCTAGTCCCGACACGACAGGTTAGAAAAATTCTGGGTCGGTCCCGTATGAGCCAGTTTTAAATTTTTAATAAAATTTTTTTTCAGATTAGTATTTAGCTTATGTTTATTGTTTATATGTTTTCAATATTTAAAAATTTTTTTTTATTTGTTTTAGTAATTAGTTAATGTTAATTATTAACTATAAATACAAAATTAAATTTTAGATTTTTATTTTATTAAATTTAATAAAATATTAAGTTTATTTATTATAATAAAGATAAACTATAAACAACATAAATTTTAAAACTAAATGTGTATCAGTGTAAGTGTATGAATTAATAAAATATTTAAACTTAAATATGATAAAAATTAAAAACCAATACAAAATCAAAATTCACAAAAAATTAATATTTAAGTTTTAAGAATCAAATGCATCAATCCACAATTACAAAGGCACCAACTTATGGCTCAAAGTAATATCACAAACGAAAAAAATAAACATAAATTCAATGTAAATGAGTAAATTCAAATTAATTATCAGACATAAGTATCGCAATTCGACAATCGTCAACAGTCAATATTATCAATCATGATATCATCCTTAATATTAATATCACATGGATTATCAATAGTATTCAACTCTTCCGCTTTAGCTGCAGTCCCAGTATGATCCTGCATGCCCAAGTTCAAATTCTTTTAATCTTTCATACATGCTAATGCTTTAATAATATTTAAATATAATCTCGATCTTCTATCTGAAATCATATTCACTGTAACAGAAAAAGTAAATCACGATACTACACTCGATACAAGATGAGTTAGTAGATCCCATGCTATCTTAGATATCATGGGAAATGTAGACTCATATGATTTTTACCACGGTAATATATCAAGATTCTTAGTATCAAAATGTGATAAAATTTATAGTAGTAATCGGTATCTAAGTAACGAGACAGCTCGTTCCTATTTGACGATCCACCTCATCATTTTTAACTTGCCAACTGAATGAAAAAGTTATCATCTTTGAATATAGTATCTATGTCTTTATTCTGAGTCTCACTAATACTACCATCATACCTAGTATCAAAGTATGTAAAGGGCTCAATCAATTTTTTTGTGAATGAATTATTCAGGTGAATCTTCCAGGTTAATGAACAAGGAAATATAAGTCAAAATGTTCTCTGTCCCTTTCACCTTACTCTTAGGATCCATGTAGACAGCCATACAATAAATAGATGAGGTAGTGTACCAGTACTCTAAGTATTTGGTTTCCATCTCTACAATCATATCAATAAGTGTCTGGTCATCTTGATACTTCCTAAACATATTACTAATGTTATATATGTACTTTAGTGTAATGTAAGTCGTGATAGTATACACTGACGAACACATTCACGTGTCATAAAAAATCTTTAGAAATTTCATAAATAAAATTTTTATAGCTCAGTTGATCTCTTTAATAATAAGTTCATCACTCTTACTATTGATATAATTAGATATTATGTGTTCGTATCTAACACATGACTTTAACATCAGGCAAGTATAATTTTAATGGTGTCTCACATCTAATTAAATTTTTTTTTTAAGATTCACAAACAAACAAAGACTATCGAACTCCTGTTATCTTCGATGCGTGCAAATATATTTTAGTGAGTTACATATATTTTCTAAAGCGGAGGCACACATCTTCATTACCGTTTGTATATTCAGGTTAATCACGTGACACATGCATCTAATGTGAAAAATCTTTTTTAATGGTCAATCTTTAATATTCCTAACAAGTAACAAATATATTAATTGCAACTTCATTATTAAATATATTATTGAATGTGATACTAAAAATTTTATTTTAAATTTTATATTATCTAAAAATTTTCATCATGCATTTAAAAATGATCAGACCATCATGAGGATTGAGAATCTCAGAGAATTCTAAAATTTTTTTATTTAGTATTAATTTAGAATATACAAAGTGATTGATGAGGTATGCATAAGATGCATTATCGTGATTAGTCTAGATATCAGATATTACTTTACTATATTTCCTAAATTTATTAATTATTATTTATTTTTCTAACTTATAATATTTTAATATGTCGTTATTTAATGTGGACCTAGGAATCCTATGATATGCAGGCTGAAAATATGTCTGCATGATATTGATTATCCATGGATTCGTTGAAAATTTAATTGGAAGACACATCGTGGTGATCAATTTGACCATATCTTTCTTTCCCAATTCGTTATGATATATGAAGGGAGTAAACTTTGAGACCGAGCTGGATCTAATCTCAAAAAATATATCGTTAAGATTAGTTTGACTAGGATCTAATGTACTATGTTTTTTGGTGTATAGTTTGGCATGCCTTTTAAGGTGCCCAGTCTCACATGAATATTTACCGCTTAAAATTTTTTTACAATATACGTACCGTATCGATTTTTCTTCGGTATTCCTAAAATTTTTTTGTTTTATTATATTAAAGTGAGTTCAAACTACTGAAATTTTTCTAGTTTTTTATTTTTTAGATATTTGGGTCGAGACATCCAAAGAAATCAAAGTTTCAGCAATCTCGAATCTTTTCATAGAATTTTTATTTTCTAAATTAAAATTTTTTTATTTTCTAAATTAAAATTCATTTTATTTTCGTTATTTAAATTATTATTTGTTATTTTTTAATTTTTTTTAAATTAAAGAGTGGAGAGAGAGAGAGAGAGTCTAGAATAGAAAATAATTTTTAAAATTTTAAACTAACAACTTAAAAAATTAATTAATAAAAAAATATTTGTAAACTGAAATGTGTAAACTTTAATTTTTTTATATCCGCTCCGCTCGCGTACCACAATCCACACCAAAGGCTAAAGCCGAGCCCCTAAGCTTGAAATGCAAAATATCAAAATCTTAAGAGAGAGAAAATTAGAGAGAGAGAGAAAAAAAAATTAGAGAGAGAGAGAGAGAAAAGAGCAAGAGTCAATAGATTTATATTTTTAAAAAACATAAAATTTAGAATGAGGTGGATATTTTATAGATTATTAAAAGAATTTAAAAAAAAGTATTTTTTTTGATTTTTATTTTTAATAATTTTAAAATGGGCAGAATTTTTAGGGCTATCAGATTTTTCTTCATAGATATTGGAGGCAAAATCCAATTGTTTAGATTAGATTTTTTTATCGTTGAATCAGTTCGACCGTTGAACTAACCCGAATAGTTCTTATTCCAGAAGCTTCGGCTTCTTGAATGGAATGAAAATAAGGAATCAGGACTTATACTCGGCTTGAAAAAGATCATGGGTTGAGTTCTGGCCTGACGGAACTTTCATATCCGTTGGGCTCGAGTATCGCGTAGTCAGGTTCAGGTCATGGCTTCAAGCATGGTGGGTCGGGCTCGGGGCTTATCTCAGCTAGTGTTGATATACCATGCCTTCGGGCCTTGGTACTAGGTCGTGCCTGGCCCGGCACGTGGCCTGGTTGGCCTCGGCATGACACGACATGAGCCATGCGGTGAACATGCCTGGCATGGGCACTAGTCATTCTCGTGCTGTGCTGGGCCAAGCACGGTGGAATCGTGCCGTGCCTCTGGCCGTGCCAGCTCGGCCCGGCCCATTTCACACATCTAATGGTATGATTACTATACTGTGCTGTGCTTGGCACGGCACGAGGGCCCGTATTGTTGGTTGGACTTTGGATTACAAAGTTTGAAAACTGGCCCGAGATTTGGGTTTGGCCATTCAGGGCTGGGTCATCAGAGCCTGGGGCACGTTTTGGGTTGTGCCCATGAATCGTGCCTTCAGGGCATGGTACTGGGTTGTGCTTGGCCCGACATGAGTTATCTCGACACGAGCGAGCCAACCTAGCATGAACCTACGCATGGTTCTGGATTGGGCCTTGCTGGGCTAGGCATGACTGAGTCGACATGTGCCTCGGGTCGGGCCCAGGGTGCCCATCTTGTTTGACACCTCTATTCGTGCTTTGGGGGGGCTCGCGAGCCATGGGCTTGGGTTGGGGGTGCGTCCACGTGCACTTAGGTCGTGCAAAGCAGACCTGCTCAGCCAACCACGTAGTGGGCTAATTAAAAAAACTTGCCATATGTACTAGGCATGGTAGGTTTTGGGTCATGGTACTCGTGCGGTTGGATTGTTCCTATGGGCCATGCATTCAGGTCGTGCCTGGCCCGACATGAGGTCTGGCGCTCCCTGGCTCATAGCATCCCCTGACCCAGCACGACATGAACTATGCTTCGGGCCGGCATGACTTGGGTTTGGGCATTTTTTTGAATCATATCATGCTGGGCTAGTCACGATTTAGTCAATTCGTGCCTTGTGCCTTGCTCGGATCGCCTGGCTCACTTGCTGCTTCTACATAAAACAGATGTATTTTTTTTATATTTCTTCTAGATGTTATATTTTAGAGAAAGACTAATTAGGTTGCCTCTAAGAATTTTTGCATACTTTTATTTTATCTTTGATGTGATAAATATGAGATGAATTAGTATTTAAGATGTGATAAATTAATATTTAAGATCTTAGAATGTCTTTCTTGAATATTTCAATACTTAATAAGAGTAAACATTTTATATTAGAGAATAAAAATTGGTAGGATTTTAGTGAATATCATTGTTATCTATTTTTATTATGACTTTTTTTTTTGACGAGATTATGAAGTGTGTGAGTTCAAATGTTCATGAATATATTATTTTTACTCTCTCGCCTTTAGTTCCACGTGAACCATCAATTAGTAGAGATAGAGAGAGTCTATTATTGATTACATATATGTATGTTGATATTTAGTATAATATTATTTTTATTGGGTCGTCTTTACAAATAAATTTAGATCATGTTAATTTTGAAAAGAGTTGTTTAATGAGAAAAGTGATTCCTTTTCAGACACATATAATATTGTAGTCCACGAGTCTTCCTTAATACAAGTTTATATTGAGCAGTAAATATGAAACGTAATCATTTATGACTTAGAATTTATACTAGAAAGAGTGATATCAATTATGCTCAAACCATAGATGAACCTACTAAGGAGTTAGATGATATTGTAGTCAGTCCATGTGATCTTGACTTTTTGATTTTTTTTTTGAAGGAACGTAAAAGTTATACTTAATATCTAATTTTACATGTTTTGTTGTATTGTTATTTTGTTTATTTTTTTATTATCAAATTTTTATTTTTCTTAATTATATATTGATATTAATGTATTTTTTTGAGCCTTCAAGTATTATCTCTTTAAATATGATGTCACACCATGATTGAAGTGATGAATGTCCTTTAATTTAATGAGATTTTAAAATTAGTTACATGATTTTCAGGAAGATTTATTATTGGCTATAAGTGGATCTTTATTTAAAAGATTATTCAAAATAGAAATGTAGATCGCCTTAAGGCTAGACTTGTATCAAGAGGATTTATACAAATCTTTGTTGTGGACTATTAAGATATTTACTATTCAATAATCAAGATGGTTTCAGAATAAATTTTATTTTTCTTAATGTATCTCATTATTATTGAATATATTAACTATACATAAAAAATATATTTCTTGATGAGACTTTGAGAAGTGAGTGTATATGAAGTAGCAATATTGGTTTCGAGTAGTACATTTAAATGTAATTTGTAGATTGGAGGTGTTGTATGATTGAAGTGGTCATCAAAAATATGATTTTTGAGATTTTCATAGGTAGTCGTGTTAATTGGGTTTTACAAATATATTATTGATTTTTATTTGTTTTTTCTTAAGAGTCTTAGTTGTATGATAATTTTGTTAATTGTTTACGTGAATGATATTCTGAATATGCGAGATAATGAGTTAGAGATCATGCAATTTAAAGAATATATTTAGAAATAATTTTAAATAAATGATCTTATGAGACAGATATTTTCTTGTCATAATTGTAGCTTATTTTATGATTGATATCATCTTGTCATATATAAGATATGTACTTAATTGTCTTGTTAATGTTGACCTTTTACGTGTGTTCTAACAAATATTTTTATTGATTTAAATATTAATTTTATTTTTGATGTGACACATTCACTTGATGCAACTATTAATAATGTAGTCAATATAGTTAGTAGTTTTTTAGATTCTTTTTGACATGTTTATTTTGAAGTAATTTTTTTTATATTGATGTATAAGAAGTATTCATAACTTGTGATCTTTTTTGAAGAACATAAATATTTGTAGTTGGCTATGTATTTAAATTTGATTTGAGCATCAATATGCACTGAGATAAGATCTATGTCCTATGATATCATTTTTTTGAGATTTAATATAAAGACATAATTTAGAGTGAGGATGATAGATATTTATGAGATATTTTTGATGCAACATATGTTATAGGAAATTAAGTATGTACTCTCTTCTCTCATAATTATTTATTTTAATAATCAGATAATAAGACATATAACTTATAATTTAATATTTTTTATGAGCAAATGAAACACACAGAGGTGTCGATGATTACTTAAAGGATTACATATAGTTTGCAATCAATTATTCTTTCTCAAGGAGAAGATCCAAGTTGAGATTATTAATATTTAAATAGTAGAGTAGTCATCAAATATTATTACAAATGTTTGAAGATGCTTTAGTTTTTTTTTCTTCTATTTGGTGTTGTGAACTTGTACTCGCTAGTTTGATAGAGTATTTTGTAATTTTTATTGTTGTTATTTTTTAAATTATACTTTTGATGAGAGCATCCAACTTGTTGGATTTTTCAATTATTTTTATTTATTATTTAAATAAAAAGTTATATATATATATATATTTATTTATTTATAATTTATTGTTTATTGTTTATTATTACATTATTATATAAAAAAATTATATATATTTGATTTATAAACCTTATTGTTTTAGAATAATAACAATAAAGTTATATACACACACACACACTCACTCACTCACTCATAATGAATAAAAAGTTAATTATTATTGATTTATTATTATTATCGATTAATTATTATTATATTATTATAATTTATTATTTTAGAAATATAACATTCTCTTTTATAGAACAATGAATAAAAAGTTATATATATATACATACATACACACATATATACTGGCAACATGGATAGTCCAATTTGTGGGATATTGGATTTGTGCTTCCTTGGGGGCACGAGTTTAATCTCTATTGGCTACTCCTCTTAGTGAGGAGATGAGGATAACCTTATTCTCAGTCTTATTAGTATGATTTAGTTACTTATTTACGTAGATGATATTTTGAGTATGAGAGATAATGAGTTGGGGATCACTTATTTTAAGGAGTATACTCAGGCATAGTTTTAGACAAATGAGTTTGAGGGACTAAAATAATTTCTTACCATAGAGGTGACTTATTCTACGATGAATATTATCGTATCACAAATGAGGTACATAATTGATTGTCTTGTTGATTTTTTTTTTACGTTGTGCTCTATTTAATATTCTTATTGATTCAGGTACTGATTTTATTTATAATGTAATTATTTTATTTGACTTTATTACTTATAAGAGAATTAAATGAAATATTAACTATTGAGTTATGATTAGATTAGATATAGCATATGTAGTCAGTATAGTTAATGATTTCTTAGATGTTTCTAAGCATGTTTGTTTTATGTGACTTTTCTTTTATTGAGTAGGATAATAAATTTTTAGGATTTAGAATCTTTTTTGAGATTTATGGATATTTGTAGTTGACCATTGACTAAGTATTTAGATTTGGCTTGGGTTCCCTTTCTTGTACCTAGTAAGGCTAGTTTTTCATGCCATACACGACATGGATAGGGTACCCACTTACCTAGGCATGAACCTTCATTTTTCAATTGGACATACTAGGTTGTATTGGGTCGGGTTAACAATGGCACGGCTTTGGGCTCTAGGCAGTGGCCAGTGCTAGTCCACTCTCTATTGGTCAGACATCTAGGGCTAGTGCACTGCTAGTGCCATTGCCCAGTGGGCAGAGCCAAAGCAGCGACATAATCCAAACTCAAACTTGGTTGTATGAGATGGTGCAACATTGTATTAGTTTTTGTCTTAAAAGTAAAATTTTAATTTTAAAAAATTAAATTATTAAAAATAAACTACATTGTACTGTAAATAAAAATTATTAAAATTCAGAACTCAATTATAAAATATATATATTTTGCCTTCATGGTTTCATTGTATTGATTTCATAAATCACAAATAATAATAAAGTAAAAATTTTAAAAGCATAGCAATAACATAAGTAATAATCATGCTAATTCTCTAATATCCATGATTAGTTTGTTACTGTAGTATGACTCAGATTATCACATTGATTTTGAAGTTAGTGCTAGCGTCTAATGATAGTCATTATTCTTGATGTCATTTGAATCATTAGTTACTAGCAACTCTTTTATTTGGAAGATCATTCCTTAAATCTTATGAAAGTAGACTTTAGAATGCTTATAAGATATAAGTTTATAATTTGGATCTCATATATGAAATAAAATTCATAATCATATAAAAAATAAATTTTAATGTTATGCTAGATCTCAAAGGAGTCAGTAGATTATATGTTATACTATATAGTATGTGATATGCTGATTCATATAATTTTTATTAATTTAATATATCTAAATTTTTATTATAATCGTATGAAAGGATAAAATAGTAATTAGTATTTAAATATCAAAATAAATTACTCTTATTTTATGGACTATCTTATTGTTTATTATTAGCTAATTAAATAAAAAAGTCACTGTTATTAAAAATATCATACTTAATATTATAATATTTAAATATACTATGTAATTGTTCATGAATCATGCTATTTATTTGTTTTGTTTGGTTCATATAGATGAATATGTATTTAATATACTTTATATTCATTCCTTAATATTAGGAATAATATACATATTTAATCAATAAAAAAATGAAATAGAGAATTAGTATTTTAAATATTTAATATTTATCTCAATAGTTATCATACAAAAACTAGTGTATTCTTTATACTCGCTTAACATACTTCTATTATTATATATGCGCCTAAGTACAATGTATATAGTGGAAGTGTATACAGATGAATATATATTTGTCGTATCATAAAAAAATATTTAGTAATTTTAAGAATAAAATTCATGTCTTTCAATTTGAATTATTAATAATATCGTCATTTTTATTTTTGATATGGTTGGATATTATATGTTGGTGGCTAATATATGAATCTAATATTAGGTATTTTTAATTCCAATGATATATGATATTTGTTTGGAATTTTTTTAGGATTGTTAATAAATATAAATATAAAATTCTTGTTATCTGTTAGGCTTTTAAAATATTTTAGTGAATTTTTTATATTTTTTAATGTGAGAAATTATTTTTATTTTTTTGCTTATATTATTGGTTAATTATGTGATAAATATGTTTAACATAAAAAAATATTATTGAATGACTTATTTCTAATTATTATGATAAATATGTTAATTACGACATTGTTATTTAAGTGTTATTAAATATAATATTAAATTTAATTATGAATATTATATTTCTAAAATATCTTTGTCAAATATTTATATATTGTGGAACTATCTTAAGTGTTGAGAATATCAAGAAATTTTAATTTTTTTATTTAATTTTTACTTAAGAATTGACATAGTGAGCAATGAGATATACACGTGAAGTGTTATCATGAGTAATTAAGATGTCGGGCATCATAAAGATTATTTTTTTATATTTTTTAAGTTCATTAAAAAATATATTTTATTATGTAATTTAAAATTAATTTATTTGTTTTGCTTGGTTCATATAGATATATATGTATTTTAATATATTTTATATTCATTCCATCTTAATATTAGGATATATATACATAGTCAATCAATAGAAACATGAAATAGAGTTAATATTTTAAATATTTACTATTTATCTCAATAGTTATTAGTATGAAATCAGTGTATATATATAGCAGAAGTAGAGGTGTCAAACAAAATGTGCTAGGCTGGGCCGTCCCATTTTTTTTTTGAGCACGCCCGTACTTTTGTGTCGGGTCAGGCACGACATGGTTACTGTACCCTGTTGTGCTTGGCTCAGCACAGTTTATTCCAGCCAGGCCCGACACGTCCCGCCGGGCCGGCGGGAATAGTATCTGCCGAGTCAGACCGTACGAGCCAAGTTTAAAAAAAATAATTTTTTTAAAAAAATTTAAAGTTTTGATTTTTGTATATTAAAGATTAAACTATATTTAAAATATATATTATATTATATATAGATAATGTTTACAATTTTAAATTTGTAACTTGAAAATTATTAAAAATTTAATAAAATATAAAGTTTACATTTTTTATTAAAAATTTAACAAATTACAAAGTTTAAAATTACAAGGTTTTGACTTTTGTATTTTATATATTATTAGAATTAAATTTTAGAGATTTAATTTTTAAATGAAAAATTTAAACACAAATAAATTAAACAAAAAATTTCGTTAAAAAAAATTACAGTCACAAAAACAAAAACAAACCAAATCTCTAATCGGCCAATAGATACCGAACCAAAGCAAATACAACGTAACATAAATAAAAAAGTGTACAATCAATATAAAATAAAACATCGAAATCAAAAAGTAGAATCAGGAATAAATAACACAAATCAACTATGTGCGTGACCATGAGACATCAAAAAGTAAAATCAAGTGGCAATGACAAATGACATGTGGCGTGTAATGGCGTGGCTTTGGCTATTGGCGTCTGGCAACGGGCAGGGGAAACTGGCAATCAGGTCAATCGTCAATATGCATATCATAAGCATCATCAACCGTAACATCAAAATCACTATCATATAGATCATTATCATCAGCAATCAACTCCTCCACTTTCGCAGCGGATGCAGTCCATGTCCTAGCTTCAGCACGATCATTGATGCTAAACCTCGAATCCTCCCAATCCTTCAAACAAGCCAAGGCTTCAACAATATCTGGACGTAATCTTGATCTCCTATTCGAAATCACGTTCACTGCAACAGAAAAAGTAAACTCCGATGCTACGCTCGACACCGGAGGAGTCAGTAGATCTTGTGTCATCCTAGATAGTACCGGAAAGGTGGACTCATATGATTTTCACAACTGTAATATATTAAGATTCTTAGTATCACAATGTGATAGGATTGAACAGTAATCGGTATCAAAGTACCAAGAAAGTTCGCTCCTATGTGATGGCTCACCCCATCATTTCTCCCTCCTTAATTGAATGAAAAAATCGTTATCTCCAAAGAAGGTATCCATGTCCGTAATCACAGTCTCACTATTACTTCTTCCATATCTAGTATCGTAGTATGTGAATAAGTCAATCAATTTCTCATGAATGAATCATTTAGGTGGGTCTTCTAGGTTCATGCACGATGAAATGTAAGTCAGAATGTTATCTACCCCTTTCACTTTAATCCTAGGGTTCATGCATGTAGCGAGATAATAAAGAGATAGAACGGTGGACTAGTACTTTAAGTATTTGGTTTTCATCTCTGCAATCATATAGCTAAGTATCGAGTCAGCTTGATACTTCCTAAATATGCTACTAATGTTGCATATGCACATGAGTGCAATGCAAGTCGTGGGAGTATAAATCGGCGAAGTCATGTTCATCGTGTCATAAAAAATCTTCAGAAATTTTATAAATAAAATTTCTGAAGCCTAGTCAATGTCGTCAATAATAAATTTGTCACTTTTACTAATAACAGAGTCAGATATCATATATTTATATCTAACACATGACTTCAATATCAGATACGTGTAATTTCAACGGTGTCTCATATCTGATTAGAATTTCTTTTTCTTAAGATTCGCTGACAAACAGAGACTACCAAACTCCTATTTTCTGTGAAGAATGTGAATATATTTTAGTGTATTACGTATATTTTCCTATTTGAATCGAAATACCGAATGACACTGACGCTTGGCTGGCGTAGCGTGGCTCTGCCCTCTGGTTGGCGATGTGGTGGGTGTGGGTTGGGCGTTGGGGTCGTGGGGAGTGGGGACGTAGGGTGCGGGTCTGTGGGACATGTCCTATGCCGGTGGGCCGTGCCATGGGCCACCGAACCATGCCGGGTTAGGCATGGCACGAAGCCCAGTTGGCCTAGGCACGGCATAGCACAATTTGTGCCGTGGCCGAGCACGGCACGGGCCCGACACGGGAAATTTTCGTGCCGGGCCGGCCCAAGCACGGCCGAATCGTGCCGTGCTTCATGCCAGACCGGGCCGGGTCGGCCTAGTTGACACCTCTAAGCTGAAGTATATAAAGATAAATATATATTTGTCGTATCATAAAAAATATTTAGTAATTTTAAAAATAAAATTTCTCTTTCAATTTGAATTATTAATAATGTATTCATTTTTTTTATTTTTGATATAGTTGAATATTATATGTTGATGGCTAAAATATGAATCTAATATTAAGTATTTATAATTCTAATGATATATGACATTCGTTTGGAATTTTTTTAGGTTTGTTGATAAATACAAAATATAAAATTTTTGTTATTTGTTAGGTTTTATAAAGTATTTTAATGAATTAGTTATATTTTTTAATATGAGAACTTATTTTTATTATTTGCTTATATTTTTGGGTTAATTATGTGATAACTATATTTAACATAAAAAATATTAGTGAATGTCTTATTTCTAATGGTTATGATAAATATGTTAATTACGATATTGTTATTTTAAGTGTTATTAAATATAATATTAAATTTTATTTTGAATATTATATTTCAAAAAATATTCTTGCTAGATATTTATATACTATGGAGTTATCTTGAGGGTGGAAAAATCTCAAGAAATCTTAATTTTTTTATTTAATATTTATTTAAGAATTGATATAGTGAGCAATGAGACATATAGAGGTGATAAATGGCTGGGTAGCCTGGGCCTGGGCCAAGGATCTTCAGCTCGACACAGCCCATGCCTTGTCGGGCACGACCCTGGTGCCTTCCACGTGGGCACGACATGGGCAATGTGCTTGACGTAGAGGTGTCAACCGGGCCCGGCCCGGCACGAGGCACGGCATGGTTTGGCCGTGCCTGGGCAGGCCCGACACGTTTTTAAACCGTGCCCGGGCTCGTGCCGTGCCCGGGTTAGGCACGAGCCGTGCCGTGCCGTGCCTAGCCCGGCACGGGTTCTTCCCGTGTCGGTTTCACGCGTGGGCGTGACCCGGCCCCTCCTGAAAAAAAGACTGCGGGTCAGGTCTGATTGGACCCGACCCATGGTCCCGACTCCTGACCCAATCCCAACGAGAAAAAAAAAATTTAAATGTTATTGATTTTCAGCCGTTGGATTCGCCTCCAATGGCTAGGGGGCAGAATCCAACGGTCCTCGTGATTCTGCCCCCTAAATATATATTAAAAATTCAATAAAATATAAAAAAAATATTTTTTTAATAAAAAATTAATATCTTTAATCTATAAATTCTACCCCCCTCCCTATAACATTTATGTTTTTCAAAAACATATATCCTCTCAAAACTTCCTCTCTCTCACATAAACCGTGCATCTATCTCTCGGGCTTCGGGATTTTGTTTTCGGCTTAGATTTTCGTGAAACTTGACTTGAGTTTTGAACATCAGAGCTTGCTGCGGTGCACCTTGCACGTGACTGACCTCATTGCTTTTATCGGGTAATTTATTTTATGTTTTTTTTCACTCTCTCTCTAGAAAAAATTAGGAAAAAATAAAAAACATAAAAAATGACAAATACACTTGACACGTATTTAAATTTGGAAAATAAAAATGTTACACAGAGGTCTGAGGCTGTTGAAACTTTGGTTTCTTCAGTCGTCTCAACCCAAAGTTCTAAAAAACAAAAAACTATGAGGACTTCTGTAGTTTGGACTCATTTTAAAATCATAACACAAAAAAAATATTAGGGGTGAGGAACAAGAAATGGCACAGTGCAAATATTGTATGGGACTATTAACATGCAAGAGTTCATTTGGGACTAGGCACCTTAAGAGTCTTGCCGAATTATACACCAAAAAACATGGACCCTTAGAATATAGGCAAACACAACTTGGCACTATATTTTTTGAAACTGGATCGAGTTCAGTCTCAAAGTTTATTCCCTTCATATACTCCAGCTAGTTGAGTAGGGATGACATGGCCAGGCTCATCACATTGATGGGTCTTCCGATCAGATTTTCGGAAGATCCAAGGGTAGTGCGCATCATGCAAACTTATTTTCAGCCTTCCTATCGTAGGATTCCTAGGTTCACATCTAGGAATGACATACTAGAAATATATAAGTTAGAAAAACAAAAAATTATTAAGGAATTTATGGCATATAGTGGAGTGGTGTCCGTGACGTCCGATATATGGACAAGTCACGATGATTCTTCTTATGCATGTCTCACGAGTCACTATGTAGATTCTAACTGGACAATCAATAAAAAAATTTTAGGATTCACTGAGATTCTTCATCCTTATGATGGCCCGGCCATTTTTGAGTGTATGATGAAAATCTTTAGGAAATATAAAATTCAAAATAAAATTTTTAGTGTCACATTCGATAACGCTCCTAATAATGGAGTAGCGATCAATATGTTTGTAAGGAATATTAGAGACGCACCATTAGGAGAGATCTTTCATGTCAGATGCATGTGTCACGTGATTAACCTGATTGTTCAAGCGGATATGAAGGTGTGTTCCCCCGCGTTGGATAATATATGCAATGCACTAAAGTATATTCGCACTCCTCGCAGACAACAAGAGTTTGGTACTCTCTGTTTGTCTGCGAATCTTAAGAAGAAGAAATTCCAATCGGATGTGAGACATCGTTAGAATTACACGTACCTGATGTTGGAATTATGTGTTGGATACGAACATATGATATCAGACTACGTCAATAGTAAGAGTGACGAACTTATTATTGACGACACTGACTAGGCTTCAGGAATTTCATTTATGAAATTTTGAAGATATTTTATGACACGACGAACATGTGTTCGTCGGTTATACTCCTACCACTTGTATTGCATTTCGATGCATATGCAACATTAGTAGCATGTTTAGGAAGTATCGAGCTGACCCGACGCTTAGCCATATGGTTGTAGAGATGGAGACCAAGTACTTGAAGTACTGGTCTACCGTTCCATCTCTTTATTGCCTCGCTGCATGCATGGACCCTAGGACTAAGGTGGAAGGGGTAGAAAACACCCTGACTTTCATTTCCTCATGCATGAACCTGGAAGAGCCACCTGAAGGGTTCATTCACGAGAAGTTGACTGACATATTCACATACTACGATACTTGGTATGGTGGTGGTAGTAGTGAGATTGTGATTATGGACATTGATACCTTGTTCGTAGATGACGATTATTTCATTCAGCTAGCGAGGGGGAAACGTAGGGGTGGACCATCACATAGGAGCGAGCTGTCTCGGTACTTAGATACCGATTACTGCTCAATCCTATCATATTCTGATACTAAGAATCTTGATTTATTACAGTGGTGGAAATCATATGAGTCCACCTATCCCGTGCTATCTAGGATGACATGGGATCTACTGACTCCTCCAGTATCGAGCGTAGCATCGGAGTCTGCTTTTTCTGTTGCAGTGAACGTGATTTCGGATAGGAGATCGAGATTACGTCCAGATATGGTTGAGGACTTGGCATATTTGAAGGATTGGGAGGAATCGAGATTTAGCAAAAATGTTCGTGCTGGAGCTGGGACTGGGACAGACACTGCAGTCGCATCCACATCCACTACGATGGCGGAGGAGTTGATTGCCGATGATGATCCATATGATACTGATCTTGATGTTGCGGCTGATGATTCTCATGATATGTTGATTGACGATTGATGATGATCTGCTGTTTTTTATTTTCGATATTTTTTTTTATTGATTGTATTTGTACGCTTTGTTTGTACGTTGTGTTGAAACTTATACTTGTTTTGTTCGGGTCATCGATTTCAAATGGATGATTGGTAATTTTTCATTTGTATTTTTTAATTTTTTTTTAATTTTTATTTTTATTAACATAATGTATTGATTTATTTTTTTTATGATTTAAATTTTATTTTAAAAATTAATAACTTTAATATATAATTAATAAATATAATAAAAGTTAAACTAATTTGAATTTGATAAAAAAAAAATTTCTAAACTTTGTTTTTTTATTTAATTTTTATTTTTAACATTTTTAAAAATATTTATATTTAATACTGTACTGTACACTTAAGCTGTTAAGCATTACAATATATAAAATTTTTTTAAAAAAAAAAAAATTTCTGCCAATCGAGTCTCGGGTCTGCCTCTGCCCCAGCCTGTATGGACATGCCGGGCCCGGCTGTTTTTAAACCGTTCCCGGCACGGTAGCAGGTTCGTGCCCTAAAAAATGGGCCGGGCCGGCCCGTTTGACACATCTAGCTTGACGCCTGAAGAAATGTCGCTTGACGGTCGACAACATTTGAAATGATACTCGACAGGGGATGACACGTTGTTGCCCAACAGGCGATGGCTCGGTATGCCCAACGAGGATGGTAGTGTGGCAGCATTGGGATTCAAACCCTAATTTTTAAAATTAATTTTAACCTAAATCTATCTCAACCCGAACTGACCCGGCCTGCACTTGCATGAACCTGGGCTAGTTTTGGGCCACGGACCGTGTCAGGCCTGTACTCCAAATTATTGTACCATGCCATGCACAACATGATACTGTAGTGTGTCGTTCTTGGCACAACACGTGAGCTTTGGTGGACCTGGAAAAAAATGGCTCGGGCTGGCTCGGACTGGCCCGGATTGATTTGTTTGATACCTCTAGAAACATACAATTGAAGTATTGTCGTGAGTAATTAAGATGTCGGATGTTACAAAGATTATTTTTTTATATTTTTTAAGTTCATTAAGTATTAATTATTATTTCAGTTTATAATATTTTTATTATGTCATTTATAGTAGTTGACTTAGAATTTTATAATAATTAAGCTAGAAGTAAATTTTCATAATATGAACTAATTTAAGATATTTTAAAAATGTAATTGGAAGATTTATACTAGTAATTAATTTAGCACTATTATTTCATTAAAAGTTATTGTTGTAAATAAACGAGGTTAATGAATCTAAAATTAATCCAACTTGAAAGACTATATCATTGAGTTAGATTTGTTTGGAGTCTAATGTATCATATATTTTATATATTGATCGACATGCCTCTTAACATGATCAGTGTCATTATTACTCTTATATGTATATATATATTTTATATTGTATATATTATGTTAATTTTTTTTTGATATCTCAAATATTTTTATTTGTAATAATGCTAAAATGTCTATACTATTAAAGTTAGCCTAATTTTAGGGAGGTTTTAGGCATATGGGTGGAGATTATGAGAAAAAAACTTAATTTTATTCTTAGTTCTTTTGATTGGGTTTATAGATCTAATTCATTTTCATAATTTTTATTGTTATTTTTTTTAAAATATGAGATTGGATTGGAAGGTGGAGAATAATAGTAATTTATTTTAATTTTTTATTTGTTATTATTAATTTATTCATTATTTAAAAATAATAAAATAAACTAAAATAATTTAAATATAATATGAAACTTAACTTTATGTGTGCAGCACACTTTTTTCACTTATACCTTGCATTTATCATAAAAGAAGTAACTCATTTTCAAAATAATTTTGATGATCTTCAAAATTAAATCACAAATTAAAATAAAAAAAAAATTAAGCACAATCACATATACATGTCAATTTGGCAATGTGAAAGCACAGAAAGGAAAGAATAGAAGATTACAAATAAATTGTGAAAAATAAAATATATGAAATTGTTATATATAGAGTTTTTTTTAATATATGTACTTTTATTTTTTTTTAATACAGAATTTTAATAACCATTGGATTTATGTCTTAGAGCCATGGGATATCATCTAATGGCTAAAAAATAATTACAAAATAATTAATGCCAGCAGGACAAGTATAGGCACTGTTTCGTCAATGTTATGTTTGCTACAACAATTACAAAATAATCTTTGTCAAATGATTTATATTTCAAAATTTGGGCAATGTCATGTATTGTGTTGGTGAGCCAGCATATGGGTCATGCCTGACAAGACATGATCTGTGCCATGGGCTGGCATGAGTACAATCCAGGCACTATTTTAGATCATGTCTTTCAGGCTTGACATGATTGAATCAGGTCGTACCTCATGGGGTATTTGAGTCGCCTTACTCATTTGTCACCTCTACAACATACACTGAGAGTCTGAGATGAGATTTATAATACAATTTTATAATTTATATATTTGAGATAAACTAGTAATTTAATTTTTTTTACGAATTGATAAAACATATGAAAATGTTGATTACTTAAATAATTGCATGTAGTTTGTAATTAAATATTTATTTCTTAGTGAGAAGATTTAAGATGAGATTATTATTATAATATACATTCGGATAATAGAATAGTTATTAGACTTCTTTACAAATATTTTAAAAATACCATAGCTTATCTTTTTTTTTCCACTAAGTTTGGTATTGTGGAGATGTACGCACTGTTTGATAGAGTATTTTGTAGTTTTTATTTTTTTTTATTTTTTATTTTAGTTTTTGATTAAAGCATTTGATTTGTGACTTTAGTTATTTTTGTTAATTTTACAAGATTATTTGATATATGATTATTATTGATTGAGTATTATTGTATTATAATTATATATTGTTTTATAATTATAACATTTATTTTTATTGAACAAAGAATAAAAAATCACATATGTGTGTGTGTGTGTGTGTGTGTGCGTGCACGTGTGTACGTGCGTGCGTGCACACGTGTGTTTGTGTATGTGTGCGCCTATCCACAACAATGATAGTCTATTTGGTAGGATGTTGGATTTGTGCTTTCTTGGGTGCACGAGCTCAATCTCCATTGGTTATTCCTCTGAGTGCATGGATGAGGATAACCATGTGTCCACTCCGGTGATGACATCAGGTTTATATACACATATATATAGTTAGGGACTAGGGTTGGGGTAGCTGCATGATGGTGCTTCATCCAAATAAAGAAAAAAATAAATATTAATTAAATAAAAATATATATTAAATCTCAACACATATTTTTATTGAGTTTCTAAATATTTCTATTAATCTATCAAAATGTTTTCCTATTAATATGAATTGATGGTTTCAAGTATAAATTTTTTTATTATTTTTTTAAATGGCACATCTCACATTAATGATAAATAATATTTTATATTTAAATTCATAAGTCTGAAATATGACTAATAAAATATAGTAAAAGGTGAATGGTAGTCAACATGTGTTCTTCAAAATGAACTCTATTTGATTAGTATTAAAATCAAATTGTTTACTGATGGAACTCATATACAAATAAAAGAATTTGAGGAAAAAAAAATTAAAATGGATATTTTCTTAATTGATGGCTTTGAGGTTATTATCATTAACTACGATGATGTAATTAACTCTTGAACAAAATAAAATTATGATTAATTAATTATTATTTATGATATATTTGTTTTGTTTTTAATTTTTTGTACGATTATATAAATAATATCATATATATTTGGGCATGAATAATAATGAGATGATTAATCATATGAGAAGTTCATGTATTACATGCATATGTTGGAGTTCATGTCTCAGTGTAATTCTCTCCATATAAGGGTGGTAGGCCTTGGTTTGAGACTTGTTAGATGTAATATTTTTGATTTTTGGAGGTAAGATCGTTGAGATATTGATCTTTCTCAGATCCAAGCTAAAATGAGAACGTTGTGCACTTAGTATGACTGCTTTCATTTGTAGGTTTTTCATTTTTATCACGTAGGCCTTAGGATTCTTCATTATCCAAGTGGATGAGCTCAATGGTCATCTTTGCTCTGCCATATCTTCGCTATTTGATGATGTAATGATAATCCACACATTACTTTGATGTTGCTATATCTTGAGTGTCAGTGAAGATGATACAATTCAAAACATGAGGAAATAGCAAACTCATTGAGTTGGGTACTTTTCTGTCTCCGCAAGTGAAATATTTCAAATAATCTCTCTCATTATCATTAGCTCCTTTGAAAAATTTGTAATAGCAATTTGATATTATAATTGCGGCTTTGGTAAAGTGTAATAGAAACATGAATATTCATTCCAACTCAATTGCTAATTCTTTTGCCGGACCTTGATAACTTTTTTTTTTTTTAGGATAAGTGGTTGGAAGTTTTAGGATGTGGAGTCATGGAACAAGAAATTTTAAGGGGAAATGGAAGAGTTAATAATGTTGCATGGGCCTTTGGACTTGGATTGGAGCGCTTAGCAATGGTTCTATTTGACATACCTGATATTCGACTTTTCTGGTCAAATGATAGTCGCTTTATTTCTCAGGTCAGACCTAAGCCCATAGTACACATTCTAGTGTCTCATTTAACTTACCATTTATCAACAGCACAAATTTTTTTTTTTTTTTTGACAGTTTTCAAGTGGGAAACTAGGCATCAAGTTCAAGCCATTTTCAAAGGTATTGTGCATTGTATTTTTTTTTTTTATTGACATCTGTGAGATTTTGTAAGAACTCTGAAATTAAATGTATTTAATTGATAATACCATTAGGATAATTGATCACTTGAGAAGCATTTGTGTTGCATGCATATATCGAAGGTCATGCTTTAGTGTAATGATGAGCATATTTATCAAAAGACAGTAAGTCTTGAGTTCGAGACTCGTCATTTATAACCTCTTATTTTCAGGAGGAAGACTAATTAGATATTAATCTTTCTCAGATCCTCCACTAAAGATGAAATCTTGTATACTACGTAAGACCTCCACCTCTATATTTGTGAGACTGCAATTACATGAGTGCTAACACACTAAATCTAATAATAACTCAAAAGTTAAGTATTTTTGGATAAGAATTGTACTGAGACAATTTATTATCTATGAAGTTCTCGTATTGCATGTATGTATGAGAGTCATGTCTTGATATGATGGTAAATATTTTCATCTAATGGTTCTAGATCTCAAGTTTATGGCTCGGCAGATGTAGGTGTCGAAATATTAGGTACATTAGGTTCGACCTCACATTTGTGTGACTTAGTTTCTAAGGGAACAATAAGCTCAAAAATGAGAAGTTAAATGAAATGTGGATTGTAAGGAATGTAATTTTTTTTTTTTTTTGCTTGTAGTACCCACCTTGTTATAAAGATGTGAGCTTTTGGATAAATGAATGGTTCACTGAAAATAATTTGTGCGAGATTGTTAGAGGCGTTGCAGGGGATCTTGCAGAGGAGGTATTTCAACATCTTTTATCCCCCCCCCCGCCTTTTTTTTTT